>JAHZTW010000003.1:94775443-94851456 GCA_020283515.1 Alliaria petiolata
AAAAAAAAAAAAAAAAAAAAAAAAAAAAAAAAAAAAAAAAAAACACAAAACCTAAACGGGATACGAAGAGAAACTTACATGTCCATCGGCCAAGATCAGGCACATGATTTTCGAACCGTTCACACTAATTTGAGTATAGGCACGAAGAACTTTCACGTAAACACTACCACTGGAACTCATAGGACCAAGCATCGACAAAGGTGTGTTTACGGCAGACTGACTACGGTGAAGCAAACTCGATACGTCAAAAACACTGGTATCTACAAATTCGGGATCATCATCAGTTTCATCATCATCGCCACTCTCTCCATCATCACACCCGTCATCCCATTCATTATCATCAACACCATCGTCTTCACTATACGCATCACCATCGTCATCGTCATCATCACCAGCACCATAACCAGCATCGACACACTCATCATCCAGTGAAACGTCCGACGAATCAACGCTATCTACGTCAATATCACCACAATAGTTAGACCCACCGGAAACGTCACCGGGCTCGTATTCCGATTCCGAAAGAGACGACACCGATAGCAACGAAACATCATCGGACCCATATCCGAAACTCTCACCAGAAGCGACCTTGTTAGTACCCACGTAGGCCATACCATCGTCGAAGCGGCATCCTATAAGACACGAATACGGATGATTATCAGGTATACCAACATCATAAACTATGAGCTATTTTCGAAAAAAACCAACCATCAAATTCTACGATACGCGCACGCAACATCCATTCGGAAGTGCAATCATTCCAACCAAAACGACAGTGCACGCGTAGCATCGTATCTATAAAACTCGCAGGATATTTCAAGAAATCATTAGGACAAATATACACAGTTGGATTCCAAACAACGCAATGAAACATATAATAAACGCAACAAACAACTAACAATGCGTACCTCCAACGTCTATAATCTCATCCCCGACAAGGAAGAGCGTAAACCTGAGGTCACGATAAAATCAACAACCCGAAACATAAAAATATATCTAGAACGCCAAAACGATACGTTAAATAAATACCTTGCTCATCTTCTTTCGAATCGGCGAAGAATAAAAGTACGTTATAACACCCATCCATTCAAAGATTATGATAAGCCATAGCGTTAAAGAATTTAGATTTAAGCTCTGATTCGCCGTGAAAACGGATCTTCGATATCCTCGCAGTGGGACCTAATCAAAAGAGAACACACAAAATTTAACAAACGTTGTGTGCAAAAACACCAAAATTACACAGAGACACACCAACCAATCCGCAGACCACTGCAACTCTAGACGAAACCATAAAACTATATTCAGTAGAGCAAGCGCCTAGATACGCGTATAGGCGAGCAAACATATCGAAAATCGGTATCCTAAACTATGCAGACAAAACCCTAAAACCCATGCATAAAAAACACATGACGCCAATGTATTTATAGCGAAGGGTTTCTAGGGTTTTAATGTTTACACTAAACCGATAAAAACGAAATAGTAATTATCCTTTTCGATATATCATATAGGGTTTTAATGTTTCCGCTAAACCGATAAACACGAAATAGTAATTATCATTTTCGGTATATAGTAATTATAATTATGCGTTGATTATTTTCCAACTAAACAGATACGCGATGAATCGCATTATTTCATAACGCGCTAACAATTTAAGGAAATAAATAATTAAACACGGAGCAATTATATACGCTAGATAAATTACGAAATTACACACATTTTCCTTTGTATTCATTAATGGAAAAAGCGTAATTCAGTTTTTAACTTTCATTCTCAGCCAAATTCACTTCGCAAATAATAGTATAGATAACAAAGAAATAGTAATTTAAAAAAAAAACAAAATTGAAAAAATATATTTTTAAGGAAAAAACAAATTTATTTGTAAATTAAAGTATAAATATAATGAAAATAGATGTAAAGTGTAAAATAAATTATTTATCCATTTGGTTATATAATTAACATAATTTCAATTCATTTAAAATGAGTATGTATAATTCAATATCTTCACGTAAAAAAAAGATTAGAATCCGAGGTTTCTCCAGCATACCTCAGTTCAAGCTGCAAAGTGTCACAGATATATCATTTATTTTTGCTTACTTGTTTCATTTTCCTGTGAGCAGGATTTACTTGGTTTCATTTTCCTGTGAGCAGGATTTACCTGGTTTCCGTACCCATTGTTGTAACAATCAAGACCAGTCGTTTTGTACAGTAGATGTATCCAAAATGCTTCATCTGCAAGAGAATCAATAGCACGCTTATTAATAGTCAAGCCGTTTTGTATGGAGATTTCATCGGTTTTTAGAGACTTACCACATCAGGGTATGCGCTTATTGCACAGGCATGAATTGCGTTGAGCGCACACTCAGCTTCTCCGTGCTAAAAACAAAGCAACAAAAAGCATTAATCGAATGCTGATGTACTACAATGCAAGTGCAAACAAGATAAAAAGAGTCCAAGACCTGGCAGAGATTGCTGCGTTGGTCTTATAACGGCGTTGCCCCATGGAACAAGCTGGATATTAATGGCTGAGATTAAGCCGCTTTCGAAGATCTTAGTCAAGTGGTTAACGGTGAATTCTGCACAGTAGGGGCATAGAGCTTCGTAGTATAGATTTAGTGTGATTTTCTGGCTTGAAGACGGAGATAAGAGGCATAATATGTTGATTGATTCAAAATTAAATCTAGAATTTAGGATTTATGAGTTTATGGGTTTAGGAATCGTGGTTAGTTTCCGATTAATTAGGTTGTTTTTAATTTGGGATTTTATTATCATGGGGTTATGGGTAGTTATCTTCTTCTTCTATAAATTCTCAGTTTGTACTTGAACTTTTATGCATCTGAAATTTAATCGAGTAAATTCAGTTTCAATTCTCTTCCTCTTTATTTCAATTCTCTGAAACTTTTCCAACAATTGTGGTATCAGAGCGATTTACAGGTTTCAGTCCTTTGTAAGAAGACGAAGCCATGTCGAGAAACGGGAATATGCAGGCCCTTGTTCCGATTTTCAAAGGAGAGAAGTATCATCTCTGGAGTCTCAAAATGAAGACGATGTTCCGTTCCCAGGAACTGTGGGACTTGGTGGAGATTGGGTTTTGTCACGGAAATAGCCTAATTCGATTGATTACGAATTCCGATTTGATCTCCGATTGTTCACTTATTCTATCTACCGATTTGTATGAGTAAAGTAAAGCTAAATCAAGACACAGCAATTTGTTCACCCAGTTCCCTTGCGGTACGTCTGGGGAGGGATCCAAACCCTCAAGCTTGCACTATGTCAAAGATTAACAAGGATTGCCTTTCTTTCTTTTACAGATTACTAGCCACACTTACGCACGACAACACGACGAAGCTAAAGAAGCTGAATCGAGCTACCTACGAAGCTATAACCTGAGACAAGAGCTTGGAAGATGCCGAGGTAACCGGAGATGATTACACNCTTCGAGCCAAAGAGTTTGTCGTAGAAAATTTTCACAGATGTGATGTCATCGTCTTGATCAACCTCGAATTCCTCTGTTCCTAGAGATGTCTTTTTCCCGTGCTCGTGTGTCACTCTTTTGCCGTCTTTTTCGTATTCGAACTTGATATAAGCTACACCGGAATTGCCTTGACCAACAAAAACTTTTCTTACATGATCAAAAGCACCATCGTCGAATGTTTCTCCACCCTTTCCTCCTAGAGCTTCCACTTTGGACACCTTGTTGTGATTTCCTTTGTTCGGAGGAGTCAAGGAGGAAGTTGAAGAAGAAAAATGTGCACCTAGGGCATCAATACCGATACCATCACGTCCATGGAATCCAAGAAGCTTTGCTCCATTTTCACCTTTGAGATTGAATTCTTCTCCGCGAGTCTCACCGAATAATGGAGAGGTAAATCCTCTGGAGGTTGTGAAGTATAGCGATGTGATAAGCGTTGTATCGTAGTTGAAAATATGATCGTAGCTTCCACCAACGGCTGTGATATAGTCATTCGGATAATCCACCGAAAACTGTATTTTATTTTCAATTAGAGGCAACGAATTAATAGTGAACCAATTGAATTAACAAAATTAAAAAAAAATTAAAAACATATATATATATATATATATATATATATATATTGACCTCTTTTAGCTCCCCACGATTCGTCCCGTGTTCACGGATTTGGACTTTTCCGTCTTTTTCGTATTCGATCTTGATATAAGTTATACTGTATTCATCTGCTCCGACGGTTAGTTTCTTCACATCATTGAAAACACCATCGTCGAATGTGTTTCCCTTGTTACCACCGAGCGGTCCAACCTTTGTGGTAGCGGGAGTTGGAGCTGGAGCTGGAGTGGGAGATGGAGCTGGAGCTGGAGCCGGAGTTGGAGCCGGAAGAGGGCCAAAATGTGCACCAAGAGCATCAATAGCATCACCGGACCGACCACAAAACCCGACAAGCTTGAAACCGTTTTCTTCGAACACAAATTTCCTACCAACCACAGTTCCAAAAGCAGGGGAGGTTCTTCCTTTTGATGTCTTAAACCTAAGCGATGTAAGGTAGCCATCGATGGTTCCCTCCACTGATGTAATATGTTCATTAGGATAATCCACCACAAACTGCAACCAAATTTTCTGTTGTTTTAAATAAAATATTAATAAACACAAAAATAAAATATTAATAAACACATATATTTTATATTAACAATACCTCTTGTGGAACCTCTTGTCTCTTCCCATGAGCATGTGGCACCATTCTTTCGCCTTTTGCATACTCAAACCTGACATAACTCACAGATTTACCATTTCGTCCAACGAGTATTTTCCTAACACCATCGTAAGCACCATCGTCCCAAGCACTCCCTCCATTCCCACCTTGACGGTTAAAGTGCTTAAGAGGAGAATTTACAGCGAAGAAGTGAGGTCCAATGGCATCAAGAGCTTGACCAGAACGTCCATGGAAACCAAGAAGCTTTCCTCCATTTTTTCCCTCGAGCATGAACTCTCTCCCAGCTGGATTTCCAAATAACGTCTTATGACCGAGTATCGGAGAGGTTCTTCCATAGGATGTTTTGAAGATTAACGATTTGATCAGCACTGCTCTATAGCTGAAAACATGTTCGTAGCCTCCACCAACGGATGTGATATATTCACTCGGATAATCCACCGCAAACTGGATTTCATTTTCGATTAGAAACAACAAATTTATAAAGGTATGATATGATACGATTCATACGAACGGATTGGAGAATAACAAAGTCAAGATTGTTTACTTCTTTAAGTTCCCCGCGAATTGTCCCGTGTTCACGTGTTTCAAATTTTCCGTCCTTCTCGTACTCGATCTTGATATAAGTAACACTGTCAAAGTCTTTTCCCACAATTATTTTCTTCACTCCATCGAAAACTCCGTCGTCGAATATTCCTCCCATGTTACCACCCATCGCTCCCACTTTTTCAGACATTGTTGCCATCTCCTAACTTCAGCGAAAACCTGAAAATTTGAAACTTTTTTTCNTCCCCGCGAATTGTCCCGTGTTCACGTGTTTCAAATTTTCCGTCCTTCTCGTACTCGATCTTGATATAAGTAACACTGTCAAAGTCTTTTCCCACAATTATTTTCTTCACACCATCGAAAACTCCTTCGTCGAATATTCCTCCCATGTTACCACCCATCGCTCCCAATTTTTCAGACATTGTTGCCATCTCCTAACTTCAGCGAAAACCTGAAAATTTGAAACTCTTTTTTTCAAAAACAAGAAACAGAATGGTTACTTGGTAAAAAAAAAAAAAACTCTGTTTTTCTACTTGTCTCAAAAGAGAATTAATACACTTAGTAGGTCTTTTTCTATTCAAAGATTGTTTTCCAGGCTCCATTACTGGTAATATTTTTACTAGAAAATGTCTATCAGTCTCCTTTGAGTCTTTGACATAATTATACTTGCATACTTAAACATAGGAAAAAATGGACTTAGGATATCTCCAAAATAGAACTTATATTATTTTTAATGTATGTTTTATAGTTTCTTATAAAGGTCTATGATTTTAATTAATTATAATTAATAGTCAAAACTAAAATGGAAAATACAAAAAAAAAAGTTAAATTTGTGGTTGTGTTTTTGGAGACAAAAACTTAAATTTGAGGTTTGGCTGATCTTGAAAATGCTATTAGTTAGGTATACAAGGAACATGTAGAGAGAGACAAAAACTTAAATTTGAAGTTTGGCCAATCTTGGAAATGCTAGTTAGATATACAAGGAAGGGAGGGAGGGAGGGAGGGAGAGAGGGAGAGAGAGAGGGAGAGAGGGAGAGAGAGACCTCAGTGTTACTCTTAGATCGGACGAGAGCTGCTATGAGTGAGAGTGTTATAGGATTTGGAAAGTAGTCCTATTCCCTATTTATGGACACAACTTTTTACTTTTTACAAAAAAAATAAAAAAAATAATAATAATATCGACAAGTCTAAAAAATAATATAATCATCTTGACACGTTTCACACCATCGACCATACATCCCAGATTTTTCCCTTTTTATCGTGACATTATTGATTTGCTTTTTTCTCGATTTCTTTTTCTTCGTTGTCATTGAAAGTTGTTTTAGTTTATATGAATATTTTCTGATTCAAGATCAAGAAAATTATTTTGTTCTTTTGTTTTTTCTTGGCATTTATAATTTTTTTCTTGAATATGGTATTAAGAAAGATCTTCACTTGTTTTTAATAAATATAAAAAAATCATTATTATTCTATTCAAATAATTTGTGTATTGGATTAATTAAATTTATAATTATTAACAATTATTAGTAATTGTTTGTTTGTAATGACACGAGTAAATAAGTATGGACTCAACAGTGTCTATTTTGCATGTATATACAGGTTGATCATGCAATAGGGTTTCTTGGAACAAATATCATAACTAATTTTAGATCCAAGTGTGTTGTTTAATCACCTTTTTTTTATTTTTGTTTAAGGTCAAAATATGGTGTTAGTTAATTTGCGATTATTCAATTCTAATAAAACTTGTTGTTATCAGATGACTTAGATGACATACAAATTAAAAATTCACATAATTTTATTTTAGAGATTTTGAGTTAAAATTACAAAGGTGACTGGTTGAGTTATCATCACTGATTAATGCGATAATATTGTTAAAATTAGCAATAATTTTGTTTTAAAACTTTTGCATTAACTGTAAAAAAAAGACTTTTGCTTTATTTTTGTTACCAAATATTTACTAAATCTTAAAAGAAATAGTGTCAAATGAAAATTGGAACATTTATAAAAATAATTCGCCTGAATAGGCAGGGTGGGAAGATTTTTCACTGCAATTACTTAGAAATAATTTATTTTTGGGTTCAAAGTGAAAAATCCTCCCACCCCATTCAAACTAATTAATTCTATAAATGTTTCAATTTCATTTGACACTATTTTTTTTGGTCATCTAGATATTTATTCTATTTTCTGTTCTCTTTTTTTTTTCGTTTTAATGATTTTTTCGGTTCTATCATGATTTATCATGTTTTACTACCAAAAGATGAAGAGAGTGATTTCCATTCAGGCGAAGCCATATCTAATTTTAACTAAATAAAATTAAAAAAAATCTAATTTTAAATATAAAAAATTAAAAAAAGTAGCCTAGATCTTCAAAATTTTGATCGCAAAATAAAAAAAAAAGGCTATGGCTTTCCGAATTATGATATAGCATCAGAATTTCTGCAAACTTGGTTCATTGACCACTCTCCTTAAGCGGCATCAACGATCTAAACTATGTTATCTTTTTTTTTTTTTTTAATTATGTTATCTTATTTTGCGATTGGCAATTTACCACTGCTCCCAAAGATTACCGTAGAAGGGGTTGCATTTGTTTCTTATTCTTTTGTAATTAAGGCTTTTATTTTTGATTAAAAAAATTGTATCAGTTTAATTTATTTTAATCAAAATCGTTAACCAAAAAAACAAAACAAAACAAAGAAAAAGGATAAAGAATATGCGAAAACAAAGAACAACTAGTATGATTTAAACGATAAGATTGAAAATCGAAAGAAAACGGTTACAAATGATATAAACGTGAGAGAAATTGTCTACAACGACTCCAAGTATTTGTTCCCTAGCTCTCCACACGAAGAAAAATAACGGAGACAAGCTTTTTTTTTTGGTATGAGGAAGGAGACGAAAGTCCCCTAAATATTTATTCAAAGTAACCGAATAACAAATTACTCCCGAACTAAACGTGGATGCGCAGACCCATTAGCATCATCCAACATAATCGAAGTAACACCAGTCGGAACAACATCAAATAAATGAAATCCTAATGGTAAAGAAAACGCATAATTTGCTAATCCATCCGCCAGACGATATGAGCTTCTCTATACACGTGAGAAATCCGGACTATCCAGTCTCTTGCGATAAAGCCATATCACAATCGTACTAGGAAGGACAGAGGATGAAAAGTGGAAAATCTCTAAAAAAAAGAAACTTTTAAGAAAACAATTTCCCTGAATCTTGATTATACATACACAAAATACCGGCGTGTTAGGGCATGTGCATTGGAGACTTTAAGAGATCTAATAACATTACTAAAATAATAAATCTTAAGACTAAAGATCCAAAACTGATAAAAACTGTCTAATATAGGATTTATTTTTGGGCTTTAGACATGTCTCCATAACTAAAGTGTTTTAAAACATTAAACTTATTTAAATTTAATCAAAAAAATAATTTTTAGACACTCACTTTTAAAGTGTGCAATGCACATGCCCTTACAAAAGAAAAAAAAACATTTTTTGTCTAATTTTCTAAGAATACGATTATTTCTTTAAAAAATAACAGATTTGCTATTAGAGGAAAAAAGGCAACAGAACCTATATATATATGAGCTTTTAGTTCAGAACAAAAAACAATATATGATAGACAAAGTAGCATGTGCATTGGTGGGTTTTTAGAAAAGTATATTAACATAAAAAAATGAAAAAAATTCAAAAAGTAGGAGAGAGAGAAGAGATGGGTTCTTAAAAGTTTTTAAAATCTCTTATTTAAGAACTGTATCTTAACTACTCTTGGACACTTCTCATTTTTTAATTGCTTCTTTTATTTTAAATGTTAAATTTTAATTATATATATTAAATAATATCAAAATATTATATTAAATGGTTAAGATACTTTTGTAAGAGATCCACCAATGCACATGCTCTAAGAACACCTCCGACGGAAGGTTTTTAACTTAGTATCTTAACATTAAAAGGTAATAAATTAATAAAAGGGATGAAAGATAACCAGAAAAAAATAAGAAACAACTCTTATTTAAGAGCTTTTAGAACCGGTTCTTACTCATATAAAACAGCTGTCATTTAACTTACCGATGGAGGTGGCCTAAGAGCACCCACATTAGTGGTTATCTCAACCAATATCTCACAATATAATAAAGAAAAAAATTTAAAAAGTAGAAGAGAGGGAGAGGAGCGGTTTTCATATGAGAACCGATCCTAAAACTTGTGAGATAAGTACTTTTTAAATATGTGGCATTTTATTGGTTCAAATATTTTATGATTTAAAAATTAATTTTTTTTTTGGTGAGATACCCTTAAAGAAATCTAACCAATTGTGAATGCTCTAAGAGCAAGAGCAATGATAAGTTCTTAAAGAGGTTCTTAATATAATTAAACAAATAAAAATTATTATAATAATGAATGAGATTCTTAAACTTAAAAAAATCCATTCAAAAGTTTCTTATTTAGTTCTCTTAAGAACTCATTCATTATTATAATAAGTTTTATTTGTTTAATATTTATTAAGAAACTACCATTGCTCTTGCTGTAAGGAAAAGGCCACGTCAAAATTAACACACCTTTTTCTGGCAATTTTCTACGGAGAAAAATGTAAAATGGTTGCGTTTCTTCAAATTATATATGGTGAAAATGTGATAGATTTATGTCGAAGGTTAGAAAAGGATAGGTCAGATTCCTTTAATGTAAATCGACATGATAGTTATTCTATTATCAAAATATCAAATACTGAGGATAGGTCTTAAATAAACCTTTTCTTATTACATGAGATTTGTAAAACTGAAACACAATACCAAAGTAGCATCATCGGAGAGTAGTAGTATATAGAATCCATTTGCAAGTTTCTTGACTATGGAACACTATGAAGGAACCATCGGAGCGAAATAAACTCCGATAGCATCAAAAGAACCACCATCCCTTCCATGGAACCCGATAATAGCATTACCTTGACTCTCCAACACGAATTTGGTACCAGTCACCAATCCAAATGTCTTAGAGATTCTCCCTTTTGATGTCTTGAAAATCAACGACGTAAGGACCAAATAGTTACCCTCATGTATATGGTTGTAGGTACCCTCCACAGATGTCATATACTCATTAGGAAAGTCCACCACAAACTGCAATAAATGTTAGAAATTCCATATTTAAAATAAATATAGACCAACCTAGTATATATAATTTGTTGACCATGTTAAACTAATATACTTTTTTTTTTACAGCCAAATAATTTTGAAATAGATACATTACTCACAAAAACCTCATACAATAAGCAATTCTTTTTGTTTTTATATGTATGGACGAAGAATATATATTTAGGGTTGCAGAGATGTAGTACCTCTTGTGTTTCTCCATTCTTCATCCCGTGATAACAAGTTGCCACTTGGCCGTCTTGGTCGTAGTCAATGTTCATACTCCTTATATGAGTTTCAGTAAAAGTAACATGCACTGCTCTTACGCCGTCGTAGTTAGGACCATCATCCCAATATTCGCCTCCGGTTATGCCACCTTGGAGTTCCGATTTGGTAGGAGGAGTCTTTAAATATGCTCCAAGAGAGCGGAGGTTGTGCCCAGCAGATCCATGGAAGCCAACAATGATCTTTCCACTGACTCCAAGTGAAAACTTAGTACCCTTTTGATACCCAATAAATTCTGAAGTCTTGAGGTTGGTTTTGAATTGGAGTGCTTGCATCACACCGGTCCTTTCGTCATAGTAACCCTCAACAGATACAATCTGTTCGTACTTGAGATGGTCAATCTCTAACTGCAAACCAAAAATGGCCAATAATAAGTTTGATTGTAAAATAAAATACAAATATTTGTTACATTTTATGGTTTGTTTTTATAGTGCTATTTGCGATCATATATACTTAAATACAATTTTTTTAAAATTGTTTTCCATAGATATATATATATAATATAACCCGCATGAAATTGTAAAATATACCGTCTGTGTAAAACCTGTCTCTTATACACATCTAGATGTGTATAAGAGACAGATTCATTACTTTATGTTGGGACTATGACAATTTAAAAAAAGGACAGTTTTTTTTCAGAGTCATTTTAAATTCTTTGGAATTAAACGACAATATGATTTTGCAAGAAAAAAAAATCAATCCATATATATACATATATCCAAAATTTATTTGATGATATATAAGGAAGCTCGGCTGTACTCTTTCATTTACATGGAATGAGATAAAGGGAGAGAGACACAGAGAGCTTAATTACCCAAAATGGCGGATGAGAGAGAGAGAATAAGATAGAAGATCAACATGCTATGCTACGGTGATTGATGAATGCATAAGTTGGGGATGAAGATTTATCCATTCATCAATCACCATAGCATATCTTATAGAGTAAAAAATGTGACTAAATTAATATCTTTGGCTCTATAAGATATTCATATTATTGTATATATATCTGGCTAGTTGCCCATAAGGCATTATAAATTATGTTTCTCAATTCTCAAGTTTTCATCTTGTGAGATATGATATCCTCCTTCCTATTATTTGACAATCCATTTTAGTGAAAAATGCTAACTTGTCATATCCACAATGAAAGTTAGTGCATTCTAATGATTACATGTAAATGTGACATGTCAAATTTCCTAAAATAAACAAAATGTTTTTTTTTTGTCAACTAAACGAAATGTTTTGATTGGTTGAGTTAAAATTAAATAAATTATGAAATTAAAACATTAATACACTAGATTATAACACAAAAAATAATAAATTTAAATTAACAGAACATATAATTACTATGATTTTAATTTGTTTTTACATATATTCATAATAAATTCCATAAAATATGATTACGAAAATTTTACAACCAATATATATTATTTTTATATAAAAATGATAATATATTATCCAATAGGATAGTAAATACGCTATACCAATTTTGTCTATTATTCTTTTTAAATAAATAAAATTTTTATATCATACTCATATACAGTCTCATTGTAAATCGATAATTTGATATCAGAAATAAAATGAAATGTAACCGGATGAAAAAAATAAATTATAATAAGATAAAAAAAATATGTATAAGAAGTAGAAGTAAAAATAAAAATAAATCTCTACAATTTTGTTTTTTCGTAACATTTTCATCTTTTGTTTTACGGAGTCATTTAAAAATTTTAAGAAGCAAATTTTATAATAAACGCATGTACGGCTCAAATTTTATAAAGAATACATGCGTGCATGCCAACCATAAGAAATTTATTTTTTTCATCAAACCAATTCCTCAATATTGAAAGAAGAGATGAAGGGAGAGTTACAGGAGAATTTATAAAATATGATTTCACAAATTTTATAAAAAAAAATTTATTATAATTTTTATTGAAAAGGAAAATTATTAATAGATTATCCAATGTACTATATTTATTTTCATGATAAAGTCAAATATTATATTTTACATATTTTTAAAATTCTTTGTAATTTTTGTTAATATTTTGATATAAATTTTAATTTGAAACCATATATCATAAAATGCTCAAAATAAGAAATTTTGATTAAATAAAAAACGATAGAAACAGTTTTCGTGATTGTTCTTTAACGCCAAAAACTGTATCGTGTAAAAACATAACATTTGCGAAAAATATCAGAAAAACAAACAACACCTAAATATTACAATTCACTTATTTTTAACTCATACTTACATGCATAAATATACGTATTTATTTATTTTTAAAATTCAACCATACATTATAAAAAAGATATATTACAAAACATTTATTTTGTTATTTTTTTAACACATAAAAGTCATACTTTGATTTTTACACAAATATGTATGTGGATATAAATATTAATTATGCAAAATTCAAAGTAGCATGCGAACTTATCGTGCATGCATTTTATTAATCTCGATTATAGTACAATTTTAATTTTAGTTATTAAAAAATTTATATATTTTTTTAATCTTTATAAGTCCTAAGAGCGGTGAGGTGGTTGGTACGCACGAATGTGCAGACCAACCATCTATCCGCTCTTAGGATAAGTAAATAACTAAATATTGTAAAACCTATTTTAGTTTAATTATCAATAGGTCAATGAAAAATATATACTTAAAATATATATATTGACAATATTATATTTTACTGTAAGGAGAAAAGAAAGCATAGTATAGATAATATTCAAGAAATATTAATTGAATTTAATTATTATCGAATATAACTTTTATATTTGCAATTATATGTTAATGCAAACGGTAGAAAAAAATAAAAAGTTTTAAAATAAATCAGTTTCAAAATACACAAAACGATATGAAATATTTGTGTGATTGTTGTTAAACACAAAAACTCTATATGTATACAAATATATAAGAAAATTAATCAATACTTAAATATTAAAACTATTTATGTCTATAAAAAAAGTTCATACCTGCATATGCGTGCATACCAATTATAAAAATTAAATAAATTATTATATGTTTTAATATTTTTCAGTTTATTTAGTTATCATATTTACACTTTTTATCTAAGGAAGTATTTTAAAATCTTGGTTAATGGCTTTTTTATCTTCAATTTCTATTGAAATCTGCAATATTTTTTATTTGATTTATCGTTATTTTTTATTATTAAATATTCATATAATGTTATTATTAATAAATAATTAATTATGTACAAATAGATCAACTTCAATATACAATATTAATTATAAATTGAACATATAAATTGTTTTATATCCCGCACACGGTGCGAGCCAATCACCTAGTTCTATTTAACTGAAAATCCTTCAATTAATCATTTTCTTATAAACTAATCAATATTTCGAATTAGAAACTTCATGGTTTCTAAATAATGTGAAATGACTAAATTCCTTTATGAACGTCAAGGAATTATTATTAATATATTATAATTATGTTTAAAAACTGTATGTTACAATGAAAATATACTTGGATTTATTTTGAAGTTTAACATTGGCCAGTCAATTAGAAAACAACGATTATTTTTAACTGGTCTATCGTTTATATGAATTCCTCTCATGTCCGACTGTTTTCAAATCTCGTAAGAGTTGACTTTTTGCGTGATACGCATATACTTGTGCTTCCAAATTACGTATTTCATTAGTGTTGACTTGTACATAGAGTAGATTCGTCATTGAGTGACATTTGAACTAAACATTGTATTTTAAACAATGACTTAGATTTGCTTAAATGTAGAGATATTCTAATGGTTTCACACACACGCACACACACATGCAATAGTTCTTTTTTCCTTTTCTCTCGAGAAGGCTGAGTGATGATATCTTCACTAATAAGATCACTATTTTTGGGATTCCACGTTCCATGAGAATGAGATTTGACTATTTGTGTTTGTTTCTTAAACTGCACAGTTCCGATAATTTGGTCAAGCATCTTCTCTTAGAAGATGTTTTTTTAATCACAAGTCTCACCCCAAAAGGCCAAAACGTATATCTGAAGTAATTCATGATTACGAAAGATAATATGATAATAACGAAATCCTTTTTGTATTTAATTTTAGATTAATATTTTTGTTGGTCAACATTGTAGATTAGTAGCCATGTTCGTTTCGTAGTCGCTAGTGATATCAACTAGCGACCATTAAATCATGTTCGTTTTGCGGTTGCTGTGACAAACGATATAAATTTCAGCGACAACGACAAATTTCAATGGTAAATTTTTGTTTGTTTTCCAGTCGCTGTGATAACGACAGCGACATCGACAGATTCCAACGATTAGTTGCTAATTTAAAAATTTTAAACGTTAAATTTTTACCGATTAAATGGCCGCTGAAATCCGTTGCGGAAATCTATCGCTAAATTAGCGACTACAAAACGAACAATATTTTGTTTTTGTCGCAAGTCGCTGATTGGTGGCGACTACGAAAGAACAATAATACATATTGTTGATCTCTATCGCTGGTCAACTGCGAAACGAATAAGGCTTTGCGGTAACGCCTAACGCATTTTAGAACGAATACATGCAATTTCAAAAACAATTCAACCCTAGACGCTGCCAAACAAATAGATCAATTTTTCTTTTCGCCATTTAGTTATTCAAAACTCTTATAACAAATTTTTGTTTGTTTGTAATAATGGTATAAGAGTTCTTTTATTATGAAAATATTGAAATACAGTAGGCTTGAATAGTTAAACCTTGTTTTATTACATGAGATTACGGAATGGAAAACCAACACCAAATTAACAACGTTTGAGGACATACAACACGTATAGTAGAGTAAGTAAGAGATACTAGAAAGCATTAAAGCACCATGGTCAAACTGTCCAAACTCCTGACTAGCTAGTTTTTCCATGGAACCCTAAGAATTTATAATCTTCATATATAATTCTGAATTACGAAGTAATCATCGGTGAGAAATAAACTCCCATAGCATCGAAGCCACCACCATCCCGTCCATGAAACCCAACAATTACATTACCTTGTCTCTCGAACACGAATTCAGTACCAGACACTAACCCATACGTGGGAGAGATTCTTCCTTTGGATGTTTTGAAACTCAACGACCTAATGACCAAAACTCCATCCTCGGGGATTGTATTGTAGGTACCTTCCACTGATGTCAAATATTCGTTTGGATAGTCGATCGCAAACTGCAATATATAAATTAGAAATTAGATCCCACCACTAGAAAAAAATGAAGATCTAATACATATACAAAAAATTCGAGTCAAAAGGTTTTGGTAAAAAATTCACATATGCGCCAGTATATTCAGTACCAATTGGTTTTGAAATAAAAATATATACAAGCTTTTATCATATAGTGGTTCAAGATCATTTATAAATATATCATATATGGAAGATGAATGTTAACATAGAGTTAACGAATAGTACCTCCTTTGTCTCTCCATCCTTGCTCCCGTGAGAAGATGTTACCACTTGGCCGTCTTTGTCATAATCGGTGCTGATACTCCTAATAAGATAGTTAGTATAAGTAACATACATCTTTCTTACACCGTCATAATTAGGACCATCGTCCCAATATACACCTCCATATAAACCACCTACGAGTTCCGATTTAGTAGGAGGAGCCATTGTTACATATGCTCCAAGGGAGATTAGGGATTTTCCAGCAAATCCATGGAAGCCAATGATAATCTTACCATTGACTCCAAGTGAAAACTTCGTAGTACCCTTTGGATATCCAATCAATTCAAATGTCTTAAGGTTGGTTTTGAATTGAAGGGCTTGCATCACACCGGTCTTGTCATCGTAGTAACCATCAACAGACACAATGTGTTCATAATTGGATTGGTCAATCTCTAACTGCACAAAAAAAAAAAAACGTGATTGCTATTAACAAAGATTTCAAAATCAAGGAATCGGTCACATTTAAATTGACATTATTATCTTTGACTTCATCTACTTTAGTAGAGTATTTAGAAAACTGTCAAGAAACAAGGATATTTTGGTTATAGAGTATAAATTAATGTAAAAAAAGATTTATTAGTTGTTTCTAGTACAAATATTAGTTTGTTATAAAATATATTACATACGACTGATTACTGTAGTTCTTTATTAGTTAGTTAGTGATTTGATATATAATTTTCTCCAAAGATGATATTTTCTATAACTATATATACCCATATGAAAATATGAAACATACAGTATGTGTGAAACCGTCACCCGAAACACCATGGACTGATCCATCTATGGATTGTCCATCCTTGACATAATCGAATTTGATGTAATGAATTCCTTCACGACCACCTCGTATATAAACCTTTGTTACATAGTCATGGTCGGCTCCATCATCCCACTGTTTGCCCCCTTTCCCACCAATTGGTTCCAACTTTTGGGCCACTAACCCATTGGCATCTTCATACATTGAAGTTACATTGTGTTATTATATAATTTATATGTTGAAATTAAATAAAAGAAGAAAGAGAGGAGAAGCTTAAGTACCTATAATGGCTGAAGAGAGAAATAGAAAAATATAGATTATAAACATGATTGCTGGGCTATGGTGATCGATACAGTAGCTGGGTATAAAGATGCTATTTATAGACACAGTTTTGGCACTTTCACATGCAAATTACTAGTGGGGCCTATGAGGCACAAATAGAATAATGTTTCTCAATTCTCAAGTTTCCCTTCTTTTAAAGATTTTGTTAGACAGACTAATTTTTAAAGGATCTCATTTGATTTTAAAATATTTTGTTTGGATGTGAAACCTTATGAGTTTATTTTACTGGTTATTAACTAGCTTCTACCATTACGATAAAAAAAAATATACATGAAAGACTGAAATATTTTTTTTATCAACACACTGAAATATACTTTGAACTATTTTCAAATTTATCATTGATCAATCAACCAAAAAATTGATTAAATAATTTCACACATTTTTATCCTTAAATCATTTAAGTCGACCCACTGTAATCTATAGAAATAATTTTGGTAGATATAAAGTTTTATTTATAATTTTGAAAAATCAGTATTGCTTCCCATGTTCTATCAGTAAACCATTGTCTATTGGTGATTTAGGATTTAGAGGAACTTAGATCTTCAATTCGTCATCACGTAATTTTTATTATTTTTTCATCTCGTAAAAATTTGGATTGTTCTTTCATTTGATTGTTTATAAAACTATGTTGGCCAAGGAGGCTGAGCGATATCTTCACTACTAAGATCTATTTCTTGGCGATCCAGTTTCCCTGAGATTATTATTATTTTTTAAACAGAAAATCAGATTGACTCTTTAAGAAATTTTCTTAAGCCACACAGTTCGGTAATTTGGTCAATACATCTTCTCTCATATAGAAAGTGTTTTTTTTAATAACAAGTTTCACCCCAAAAATCTGAACCATGGAACCATGCCTAGGTTTTGTTTGAGCAGATCTTTTACCTATTATAATACCCTCCTCCAGCCATGAGATGCAGAATTCGAAGCAGAAGAATCTATGAAAGCTGTGGATTGGCAGTATTTGTCTAGCAGGATCCGAGCCAAGAAACAGTTAGTGTTACTTAGAATTCTCCAACTGAGTTTTGCTAGGAGAGCATCGTTGAAATATTCCACGTCTTTAAAACTCAAACCCCATCCTTCTTGCTTTGAGTAAGTTTTTTCCACGCCACCCAGCACATTTTTTTTCTTTTCCATACTCCCATCCCACCAGAATGAGTGAAAACTGATTGATTTTTTTTGCAGAGACTTACTGGGAGTTTGAAGCAGGTCATAGTATATGTGGGCATGGAGGAAAGCATTGATTTAAGTAGTACCATTTTACCCGCTGATGACAGAAGCTTTGAAGAGTAATTAACGGCTCGTTGCTTGATCATGTCCACTTGTATGAGATTACAAAAGATATAGTGAAAGCCCATTTGTATTTAATTAATTCAATCTCAGATCTGGTTCATGAATATTAATTTTAACTTTGGAGTATATTCAGTTTTTTACTCAATTTTCCTGCCTTTTCCATGTGTTCAATATTAATTATAGAAGTTCCTTAGCTCAAGATTGATAGTAACTTCTTGTTGTTTTTTTATTACTAAGCTAGAGAATCTTTTGTTTGAGTTTGAGTTTACCATTGAAATTGTATGTTACATAATTTTTTTAAAAGGTCATTTTAATTAATAATATAATTCCTTTTAGTAAACTCAAAATTAAAGTTTAATATAGTTTGACAATAATGGAATCTGAATTAGTTTTTTTCTTGTTCAATTGTATAAATGCTTCCAGTTTTTAACTTTTGGAATTGTTATTGATTGTTCTTTTAACATTGATCTGTTTTCTTGACAATGTTATATGTTTATTTGATTTTGCTTTAGTTCTCACAGTTTTAACTTTTAAGGTTTCATTTATTTAACTTGGTATCAGAAAAAAAAAACTTTTTTGTTTTAACTACTGATGATACTTTCACACACTTTCACGTGTATATATAATGTCAAAATATATATCTGGGTTACTTATTTGAAAATATATTAATTAAGTGACTTTCAGATTTCATAAGAGAAATTCATAGTCGTATTGTCGAGATGATGATTCTTTCGGTCCATATAAAACTATATATAAACCGACAATACCTTACATATATATTACCATATTTCCATTTTTATTAGCAAAAAAATGGCTGGCCTTCGATCTATAATATTGTAGGGTTTGGATTCAGGCTCCAGCCGCTAATATATGCATCTCTATCTAATGAAGACTCCAAATCTGAAGAAAGGATCAAAGGAATCAACCTCCTCCAAACCAGTACTTGCAAGTGAGCTATAAGAATATTATATATTATATATTATATATTATATTATCGATATTATTATAGCCTTGGGGATCTCAAGGTTCATTTTATTGGTGTAGGAGGGTGTCTTCACTAATACGGGTTTACTCAAAATCAGATTTTTAAAAAGCCTCAAAATCTTTTGGTCAATTGAATTTCTCATGAGGAACATTTTCTATCTAAACAAGCATCCTCTTAAAATAAAACGTAATTAAATCTTAAATCTGGCTATGTAATGATCACTGAAAATAATTATACATAGTATGATATAGTAATTAGTAATCCCCTATATATTAATTGAGAAACATTTTTAGAGAGTAACCTTAATTTTGTATATTATTTACAATGGTGTCATTTTGCTGATGTGTCATCACCAGAATCATTCTCAATAAACATACAAAAATGGACTTATGTTACTAGATTAATTACATGTTATGCCACTCACATTAATTTGTTTAGGTAATAGTTTATATCACTTATTTATACATACAACATTTAATTTATGAAGATATTCTATTTTTTCTATTTCTTACCAAAAATATATCATACTAATAGTTTTTTTAAATACTATATTTATTCTCTTATTTTTGTTTAAACTTAGTTTTGTAAGAAAAAAAATCATCACAACATCCATATAGTAAAAAATATATAGATTTTTTTAATATGTGTTATAATTCAAATTTTTTAAAATAAATATAAATTACTCAAATGATAAATAAATATGAGTATGTTTTAAAAAGTCCCACATTGGAAATGAGGATGTGTATATGGTTCAAAAATCATTATAAAAAGAACATAAATGATTAAAAAAAAACTGTACAAGAAAAAAGCTTGATTTAATAGTCATCCATATTTATAAATATTTTTTTGGTTTAATATGATTTGTTATAGAACCATATAAATTAATCAAATAATATAAATATTTAAAGTTGATAACAAGTTAAAATATTATATCAAAAAATTGAAATATTAAAAATAGTTTAATATGGTAAAAACAAATAATATTATAAATATTTTCTTTCTTTATGAAGAAAACAACATTTAATTTATGAAGATATTCTCTTTTTTCTATTTCTTATCAAAAATATATCATAAATGTTAAAAAGTCCCACATTGAAAATGAGGATGTGTAGAAGGTTCAAAAAATTATTATAAAAAGAATATAAATGATAAAAAAAACTGTAAAAGTAAAAAGGTTGATTTAATAGCTTTTCATACATATTATTCATATATATATAAAACTGATTAAATTATTTTTATTTTAAACAATTTCAAAATCATTTTTGTTAAAATTATTTATAGATTTATCATCTTGCGGCAGGGCGCAAGTTATCACCTAGTAGTGTAGTAATGTAGAAAAAGTGATGATGTGGCATCTCTCTTTCCATTTCTCTTTTTTTTATATTGGAAACACAAAGGGTTATTATGGTTAGTGGATTAAATATCCAAATGATCCCATTAAAGTTATTAGAGAAATGAACCCTTTTTATTTAATTGATCATTTTTAATTTTAAGTCTTTCTAATAGATGTTACAATATTGTTGCCAACAAAAACAATTGTTGCCGACAACCTTATTATATTAACATTTGAATAATGAAAAGTATATGTATAAAAATTTATTTATTATTAATTATATTTTTATATTCTAATGATACGCAAGCTAACCAGCTATGTAACAAAATTTCATTTTTATTAATTTATGATTCCCACGCACAGCTAAGATAAAACTTATATAATACTAATTATTAAATTCTCAACTATGATATAAATTAAATGACTAAATTGTCTTTTTATTATCTGAAAAGTTCAAATAGATCATTAAGAGAACCCTCATTTTATTAAACGCAATGGATAACTGGAAGGAAAAAAAAACATGCAAACAACAACAGAGGAGACTAATACAGATTGATATGAAAGCGACATAACCGAACTTGGTCATGAGGATTGTTCATTCGGTAAGCTAGTTAGCTATGGATGGTCTCACTCGGTGATGGGAACGACATGGACCCCAATCTTATGAAGCACAGTACCAGATTTTCCATGGAACCCAATGATTTTGTGACCTTCCTTCTGGATGACGAAGTTGAAAGCAGATTCAAGTCCAAATGGTGGAGAGGTTCGTTTGTTTGTCTTGAACTTAAGCATGGTTATAACTCCAGATTCAGCTCCCATAACCTTATCGTGGCAAGCCTCCACCGATGTGATGTATTCGCTCGGATAATCCAGCTCAAACTATGAAGTGAAAGAGAAATTAATTGTTAGGAATCTCACGTTGAGAAGTGTAACATGAAATAATTATACAAAAACAAGTACATGAGTAATCATCACCTCTTCGTATCCAAGCAATGTCTTATTTCCATGTTCATCACCCACAACCACCTCACTAGCGTCGTTCTCGTATTCAAACTTAACGGAGACGATACCAACTTCGCCTTGTCCTATGTATATTTTCTTCACATTTATGAAAGCACCATCGTCCCAAGAATCTCCTCCATCACCACCTTGTCCCTCTAGTTTCTCTGGAAGAAGAGGAGAAGGAGAAAATGGAGCGTAATATGCCCCGATACTATCAACACAAGAACCTACCCGTCCATGGAACCCAACAATAGCATTGCCTTGGCTCTCCAGCACGAACTTGGTACCAACCACTGTTCCAATTATTGAGGTTCTCCCTTTTGATGTTTTGAAAGTTAACGACCTAAGGACAATACATTCATAAGGTAGGGTAACTGCGTAGCTTCCTTCCACAGATGTGATATATTCATATGGATAATTGACCGCAAACTGTAATAATAACAATAAAAAAAAAATTAGTAAATTTGGATACTAACAACATCTAGATGCTGAATCTGAAAGCAATATATAGAACTAATTAAATATTGATTAGAGTTCCACATCTTCAAACAAATTAACATATCAATAGTAAATCAATATTTAATTAGAGCTCTAGGAATTAGGATAACCTCATGTTGTGTTCCGATCTTGACCCCGTGCTCATGGATTTCCACTTGACCGGCTTTGTCAAAGTCGACCCTCAAATGCCTTATTGAAGTGCCTTCAAATGTAACGTACACTTTTCTTATGCCATCATAGTCACCGCCATGATCATAACCTTTGCCTGTAGTCTGACCACCTTGCATTCCTGATTTGGTTGAAGGAATCCTGATGAAATATGCTCCAAGAGAGTTGAGATTCTTGTCAGCAAATCCATGAAACCCAACGATCCTGCTCCTGGTGGCTCTTAGTGAAAACTTAGTACCGTCGTTGAACCCCATCATATCAGAAGTCTTCTGGTTAGTTTTGAATTGGATTGATTGAATCACACCCGAGGATTTGTCGTAATAACCCTCAACAGATAACAGATATTCCTTTCCCGAATGGTTAATCTCAAACTGCGTAAGAAAACAAAAATTAAAAAAAGGATTGTGACGCCAATAAAATTGAAACTATAAAGATATCAAGTTTAGACACATTAAATACCGTTTGTGTCAAACCACGACCAGAGACACCATGGATTGGTCCTGCAATAGTTTTTCCAGCCTTGACATAGTCAAATTTGATGAACTGAATGCCTTCATTACCACCTCGTACATGTATCTTTGTCACACCTTCATAATCGAATCCATCATCCCATTGAGTCCCTCCATTTCCACCTTTAGCTTCCACCTTTAGGGCCATCGCTTAGCGATTCGAATCTAGAGATTTTGTTTCTTAGTCATTTATTAATATGATTATGAATCATTACCCACGGGAGGAAAAAATGCAAAATCATTTGTAGAAAGTAGAAACAAAGTAAGCACCTGTTTCTTGGGAAAAAATTAAACAGTTTTAACTACTACATATAAGTTATAACCACTAAAATTTGGATATATATCTCGCCTTATACAATTTCAAATTGTTTCAGTTACGTTTTATAAGTTTTTTTCATATAATTGATAGAATATAAGAGAGAGAGAGAGAGAGAGAGAGAGAGAGAGAGAGAGAGAGATTACCTCTTATGCTGGAGTAGAGAGAGATCAAGAGAGCTGAAGAACCACTGTGGAGTGATCATGTATAAGCAGATAGTGAAGGTGCCCTTTTATACACCGGTTTATTATTTTATTTTATTTTGACTCGTGGTCCGGCAGGCTATATACAATAATAAATTAATAATCCTAACTTATTATTTTCGTATTTCCTCGTGGTTAAACGATGCCATATAATTGAAACTTCGAATATATAATTTTTTATGGTCTCGCCGTAACGTGCAGGCGATATGAAAGTGCATTTTTATACGCAGTTTTGAAAATTTTAATTATCTAATTTTCTCCCTCTTTGACGATCTTATGAGTATTTGTCTTTTACCACACAGCTAATTTTGTAAAATAAGTTTCAACTATAGGAAAAACAACTTTTGGCTACTGTGAAAAGGCTTTTGTTGTAATTTCCTGTAATATTGGGATGGAGTTATCTCAATAATCTCAGACTCAACGGCATCCTTCCTCGTTACTCGTTAGATACGCTTTTCAGGCGACTCTCCACAGTATTTGGCGTGAACTAAATAAAAGACGACACGGTGTGAACTCCCTCAGCCTTCTCAACAGCTTATTCGGATAATCGACAAAAACATTTGCAATCGAATATCATCATCGCTCAGGAAAGTGGGAAGCAAAAGATATGAGGATAGCCTAATTCTATGGTTTACCACACTTGCTAATTCAAAATTCTATTTATTCGTTTTAAGTTCAAAAGAGACGGTCTATTCTCTCAAACAAGCTGGTGCATTTTGGTTTTAACAAGTTTGTCTTATTGATCTCTTTGGAAGAAGAAGAAATTTCAACGGATTTAGAAAAAGAGCTGAACTCTATGAATTTTATGACACCTTAAGGAAAAAGAATCCTTAAAAAAAAGATCAGTTAAGCCATCAACTAATGCTAAATAATGAGATGCTTTGGCAACCCACAAGTCGTGAACGTAGAAACCAAGAACGAGAAAACTAAAGTGAACGTGGCTAGTGGTACTCTTATCCTAAGCACTAAAGTCAATCGAAGCACAAGATCCGATTGTTTCTGGATCATTATATGTTCTCCTTTCTTTTTCAGTACTTGTAACCGCTTTTAAAAATTGTATGACTCCGACCATCGTAACCGTTATCTTAATAATAATAAATAAATAAACGGGTGCATTATTTGTAAAAAAAAAAGATTCTGAATCAAAAAAAGTTTACATTCTCTTTACAAAAAAAAACTATGTAATATTAACAGTAGACCAATTTTTTTTTCCCTTAAATCTCTCGTGGTCCGCGAGGCTATATATAAATAACCTTAAATTATCATTTTCTTATTTGCTAGTGGTTAACGGACGATGCCATATAATTGCAACTTCGAATATATATAAACGACCTTTTTCCTTTTTTTTTTTTTGTCTCAGCGTGACGTGGAACCAATAAGAAATTGAATGTTCGTGGATCTCAAGGTTTCGGGGGAAAAAAAAAGTTCCGTAAGACGAGTGAATTAGTGGATATAATAAGTATATAACGCATGTTGAATTTCTTTGAGCTTTCGAGTTTTTTTAATCCGATTTGACTTTTCAGCCAATTGAAAAAAAGCAAAAAAAAAAAAAAAAAAAGCAAAAAACAAAAAACATGCATGCATGCTAGTCTTTTGTTATTCGCTTAACAATTATTTAACCTAATTCTTCAAAATTTTCCAATCTATTATAATCGTAAGTGTTGCATGTTCGTAATCTACCATGTTTCCTTTAGAGAATGATCAGTCAAATTTACGAAGCCAACAAAAATTTCAAACAACTTTCCACCTATTTCTGACGGAAACTCAAATGGCTATACATATATATTTTCTCGACAGTTTTTTGACCGGAACAAACGGTAACAAAATCTGATCGATTTTCTACGATTTCCAATGAATTTTCTCACAGTTTTAATTCAGATGGAAATCATTCTGAAAATTTTCCAACAAATTTTGACTAATTATTTTGGAAGGAAAGTGCTGACCATTGTCTAATAATTTATAAAATTTTCAGAATTTTTTATGGAAAAATTGGTTGATTATTTTTCCAACCAAATTTTTGGTGGAAAATTCGGTAGGAATATGTGGATTCCAATCTATGAAGAGGATTTTTGCAAAATTTAGATCATGGATGTATATACTGCATGTTTGTTGATTGATTCAAAATTAAATCTAGAATTTAGGATTTATGAGTTTATGGGTTTAGGAATCGTGGGTAGTTTCCGATTAATTAGGTTGTTTTTAATTTGGGATTTTCTTATCATGGGGTTATGGGTAGTTATCTTCTTCTTCTATAAATTCTCACTTTGTACTTGAACTTTTATGCATCTGAAATTTAATCGAGTAAATTCAGTTTCTATTCTCTTCCTCTTTATTTTCAATTCTCTGAAACTTTTCCAACAATTGTGGTATCAGAGCGTTTTTCAGGTTTCAGTCCTTTGTAAGAAGACGAAGCCATGTCGAGCAACGGGAATATGCAGGCCCTTGTTCCGATTTTCAAAGGAGAGAAGTATCATCTCTGGAGTCTCAAAATGAAGACGATGTTCCGTTCGCAGGAACTGTGGGACTTGGTGGAGATTGGGTTTGAAGATCATAATCCTGAAGAACCTGATCAAGCTCTGCGGGAGAAACGAAAGAAAGATGCAAAAGCGTTGTTTTTCATCCAATCAGCACTGGATGAAGATATTCTCTCCAGAATTTCTGCCGTGAACACTTCTCATGAAGCATGGGAGATTCTAAAGCAAGAGTATATGGGAGCCCAAAAGGTGATTATGATGAAGTTACAAACTTTACGGCAAAAGTTTGAAACTCTTTCTATGAAGGAAAAGGAATCTATCCAAGAGTATTTGGCTAGAGTTTCTGCAATTGTGAATCAAATGAAGTCCTACGGTGAATTTCTCAGCAGCGAAAGCATTGTGAGCAAGGTTCTGAGGAGTTTGTCACCAAAGTTTGAGTACATCGTTCCTGCAATTATTGAAGCAAATGATTTGAGCACCTACACGTTTGATGAAATGATGAGCTCTTTGATAGCTCATGAAGATCGGCTTAGCAAAGCATGTGAAAAGGCAGAAGAGAAAGCGTTTCAGGTGAAAGTATAATCTTTAGATAAGGGAAGATCAGAGAATTATGGAGGCCGTGGCAGAGGCAGAGGTGGATTTAATGGCATAGGTCGTGGTTATGGTAGAGGAAGAGGTCATTTCAATGATCAGAATCAGTACAGAGATTCTTATGGAGATCAAAGCCAACACAGAGGTGGATTCAAGGATCAAAGTCAGTTCAAAAGCAATATTCAATGTCGGTATTGCAAGAAGTTTGGCCACAAAGAAGCAGACTGCTGGTCCAAGCAAAGAAATGAGCAGAAATCAAACTTCGCTGAAAATGTCCAAGAAGAGAGTAAGCTTTTCATGACTTATTCTCACAACACAAATGGTGCTGATGCGTTATGGTTTTTGGATAGTGGATGCTCCAATCATATGACGGGAGTAAAGTCATTGTTTAAAGATCTTGATGAGGCGCAGAAAAGTCAAGTTTGGCTTGGAGATGACAAGACGATGCAAGTTGACGGGAAAGGAATAATTGCCATCACAACAGAACAAGGTGAAGTTAAGGTTCTTAGTGATGTGTAATTTGTTCCTAGTCTTTCTCATAATCTGCTAAGTGTAGGACAGTTGCTCACTAGTGGTTATAGAGTTGTTTTTGATGATGATGCATGTGCAATAATTGATAAAAAATCTGGACGTACTTTAGCAATTATTCACATGACACGCAACAGAATGTTTCCTCTTGATTTGAAGAATGTTGTGAGCAAAGCTTTAGTTGTTAAAGGTGATAATGGAACAAATCTGTGGCATTTACGTTATTGTCATCTGAACTTGAATGGTTTGAGGTTGCTGAAGAATAAAGATATGGTTGTTGGCTTGCCTGAGATTACTGAGCTTGAGTTTTGTGAAGGTTGTGTTTATGGAAAACAGAGTAGAGGTTCATTTCCCGTTGGAAAATCATGGAGAGCCTCAGATTGTCTTGAGCTTGTACACGCTGATTTGTGTGGACCGATGAAGACGGAATCACTTGGAGGAAGCCGATACTTTCTGTTATTCACTGATGACTTCAGTCGCATGAGCTGGATCTATTTTCTGAAGATGAAGTCTGAAGCGTTCGAGAATTTCAGAAAATTTAAAGCCATGGTGGAGAAGCAAAGCGGAAAAGTCTTAAAGTCTCTTCGGACTGACCGCGGCGGTGAATTTACGTCAAGGGAGTTTTCTTAATTTTGTGATGATCATGGTATTCGCAGGGAGCTTACATCCTCATACACACCTGAGCAGAACGGCGTGGCGGAGAGAAAAAATCGTACGGTGGTTGAAATGGCGAGAAGTATGATGAAAGCTAAAGGGGTTCCTTACAAGTTTTGGGGAGAAGCAGTTGCAACAGCGGTTTATCTTCTGAATGTTTCTCCAACAAAGGCTGTCATGAATCGAACACCATATGAAGCTTGGATGGGCAGGAAACCCCGGGTAAGCCACTTGAAAGTCTTTGGTTGTGTAGCTTATGCTTTGGTGGATATTCGTTCAAAGCTGGATGAGAAGTCAGTGAAGTGTGTCTTTATTGGATACTGTTCTCAATCCAAAGCATATCGTCTATATAACCCGTTGAGTGGAAAAGTGATTGTTAGCAGAAATGTTGTGTTTAATGAAAAAGTGGGTCTGAAGTGGAATGAACAAGATCTGGTTGAGGAGATCCATGCAGAATTTGAGGAAGATTCACAAGGGAACGTGAGCAGTCCACCATCAAGTCCATAAAACTCTCCAATATCAAGTCCAGAAAACTCTCCAATTTCAAGTCCAGCAAACTCTCCAATTTCAAGTCCAGCAATCAGTGACTCTGAAGGATCGAGTTCATCCAACAACTCAACTCCGAGAAAGTTTAAATCTCTAGCAGAGCTTTATGAGTCGTGCAGTTTTGCTTTGTATGCTTCTGACCATGTTTATTTTGATGAAGCAGAAAGTTTTCCCGAGTGCAATCTATAGTGAAGAACTCCACATGGGAATTACTTGATGCTCCGGAAGGGAAGAATATAATTGGCTTGAAGTGGGTGTATCGGACAAAGTACAACTCCAATGGAAGCATACAGAAGTACAAAGCTCGTCTCGTAGCGAAAGGGTACGCACAAAAGGAGGGGATTGACTTTGAAGAAACGTTCTCTCCGGTAGCTCGCTTTGAAACTGTAAGAGCGTTTCTGTCGTTGGCTGCCCACTTTCACTTGCCTGTGTTTCAGTTTGATGTGAAGTCTGCATTTTTGAATGGTGATTTGGAAGAAGAAGTTTACGTTTCACAACCTGAAGGTTTTGTTGTAAGTGGAAAGGAAGATAAGGTTTACAGGCTGAAGAAAGCGTTGTACGGGCTGAAGCAAGCACCACGTGCATGGTACAGCAAGATCGATACGTTCTTTCACGAGAATGGATTTAAGAGAAGTGAAAGTGAGCCAACCCTTTACGTGAAGAAGAAAGGTAACAATGATTTCCTGGTGGTTTGTCTTTACGTTGATGATATGATCTATATGGGTTCTTCTGAGCTGATGGTTAATGAGTTCAAGACAAGCATGATGAAGACGTTTGAGATGACGGATTTGGGCTTATTGCAATATTTTCTGGGAATTGAGGTAATTCAAGGAGAAGATGGAATCTTTGCTTGTCAGAAAAAGTACGCTGTAGATTTGGTGAAGAAATTCAACATGTCAAATTGTGAGAAGGCGCTCACACCAATGAATATCAACGAGAAGCTGCAACGTGAAGATGGGACAGAACAAGCTGATGCAAAGCTGTTCAGGAGTTTGGTTGGTGGCTTAAACTATTTGACACATACTAGACCTGACATTGCTTTCTCTGTTAGTGTCGTGTCTAGGTATATGCATAATCCAACCAAACAGCACTATGGAGCAGCCAAGAGGATCCTTCGTTATGTTGCTGGAACAGTTGACTATGGCATGTGGTATTCTAATCTGTCCACTTTCAAGCTTATTGGTTTTACTGACAGCGATTGGGCAGGAAGTTTAGACGATCGTAAAAGCACATCGGGAAACTGTTTTAGCTTTGGGTCTGGAGCTGTAACTTGGAGTTCAAAGAAGCAAGACACAGTGGCGTTATCATCATCTGAAGCAGAGTATGTAGCAGCAGGTGCAGCAACACGACAAGTTCTATGGCTAAGAAAGTTACTTGCTGATTTCAACTTTGAGCAGAAGGAAGCTACTGAGATTTTCTGTGACAACAGATCTGCAATTGCAATGGCCAAGAATCCAGCTTTTCATGGCAGAACCAAGCACATAGACGTTCAACATCACTTCATCAGACAACTTGTGGCAGAAGAAAGAATCGTGATGAAGTTTTGTGGCACCAATGACCAAGTAGCAGATATTCTCACTAAGTCTCTTCCCCAAGCCAAGCATGAGTTCTTTCGATCCAAGTTGGGCGTGTGTGATTTTGAATCAAGGGGGAATGTTGATTGATTCAAAATTAAATCTAGAATTTAGGATTTATGAGTTTATGGGTTTAGGAATCGTGGGTAGTTTCCGATTAATTAGGTTGTTTTTAATTTGGGATTTTCTTATCATGGGGTTATGGGTAGTTATCTTCTTCTTCTATAAATTCTCACTTTGTACTTGAACTTTTATGCATCTGAAATTTAATCGAGTAAATTCAGTTTCTATTCTCTTCCTCTTTATTTTCAATTCTCTGAAACTTTTCCAACAATGTTTCCATATATCTGTCGATGTAACTTGGAATTTGGATTGTCTTTTTCGTTAACAAAGCTTAGGCTCACTTCTGACCGAAAGTCCATTTGTATGATGTTTTACATTTTTAGGACTAATATTTTTAATATTTATATTATTTTTTTGTCCTAGTTATTAAAACATTACTGAATCCGCCACTGCTTTTAACTCTCACCTCTACACGTTGAAGTTGTGGCCTTACTTTGGGTCATGCAATGCCTTAATCATCAATAAAGATTGTGCCAGCCTTTGGTACGGATTGCAGAGATACCATTCAGATGATTGATTCATCATTCTCATGAGTGGCCTAGATGTCTACGTAACTTTTTTTCTAAGTTCGAATCTTCTTAGTTGCGTGCTGTGATTCAAGTCCTTTTTTCTTCTTTTGATCTAGTATGTGATTTGTACACGAAACAAAAAGAAAACGCGGGTTAAAGCGTTTGCGTAAACTTTTTTTTATTGATAGTTCCACCTAAAATGTACCCAAAACAGAGGAACTCGGTGAATTTGTGTCTATAAATTTCTCATTCATCTAAAGAAGAAAACCTGATATTAACTATTAAATTCTTTTTATTATTTCAAATGTTCAAATAGGTCGAGAAATACCTTATTCATTCTATTACACGCCATGCATAGTTGGAAAAGAAAAAGAAAAAGACACAAACAACAACAGACTCATAACCGAACTTTGGTCTGATTCGATAATGAAGCCAGATAGCTTGCTATAGCTATGGATGGTCACTCGGTGATGGGAATAACATGGACCCCAATCTTGTGAAGCACAATACTGGATTTTCCATGGAACCCAATGATCTTGTGACCTTCCCTCTGGAGTACAAAGTTGGAAGCAGATTCAAGTCCAAATGGTGGAGAGGTGCGTTTGTTTGTCTTGAACTTAAGCATGGTGATAACCCCAGTTTCAGCTCCTATAACCTTATCGTGGCAAGCCTCCACCGATGGGATGTATTCACTCGGATAATCCAACTCGAACTATGAAGTGCAAGAAAATTTGTTAGGAATCTCACGTTGAGAGATGTAAAAGATGAATTTCACTCATTTCAATTGAAATTTAGATAAAACGTTTGAAAGTTAAAAAAAAAAAAAAAATTGTACAAAAACAAGTAGAGGAGAAAGTGAAGCTGTGATCAATACTCACCTCCTCGTATCCAAGCAACGTTTGCTTAATTGTTTTCCATGTTCTTCTCCCATAATAACCTCACTAGTAATTTTAATTTTTTTTTTTTGGATTATCTATCTACTAGTATCATTTTCGTACTCAAACTTGACGAAAACGATACCGACATATCTCCTTGTCCAACATATATCAGGCTATTCGTTTATGTATCTGGATATTGCATCTAGATGCTACATCCAAACGTAGTATTTCGATATAGTAGATAGATGTTGTTCGTTTCTAAATTTGGTTTTTACATCTAGATATTGTATTTAGATGCAATCTGGTTCGTTTGTAAATTCGTAATAATATCTAGATACATTCAATAACAAGATGACTAATAATGACATATTTTATATTAATTATATTTTAACTAAATAATTATCAAAACACTATTCTCCGGTTTTGATCGAAAAATATAGTTTTGTAATTTTGTAGTTTTGGCAAAAATACGCAATTTTACGGTTTTGACAGAAAACATAATTTTACATTTTTGCGGAAAAACATAATTTTATAGTTTTAGCGGAAAAATATAATTACATGGTTTTATACGAAAAATCGTAATTTTACAGTTTTTGCAAAAAAAATAATTTTATAGTTTTAGCGGAAAATATAATTTTATTATAGTTTTGACGGTAAAACTTAATGGCTTTTGTGGTGAAAAAGTGATGAGCGTCTTTTGTTGATCCTTTTTATAGTACAGTATTCTCCTTCGAATCTTTGCTTAATCGGATACGACGCGATATGGGCCTATATGGTGAGTTCGTGGTGTTAGCCTCTTAGGCTCTTAGCCTTCGACATGGGCTTATTGGGCCAAATTCTCTCTACAGATTTGGGCTATCTCCTTTTTTGTTCAAATGAGCTATCTGTCTTTTTTTCTCTTTTTTGAATCAAAAATGGGCTATCTGTCTAAATTTTCATTTCACTCTCTTAAGTTTTGTTGACTTTGGAACATATCACGAGTCATGCTCATGACACTGACATGGATCTTTATTATTGAAACATTAAATTTAATACGCCACAGCGAAACAGCCTACAAAAATCAGAACCGAGTCACACAATTAAAAGAGCCAGTCCATGAATAATTTATTCTAATTAATTTAGCTAATAACGATTTGTTTAGTATATGATACTGAAACGCACATCTGGCGATGTTCGTTCGATTCCAAGACCAGTCTCGTGATCGACTTCTCCTCCACTAATCCTCTGTTCAATATTTTTCCAACTCATCAAATTTCTTCGCCGTCAAATCAAATCTCCCTTCTCTGTAAAAATACAACATTTACGCATTTGATCATTTGATCATCGGACAACGAAATACACCCACTCAAGAGAATCAAGCTCTTTTTTGACCCACTAGAAATTTCGTATCTGCTACCAACTTCCTATATTTTTCATTTTCTGGCGAAAAATAAAGAAAAATTAAAAACCCAAATCGTGAGAAAAATCTTTAAGCGATTCGTGCTAATATTTTTTTTTGATGGCATTTCTGGTGAGTCTTCTTCAGCTGAACTTGTTTCTGTTATTTACTTCAAATAAGACAAATATTTGATTTTTTTTTGTTCTTTCCAAGTTCTGCTTTAGTTTAAGGAAAGGACATAAAAATCAAAACTTTTTTTCTCGTTTTGGTTCTTTCTGATCAGCTCTCATGGGTCTTTTCCGTAATGAGTAGATTATGTTGATCCTTAGTGGGCTATTTGTTTGATCCCATCATCGAAATTCTGACTTTTGATTCAATCCGAACTTGCAGATGTAGTCCGACGAAGAAGAAGACAGATTTCTTCAACAAAAACCTTCTTCCAGATTGAATAATTTAGGGTTTTGCAGTCATGATCCTTACAAAACACAAGAGAGATGTAAACCTGTTGGTGCTTCAATTAGGAGCAGCCTTAGCCGTATCTTTCGCCGGATTTATATTTTCCCGATTCAGAAAGAAAACGAGAAGAATCGGACCCACTTTGCCTCCTCTTCGACCTAAGTCATCTGGTTTGTGTTTGTGTCTTATTGTGCTTTTGCGTTATACGATTTGATTGATTTTTACCCATTCATGTGTTCTAATCACTAAAGACCGAATTTTCAGATCATGGATACAGAGATTGCTCCAATAATTCCGTCCATGTAAGTTAAAATTTCTCGATCTCATGAACAGTTTATGCTAGAACTTGCTATTTATAGTTTATGCTAGAACTTGCTATTGATCATGGCTTATGATTCGTTTAATTACACTAATGGTGTGGTTAATAGTATTTAAAATTACTGGAATTTTGAGACCATTTTACTGGAATTTTTGATCTGATTCTGCGTTTTTTTTTTCTCCCGGTAGAGAGGAGATGCAGAAACACAGAAGACTAAGAAGGAAGAGACTTTAATCGGTTTTTCGCCACGGAGCGAATGTGATCCTGATGAAAAAGATGTGTTTCTTTTACCGGAGTTTGAAGAGGAAGTCAAAAAGTTAGATTTGTTGGTCTACGACGAATGTGTAACACCAAAGTCGGATATATCTGTTCCTTTAGCGTTTCCGAGCGAAGAGGAAGCTGATCACGAGAACGAGATTAAGCGGTTGAGAAACACGGTGAGAGCTCTCCGTGAGAGGGAGAGGTGTCTTGAGGATAAGTTGTTAGAGTACTATAGCCTCAAGGAGCAGCAAAAGATTGCAATGGAGCTTCGAAGTAGATTGAAACTAAACCAGATGGAGACTAAAGTTTTCAATCTCAAGATCAAGTCTTTGCAAGCTGAGAACGAGAAACTTAAGGCTCAATGCTCTGAGCATTCGAAAGTTGCGTTGGAGCTTGATTTGGCCAAGTCTCAGGTTCAGGTGCTGAAGAAGAAACTGAACATCAAAACGCAGCAACACGTGGAACAGATTTTGTCTCTTAGAGAACGAGTGGCTAAGCTGCAAGAGGAAGAGATCAAGGCTGTTTTACCTGATCCCGATGCGGATAAGATGATGCAGAGGTTAAGGGATTTGGAAAGTGAGATCAACGAGCTTACGGAATCCAACACGAGATTACATTTCGAGAATCTCGAACTCGCTGAGAAGCTGGAGTCTGTTCAAATCATAGCAACTTCAAAGCTAGAGGATCCAGAGGAGGTATACATTCCTCAGATTCTTGAACATTGTCCTAACAAAATTGCTTTCTTGGTCAGTTGATTGTGAATCTTGTTTTTGTTGTTGCAGATGGAGACATTACGTGAAGATGGTGACCGATTGAGGAGTGAAAACGAAGAGCTGAAGAAAGAAATCGAGCAGCTTCAAGGAGATCGATGCACTGATCTTGAGCAGCTTGTTTATCTCAAATGGATAAATGCTTGCTTAAGATATGAGCTAAGGACATACCAGCCTCCTGCTGGTAAAACTGTAGCTAGGGATCTTAGTACTACTCTAAGCCCTAAATCAGAAGAGAAAGCTAAGCAGCTGATCCTTGAATACGCACATAGCGAAGGGCACGAGGAAGATAACAACACCGATTATGATCGATGGTCGTCTTCACAGGAGGAATCTTCAATGATCACTGAATCAATGTTCCTAGATGATTCCTCTGTTGACACTTTGTTTGCGACTAACACTAAAAAGTCAGGGAAGAAGAAGCTGATGCATAAGCTGATGAAGATCTTGCACGGTAAAGATACTCAAGATCGGAAGAAGAGAGGTGGTACATCGGAACCGAGCAGCTCAGGCACAGGTGTTCATTCGACTCCTAGGCATCTTCGATCAACGCTCTCTATGGACTTCCAAATGTTGATGCGTGGCAAAGACGACGAGGAGGAGGACTTCAAGAATAGCATCGGGATGTTGCGTCGTAAGAGCGAAGCAGCCGGTAGTTCCATCTATGGAGAAGAAGGAGGTGAACACTATTTAGAATCAGATCAAATGAGGAAGAAAGAGCTCGTTAAATACGCAGAGGCGCTGAGGAAATCTCGTTCCACAAAGAAGCTTCATAAGAAATCTGTATCGTTCTTCTTCTGAGAGTTGAGTAGAAACACTAAACTACTTGTATTGTACTAACACAGATTGGCTAAAGTTATACATGTGTGTGTGTGTAGATATAGCAGAGCTGTAAATTTGTAAAGCAAACATAAGATGAAAGTTGCGAGAATGCTGTTACAATGTCTTTCAGAAAGAAAATATAAGAATTTGTAACATGTGGTAAGAGTAAAAGCCACTATCATTCAAGAAGATAATCAAAATAAAATGTGGAGAAGTATATATAAACATGAAGATGATCAGATTGGTATGACATGGACCCCAAGTTGGTGGAGAAGCATGTTACTGGATTTTCCATGGAACCCAACGATCATGTGATCAACTTTGTGGTGTACGAAGTTTGATGTTGTAGCGAGTCCAAAGTCTTGGGAGGTTTGTCTATTGGTAGTGAACCTAAGCATGGTGATAAATCCGGATTTATTATCATAACTACCTTCCACTGATGTGACATATTCCATTGGATAATTCAGCTCAAACTGAAACAAGAAAAATACATAGCATATAAGTTGATCAAGTACTAATTAATAGCTTGAAATTAAGGAAAATGAATCAATGACCTCTTGGACTCCAAATAGCTGAGTCTTGTTCCCATGATCATCTCCAAAGACCATACGAGCATCTTTGTAGGTACATAATCTTGATGAAGGCTACAGCGTTTTGGCTTAGTCCGATATATATCTTTCTAACACCTTCGAAACCACCATCGTCCCAAGAAGCTCCTCCATGACCACCTTTTGCTTCTAGCTTCTTCGCATCAGGAGAAGGTGGCATCAGATTAAAATATGCTCCAATAGCCAAGAGAACAGAATCATCAGACCGTCCATGGAACCCAACAAGACCACAACCATTGCTCTCTAGCAAGATTCTTTGATCTCCTAAACGCTCATTTCCAAATTTCTGTGAAATTCTCCCTTGGGATGTTTTGAAAGTCAACGTTGTAATCCACATATCACTCTCGGTACTGAAAGTCCCCTCCACAGAAGTGATGTATTCATTTGGATAGTCGACCACAAACTGTAGATTGAAAACACTTCTTAATTATTACCTTTTCAAGAACAAAAGCATTTATTTATATATTCTTGAATAGGAACTCTGACCTCGGCTTCTTGTCCAGTGAATCCATCCTTATATCCATGATCACGCTTTTCTGCTTTGCCATCGTTTTGGTAGTCAAAACTGATAAACATTATGTAGTTATGTTCGTAGTAGACGTACACTTTTCTAACGCCCTCGAAAGCACCATCATCCCAAAGGTCGCCACCTTTAGTAACACCTTGGCATTCCAATTTCATAGGAGGAAGCGTTGTGAAATATGCGCCAAGAGAGCTCAAGTTCTTCTCAGCATATCCATGAAATCCAATGATCTTCATTCCATTGGATGCAATGCTAAACTTCTTACCCTTGTTGTATCCCATAAGTTTTGAGGTATTGATGTTTGTCTTGAATTGAAGACCTTGAATGACCCTGGACGCTTCATCGTAGTAGCCCTCCACGGATACCAAACATTCTTGCTCATCATGTTTAATCTCAAACTGCAAACAAACAAAATAAAATTTTGTTAAAAAAAAGACAGTAATATGCTAGTGGAAATTGAATAACAAAATTTTAGTATTTCTTCATGAATATGTACCACAGGCGTGAAACCTCCACCGGATACAGAACCATGGACTGATCCATCTTTCAACTGTCCATCTTTGACATATTCAAACATAATGTATTGTATGCCTTTAAGACCACCTCGTACGTGTATCTTTGTTACACCCTCATGGTCGGCTCCATCATCCCACTCTTTGCCTTCTTTGCCCCCTCTCGCTTCCATTCTGATAGGTGTAGCCGAGTTGAAATATGCTCCAAGAGCGTAGATATTTGATTGTGTTGATCCGTGAAACCCAATGATCTTTTTTCCCTCCACCGCTAGAGTAAACTTGGTACCCTTATCATCATATCCCATCAGTTCAGAAATCCTCATGTTGGTTCTGAACTGAAGTGCTTGAATCCCACTTGACTCTGTGTAGTAGCCGTCGACAGATTCAAGATGTTCATGTTTTAGACGGTTTATCTCAAACTGCAAATAATTGTGAAAGAAAAAAATTCACAAAACCAATATTTTTTTTTTACATGAACTCGAATAAAGGGTTTAAATAAAAACACAAAGGGAGAGTAACTAGCAAGCAACCCTTATATGATTTTGTAAGTCATACCGTCTGCGTGAAACCCTTGTATGATTCACCATGGAATGATCCATTGTTTGGTTGTCCATTCTTGACATAGTCAAAACGGATGAATTGTATGCCATTAGAGCCACCTCGTACATAAATCTTTGTTACATCATCATGGTCGAATCCATCATCCCACTTATATCTGCCATTCTTGCTCCCTTCCGCTTCCAGCCTTTGTGTCATCCCTAATCGATCTGAATCTTCATAAATGGATGTGTATTTTTCTTTCTAAATTAGTCAAGAAATTTATCAATGCCGACATGTTTTTCTTCAGGTTTGGATTTTAAAGAAATAAAATAAGTAACCCTTTCAAGCCAAGGATTAACACGCCAATTGTACAAATATATAGCAGAAGAAAAACTAGTTTTTTTGGTTGAAATTGAAAAATCAAACGCTTCAACTTTTATTTTATCCAATAACATTTGGAGAAATTCATGTTTTAATTTTTCAAAAAACTTTGCAGTACTTTAGATAAGATCTTAGGGCTATGAAACATTGATGTATATAAAAGCAAGTATGTATAGGGAGAGAAACAGAGAGAGAAGGAGTTGACCTCAAATTGGTCGACAAGAGAGAGAGCTGGTGCTGAGGAGAGAGAGAGAGAGTCCGATGGTGATCTGTAAGTTAATGAACGGAGCTGTCTTCTATATACAAGGTGTCTTTATATATATAGTCAAACGTCATTATATTTGTTTGTTTGAAGGCAATTTAAATCAAATGTAGCATTTTAAAACTGCTAAAATAATATTGAATGAATGAAGAGCAATATCAAGGGTTGACCGAATTATTAGGTGAGTAACAAAAATGATTAAGGATAATGGGAGCATATACATGAGTTGGTGGTTAATCCGCTCACTTAACTAACACTCATTCCCTAAGTTCTTTTTTATAAGTGAATGTTAAATTATTATTATTATATTATTTTTTTATCATTTGAATTGCAAATTATGGAAACAATTACAAAGATATATTTTTAATGTTAAATTATTTAAACATAAAAAACTGTTTTTACAATAAATGCTCCATTCTCTTTTGAAGTTAGAAACAGAGACCCTGAAAGTTTAACAATCATTCCCCAAAGTTATGTATATCATGGTGTATAGGTATGGCTCAGAATCGAAAATTTGTGATCCAAACATAAAATGAATTTGCAAGAATGTGGCTTTGTAGCTTGGAAAAGATGATCAACACTTGCGGAGAAGCATTGGACCATGGGCTTATTCTTATGATTGAAAATAAACAACTTTTGTCTTATTACATTGAACATGAGATTGTCGTTTAAACAGCATGGGAGACAAACATATGGTAGAGAAAAAGATAAGAGATGAAACTTGATGGAGAACTGTTTGGTTCTATGGTCAGATGGGTATGACATGGACACCGATTTTATGGAGAAGCATGCCACTGGATTTTCCATGGAACCCTACGATCTTGTGATCAACCTTGTGGAGTTCAAAGCTTGAGTCTGTAGCAGTACCGAGTCCAAAGTCTGAAGAGGTTTGTGTGTTGGTCTTGAACCTAAGCATAGTTATAGCTCCTGATTTATTATCATAACTACCCTCCACTGATGTGACATATTCAATTGGATAGTTCAGCTCGAACTGCCAAAACAAGAAAAATTTAGAGTATGTGATTATAAGTTGAATCAAGAAAAATTCTCTAAATTTAGCGTTAAGGAAATTTAGAGAATGACCTCTTTGTCATTAAATAAGAAGGTCTTGTTCCCATGATCATCTCCGAAGACCATACGAGCGTCTTTGTAGTACATAAACTTGATGAAGGCTACGGCGTTTTCACTTAGTCCAATGTATATCTTTCTAACACCATCAAATCCACCATCGTCCCAAGAAGCTCCTCCATCACCACCTTTTGCTTCTACTTTTTCCGCGTCAGGAGGAGGAGGCAACGGACGAAAGTATGCTCCAAGGGCATAAAGTTGAGAACTCGACCATCCATAGAACCCAACAAGGCCACAACCTGTTCTCTCAAGCATGGATATATTAGTAGTCGCACTTCCAAACGTCGAAGAAGTTCTTCCTTTTGATGTTTTGAAAGTCAAGGACGTAATATTATTCGAAAGATCTCCAGTGGTAGTCACCTCCACAGATGTGATAAATTCATTTGGATAGTCGACCTCAAACTGCATTAAAAGAAAAAGGCTTAATTCATATAACATATTCGACAACGTCAGCATATACATATGGACAAAAATATATGGTTGTAGGATCCTGACCTCTCCTTCTTGTCCTACAAGAAATCCGTGCTACATCCTTTTTATTTTGCCTCCGTTGTCGTAGACGAACATGACACGAAATACCTTATCTTTGTTATATACAACGTATACCTTTCTTACGCCATCATAGGCACCATCATCCCAAAGTGTACTTATAGTTCTACCTCTGCATTCCAACTTAGTAATAGGAGAGGCTGCGAAATATGCTCCAAGAGAGATTAGATTCGTCTCAGCATATCCATGAAACCCAATAATCTTCTTTCCATTGCCTGCTAGTCTAAACTTTATGCCCTTATTGAATCCTATCAGGCCTGAAGTCTTGATATTAGTTTTGAATTCAAGTCCTTGAATGACCCCTGAATCATAGTAACCCTCAACAGACACCAAATATTCCTCGTTGAGATGGTTGATCTCAAACTGCAAATTAAAAAAAAAAAAAAAAAAAAGCATTGATTAACCACATATAACTAATATGCTCGTGGAATCAAATTTCAAGGTTGAAATTTTCCAAGCCATACAGACATACCGGCACCGTGTAACCACCAGCTCCAGAGACACCATGGGCTGACCCATATATCTGTCGTCCATTTTTGACATAATTGAACTTTATGAATTGTATACCACCAAGACCACCTCGTACATAGACTTTTGTAACACAGTCATGGTCGGCTCCATCGTTCCACTCCTTGCCTCCCTGTCCTCCTTTCGCTTCCGATTTAGTTGGAGTAATCCAAGTGAAGTATGCTCCAAGAGAGTTGAGGGCTTGGTAGGTGGATCCGTGAAACCCGATGATCTTCTTTCCGACCACAGATAGTGAAAACTTACTACAATCTTTTTCAAACCCTATCAGCTCAGAAATCCTCAAGTTGGTTTTAAATTGAAGCCCTCGAATCACACGCGAGATAGGTTCATAGTAACCCTCAACAGATTCAAGTTGTTCATCGTTCAGATGGTTAATATCAAACTGCAAAATTTCATGAAGAAAATTCAGATCACAAAGTCATTGTTGGATTTAATTGAGTTTAGTCTTAATATGTCTAAGTTAGAATATGTGTGTATTAAACGATGTCTTGTAAAGTCGTGACTGTTCGTTTAGGTTGTGTTGTTACACAAGTAGAAAGACACAAATCTTTGTTGTGTTGTGTTTTAGTATTTAACACAGTGGAACCGTGATGTAAAAATACAGTTTTTTTAAACAATAAAAAAAGAACACAAGTTTCTCTCATACTCTGTTTTGTTCTTTGAGAAAGAAGTTTTCACTTCTAACAGTCATTAGCATATATATATATATATATTTTTGGTTTTAATGTCGATAGTATTTTTATTAACACTAAATTAAAGCAATTTAGTTAGAATTTTCCAAGTTATACCGTTTGAGTGAAACCCTGGTCGCGTGAACCACGGTATGTATATGATCCTGCTCCCGATTTTCCACTCTTGTAATAGTCCAACCAGATGTATTGTATGCCTCTTGAGTCACCTCCTACAGTTATCTTTGTTACACCATCATGGTCAGATCCATCATCCCAATGATATCTTTTATCCGAATTTGTTTGCCCTTGCGCTTCCAACCGTTGGATCATCTTGAACAGATTTGATTCTTCATTTATGGATGGATATTGTATTTCTTAGTAACAATGTGAATTAAGACACGCCTCTGTTTGTTTAGGTTAAAATGTAAAAAAAATCCTTTCTAGCAGATTTTTAATTGAAGGAAGAAGACCATTTTCCGAAACAGAGCATAAAAGGATCCAAGTTTCTTGGGTGAAAAGTAAGCAAGTTCCCACCATTATATCTAACAAGTAACATAGGAGATACAGTATTCGTGCTCTACCATTTTTCAAACTATGATCTTATATTACGTTTAGAACAATTTAGATAAGATGTTAACAATATGTAAATGTAAACAAATGCGGAGAGAGAGAGAGAGAACCTCTGATGCTGGAGAAGACAAAGAGAGAACAGAGAGCTAGTGTTGTTTAATCTATAAGATAAGAGAGATGAAGGTTTCTTTTTATACAAGGCTTGGCTGTGTTACAAATCTATTTATATATACGGTATGACTCTTTCTTGGATAGTCATGTATGTTATCATATTATTCTATAGCAATTCTAAATCACTAAGTTTGATTTAATATATTAAATAAAATCATATTATTAAAAGACTAAATGAAGTCGTCTCCGCGAATATTGTTTTGCAGGGCTGTAAATTTGATTCACGATTTATTAGAAAACAGACATTGTGCATTTAATGGAACCCAACTTGTATTATTGTATTAGTAATTTATTTATTTTTTGTCAACGCTTGTATCTATTTATCGGATTTTCTGAAAGAACATAATGCATTATAAATTCGACTTTCCAGCCTATATAATTAGTTTCTAATTCTTTTGGACATCTTCACATTTACGGTTATTAAGACGGGCTTCATTATTCATTTAGTATATGCCGCAGCAAGCTAAAATGTGGAAGAAAAAATAAGGCATGGCATATTTGAGATAGGAGGCATGGATTATCAGACTCTGAAGTTTTGCCGAAGTGTCATGAAGTCTCTAGCCTAAAAAAAAGGTTTCAGCTGAACAAAGGAGAAAAAAGCACGAGGAGCTCACATGTCTTTTGGTGTTACATCTCGCAAGGGCATGATGATACGTAATGAATCACAGCCAAAAGCAGTCTCACGTTTGTCTTCTTCCTCTGTAATAAAAACAGAGTACGGATAGAAGGAGAGAGGTGAGCGTGGCATAAAGAGTTGTATATAAGGAGGTGTTAGCTGATACATTAGGTTAAGAGAGAGTGCAAGAGAGGCTGTTGTGAGTTTACAGTTTGTTCTCTAAGGGTTTGTGTAACCAAGAAAGCTTTCTAGTGGATTTCCCAGCATAGTCTCGGCGTGAACTGGTTAAATCTGTGTGACTATTTATATTTCAGTTCTTAAACACACGAGTGATCAAACAGAGAGAGATGGGAGAGATTCCGCATAAAATATCAAGTTTTATCTCAACACAGACCTTAACTAGGTTTCTTCATGTCATAAGTAGTTGATGTTCTTAGAGAAAAATCTAAAGGTCTCTTTTAAGATTTTGTTTTTTTTTTGTTCTTTATAGAATTTTGAGTGATTTTACTAATCAAAATTAATAAAAAGTTGAAATTTTAGAGGATCCTTCCGTCTTGCAGGTTGAGATCGAGAAACTTAAGGCTCATGTTTGTTGGTCGTGAACCTAAGCATAATTAAAGTTCCATGTACTTTAGCATAACAACCTTCGACTGATGTGAGGGCTTATTCTGATGATTGAAACAATTTTATTTGTCGTATTACATTGAACATGAGATTGTCGCTTAAACAGCATGAGAGACAAACATATGGTAGAGAAAAAGATAAGAGAGGAAACTTGATTGAGAACTGTTTGGTTTTATGGTCAGATGGGTATGACATGGACACCGATCTTATGGAGAAGCATGCCACTGGAGTTTCCATGGAACCCTACGATCATGTGATCAACCTTGTGGAGTTCAAAGCTTAAATCTGTAGCAGTACCGAGTCCAAAGTCTGGAGAGGTTTGTGTGTTGGTCTTGAACCTAAGCATGGTTATAGCTCCGGATTTATTATCATAACTACCTTCCACTGATGTGACATATTCAACTGGATAGTTCAGCTCAAACTGCAAAAACAAGAATAATTTAGAGTATGTGATTATAAGTTGAATCAAGTAGTAATTATATACAGCTTTAAATTAAGGAAATTTAGAGAATGACCTCGTTGTCATCAAATAAGGTTTTGTTCCCATGATCATCTCCGAAGACCATACGAGCGTATTTGTAGTACATAGACTTGATGAAGGCTACGGCGTTCTGGCTTAGCCCAATGTATATCTTTCTAACACCATCAAAACCACCATCGTCCCAAGAAGCTCCTCCATCACCACCTTTTGCTTCTACTTTTTCCCGTCAGGAGGAGGAGGCAGCGGACGAAAATATGCTCCAATAGCGTGTAGAGCACCAGTAGACCGTCCATGGAACCCAACAAGGCCACAACCTTTTCTCTCAAGCACGAATTTATTAGTAGTCGCATTTCCAAACGTCGAAGAAGTTCTCCCTTTTGATGTTTTGAAAGTCAAGGACGCAATTGAAGCATATATATCTCCAATGGTATAGAGACTCCCCTCCACAGATGTGATAAATTCATTTGGATAGTCGACTTCAAACTGCATTAAAATAAAAAAGGCTTAATTCATATAATATATTCAACAACGCGCGCATATACATATGGACAAATATTTATAGTTGGAGGATCATGACTTCGCCTGTTTGTCCTTCAAGATATCCGTGCTGCATCCTTTTTATTTTGCCTCCGTTCTCGTAGTAGAACATAACACGCCATAGATACTCCTTCCCAGACGTAACGTATACCTTTCTTACGCCATCAAAAGCACCATCATCCCAAAGTCTACCTTTATTAGTTCCACCTCTGTATTCCAATTTAGTGATAGGAGAGGCTGCGAAATACGCTCCAAGAGAGTTTAGTTTCTTCTCAGCATATCCATGAAACCCAATAATCTTCTTTCCATTGCCTGCTATTCTAAACTTTAAGCCATTATTGAATCCTATCAGGCCTGAAGTCGTGATGTTAGTTTTGAATTCAAGTCCTTGAATGACCCCTGAGTCATAGTAACCCTCAACGGATACCAAATATTCCTGGTTGAGATGGTTGATCTCAATCTGCAAAAAAAAAGAAAAAAGAAAAAGTATTGATTAAACAAAAGACTACATTAATATGCTCGTGGAATCACATTGTAAAGGTTAGCATTTTCCAAGTCATACATACCGGCACCGTGTAACCACCAAGTCCAGACACACCATGGGCTGACCCATATATTTGTCGTCCACTCTTGACATAATTGAACTTTATGAATTGTATACCATCAAGACCACCTCGTACATAGATTTTTGTAACACCTTCATGGTCAGCTCCATCGTCCCACTCCTTGCCTCCCTGTCCTCCTTTCGCTTCCAATCTAGTTGGAGTGATCCAAGTGAAGTATGCTCCAAGAGATTCAAGGAATACAGAGGTAAATCCGTGAAACCCGATGATCTTCTTTCCGACGACAGATAGTGAAAACTTAGTACAATCTTTTTCAAACCCTATCAGTTCAGAAATCCTCAAGTTGGTTTTGAATTGAATCCCTTGAATCACACCCACCTTAGGTTCATAGTAACCCTCAACAGATTCAAGTTGTTCATCGTTCATATGGTTAATTTCAAACTGCAAAATTTGGTGAAGAAAGGCGTTATTACTAAAATAAAGGAATTTAATTAGTATTTTCCAAGCCATACCGTTTGAGTAAAACCTGGATCCGGTAAACCATGGTATGATCCTTCTCCCAATTTTCCACTCTTGTAATAGTCGAACCAGATGTATTGTATGCCTCTAGAGTCACCTCGTACAATTATCTTTGCTACACCATCATGGTCAGATCCATCATCCCATTGATATCTTTTATCGGAATTTTTTTGCCCTTGCGCTTCCAACCGTTGGATCATCTTGAACAGATTTGAATCTTCAAATATCGATTGATGTTATATTTCTTAGTAATAATTTGAGTTATGGCACGCCTCTGATTGTTTAGGTTAAGAAGTAAATAAATAAAATCCTTTCAAGAAGACTTTTTAATTGAAAGAAGAGACCATTTCTGAAACAGAGCATAAGAGGATCCAAGTTTTTTTTTGAATGGAGAGGATCCAAGTTTCTTCAGTGAAAAACAAGCAAGTGCCAACCATTATCTAACAAGTAACTTAGATGATATTCGTGCTCTACCATTTTTCAAACTATGCTCTCGTATTACGTTTAGAACAATTTCGATAAGATGTTAACATTGACGTATATAAATGGATTACCTCTGATGATGGTGGAGGAGACTAGGAGAGAACAGAGAGCTAGTGCATGCTGTACTTTAATCTATAAGTTAAGGGATGAAGGTGTCTTTTTTTGTACAAGGTTTGGCTGTTTTACAAATGTGTTTAATATATATGACTCTTTCTTGGATAGTAAGTATATATATTATAATAATATACTCCCTCCGTTTCACAAAGAGTGTCGTTTTAAGATTTAATTCTTGTTTCATAAAGAGTGTCGTTTTATATTTTCAATGCAAAATTTTAAAGAAAAATCCAGTTTTAACCCTATTGTTTTAATGTATTAATTAGAAAGAGAAAGCTGTTTAATGAATTTATAAGGGATAAAAGAGACTTTTTATCAAATTTTTTAATTTGTGTGAAAAGTGTCAAAATGACACTCTTTGTGAAACAGAGGGAGTATATAGCAATTTTAAATCACTAACTTTGATTTAATATATTGAATAAAATTGTATTATTAAAAGACTAAATGAAGTCTTCTCCGCGAATATTGTTTTGCAAGGCTGTAAATTTGATTCACTATTTAGAAAACAGACATTGTGCATGTAATGGAACCCCTACTTGTATTATTGTATTTAGTTCTAAAAAAAATTGTCAACGCTTGTATTTATTTATCGGATTTTCGAAAATAACATAATGCATTATATATAAATTCGACTTTCCAGCCTATATGTAATTAGTTTATAATTATCTTTCGGACATCTTCACATTTCGGGTTATTAAAACGGGCTTCATTATTCATTTAGTATATGCCGCAGCAAGCTAAAATGTGGAAGAAAAAAGAAGACATGCATATTTGAGATAGGAGGCTTGTATTATCAGACCTTAACTAGGTTTCTTCATGTTATAAGTAGATGCTGTTCTTAGAGATTAATCTAAAGGTCTCTTTTAACATTTTGCTTTTTTTGTTCTTTATAGAATTTTGAGTGATTATACTAATGAAAATCAAGAAAAGTTTGAAAATTAGAGGACCCTTCTGTCTTTGCAGGCTGAGAACGAGAAACTTAAGGCTCAGCTTGTTGGTCGTGAACCTAAGCATGATTAAAATTCCATGTACTTTAGCATAACAACCTTCGACTGATGTGAGGTATATTTCACTCGCTTACTCCAGCTTGGACAACAAAACAACAAAATCATAAGAAAAATAACCAGAAGAGTTCACTAGACAATTGGCTTTATTTATCACCAATTGATATGGAAACAAAAAGTTTTTGAAGTTTCACCTGGTTTAGTAATCACTAAACCGTCCAAAAACACATAATAAGGAACATTACAGCATGCAACCAACGTTCCTGATATTTGAACTTTCGAATTGAACCAAGCAGTTTCGTCTAGTGGTTTATCTTTAAGTTTTTTTTTTTTTCATATAAAATGATTTTTAGCAAAATTGCTCAGTAGAGAAAGCGTCAGACTGTTGAACTGTTGAGCAACACTGTTGATTCTTAAGACATCTTTTTCGTGGAATCGAAAAAGGATTTTCGCGGCTAGAAAACAGCACAATGGAGGCAGAGAAGCCACATTGAGAAGAAAAGAAGACAGGAGAAACAAAACAGAGGAGGAGAATGAGAAGCATTTTGATGAATGCAAGTTATCAATGAGGAAATACACATACTGATCAGGAGTATATTAGACTTCCTTAAGCAAAGGATTAACATAATAGTTTTACTAGAGTAGTACAGATTCAAAGCATACGTAAAAGCAACATAAATCGAACTGATGAAGCTCGCGAGTAAGCTTATCCTTCAAACCTTTTAGTGTTTCAGATTAGCAGGAGAAAGCGGTGCGAAATAAGCTCCAAGAGAGTAAAGGATTTTGTCAGAAGATCCATGGAAGCCAATGATCTTCTTACCTTTGACTTCAACTTTAAACGTAGTACCAACGTTATATCCCATGTGTGCAGAAGTCCTGATGTTGGTTTTGATCACAAGTCCTTGTATCGCACCCTCGTCGAAGTAACACTTGATAGATACGATATGTTCATCGCACGTGTGGTTAAGATCAAACTGAAAAAATGTATATATATCCACATGAAAAACAATTCAGATTTATTGAAAGAAGATGCATGCACAGATAGAACATTTATACAGAGTCCCCATAACATCAACAAAAGCCTATACCGAATCTAACCAGAAGCTAAATTACATTGAATCGTTATTTTTTACATATTAAACCGGTCTGTATTCCTAAGAATTACTCCGGTTAATTCGGGAGGAGAAAGCGAACAAGAACATAATCAGAATTAATTAGGGTTTGATCAAGTCACACGATTCAAGGAGGAATAATATCGATTTTAGGAGATATATATATAGGAAAACATGATCATCAAATCCACCATATTGGTACATGCGATCTAACAAACTCGAAGATCACAGCAAAACCAAGAAATCATATGAAAAGAGAGTTTGAAGACATACACACTCGGTGAAACTTTGACCCGAGCCACCATGGGTTGGTCCAGCTTTAGGTTGTCCGTTCTTGACATAGTCGAACTTGATGAACTCTATGCCTTCGGAACCTTCTCGTATATAGATCTGTGATATGCCTTCATGATCGGCTCCATCATCCCATTCCTTGCCTCCTTTTCCGCCTTTAGCTTCCAACTTTTGCACCATTGGGAATCGACTTGGATCTGGTGATATATAATACATAGAAAATGGATCTTGCAAGTTTTAATAAGTCAAATCTGTTTCTTTAAATTATGAAATGAAAAACCAAAAATGATGATGACAAGTAGTATTATCAATAATCACATTGGTAAAGATTGGCTGTACCCGATGGACCTTCATAAAAGATATTAGGGCGTTGCATTTTTCTTAGATTCAGAAAGGCAGTGAACTGGTGAAGTTATACATCCCCAAGCTTAGTTCTGACTTCTGAGGGACTGTTTGGTAATTCTGGTTAGAGTCGGTATAGGATTTATTATTTCTTGAATAAATCCATAATTTTAACTGATCTTGAACAAACGTTCATTATTAAATTAGTCTTTCCATTCATTGTCAGTTAAATTTAAGTTGGAAACCATAACTTTTGCATAATCCGCCAAATGCAAATCTGATTCTGTAAAGAACTAAAGCGATAATTTGATGAGGTGTGCATCATTCTTACTTTTAGTGGAAAGGAAAACAAAAGAGAATTACAATTTAAAAGAAAAAGGCTGTTTTAGTACATGAAATTGGGAAATACACTCCACAAAATATAGGAAATAATACCTCGTAGAGTGCAAGATAAGGAGATCATAAAATAAAATAAAAACATGATAAAAACTTGCTCGAGAATGTTTCGATCGAGCTCATCTATATGAGTAGATGATCAATCTGTAATTGGCAGGACATGGACCCCAATTTGATGAAGCAAGTTACTTATTTTTCCATGGAACCCGACGATCTTGTGACCTTCCATCTGGAGTATGAAGTTTGAGATTGTCTCTAGTCCAAAGTCTTGAGACGTTCGCATATTGGTCTTGAACCTAAGCATGCGTATAACTTCGGATTCACTTGCATCATCATAGTTACATTCGACAGATAACATGTATTCACTCGGGTATTGCAACTTAAACTGCAGAAAGAAACACAAAAGAAAAGAAAAAAGAAAAATCCCCAATAAATAAGTTGATCAAGAACACAAGTCTATAAGAAACCTGAAATAATCACCTCATCAACTTTAATCAATGCCTTGCTCCCATGATCATCTCCGACCACCACATGATAGTCCTTCTCGTACAGAAACTTGACGAATGCGACACCCATCTCGATGTGTCCTATGTATATGTTGGGCTTTTCAAGCCCATGTCCAACTCCCTCATTAGTATGATATTGTCCGCTTTGTGTCCAGATGGCAAAGCCCGCACGGATTTGTCTTTGAACTCCTTCCCAAAAAGCCTCATATTAATCAGAGTTAGATATTACTTATATATTAGACAATTACTATCTAATCTTCCGATGTGGGACTTGGATTGATATCCCAACATCTCCACCTGGCCCAGTCAATTTCTCTCTCTTCTCAATCACGACAATTCCTCTTCTCGTTGCCGATGCCTTCTCTTCCTCTCTTTTCCAAGTGTGAACAAACCAGAAAAAAATAACATGCAGTTCCGATTAACCTCTTGGCAGATCCCGGCGAGACTTCTTTCGCCGCCGACCGGAACTGCCTTCTCCTTCAGCTCCGACGCCCATGAAGAAATCTCCAACACCATCTACTCTTTCTCGATTCATCAACCATGGCGAGAGGAACACACGTCACTTCCATTTTTCAGATTGCAACAGTTCAATTCCGGCAATTTTCTCCGTCCCCAACCTCAAGAGCTAGCATCTTCACCCTGGGCTCCCAGAACTTGAGAGATTCGCGACTTCCCCCAAGCTTCCTTTCCCGATAGCTCTCTTTCCCGATCGTGAAATCCTGGACCATCTTCATCTCTCCGAAATTTCTACAATGTCCGGCGAGATCTCCATCTTTGAACTTCCTAGTGCTTTATCTGTCACCATTTCTCTCAGCCTTCGCCATCAAAGCCGCCGAACCCTTAACCCCTTTGATTTTCCTATAGTGATTTTCGGATGCTTGTCTTCTCCGATTACCCATTGTTGCATCCTCCCGCGTTAATCTCCGACGCTAAACTTCTGCTAATCTCAGGTACCTTCGATCCAAGTTGGACATGGGCTTGAAAAGCCCAACAGTATATATTCCTAATACCATCGAAACCACCATCGTCCCAAGCAGCTCCTCTATCACCACCTATTGGTTCTACTTTCTCGGCAGCGGGAGGAGGAGGCAGCGAAAGAAAATATGCTCCAAGCGCATAAATAGCACGATAGGTACACCGTCCATGGAATCTAACAAGAGCGCAACCTTTGCTCTCGAGCACGAACTTACTGCCGGACCCGCTTCCAAATGTTGGGAGGTTCTCCCTTTTGATGTTTTGAAAGTCAATGATTCGACCCACGTAATTCCATTGGTTTTCAGAGTCCCTTCCACAGATGTGATGAATTCATTTGGATAGTCGACCTCAAACTAAAATTAAACCCCCCCCAAAAAAAAGCATTATTAAAATCAAGTTAAGAACTAACAGATATATGTTTATAGTTGTAGATATTATGACCTCTCCTTTTTTTCCAGTAGCCCCATGCTCATACGTTTCCACTTTGCCTCCGTTGTCGTAGTGGAACCGGAAACCAGATACATAATCTTCGTTACAATGAACGTACACCTTTCTTACGCCCTTAAAAGTACCATCGTCCCAAAGGTCGCCTGGACCACCCTGGTATTCCACTTTAGTAAAATGGGAGGTTGTGAAATATGCTCCGAGAGAGTTTAGATTCTTCTCCGCATATCCATGAAACCCAATGATCATCTTCCCATTGTCTGCAAGCCTAAACTTCTTACCCGTGTCTTCTCCCATCAGTTCTGAAGTCTTGACGTTTGTTTTGAATTGAAGTCCATGAATGATCCCCGACTTGCTATCGTCATAGTAACCCTCAACAGATACCAGATACTCCTTGTTGAGATGGTTAATCTCAAACTTCAAAACACCATTAATAAAGCAAATGTTACATTAACATTTAATAATATGCTCGAGGAATCAAATTGAAAGGTTAACATTTTCCAAGTCAGACATACCGGCTGCGTGAAACCTTTACCCATGACACCATGGGTTGACCCATATATCTGTTGTCCATCCTTGACATAGTCGAACTTGATGTATTGTATACCTTTACAACTACCTCGTACAGATATTTTGGTAACACCTTCATGGTCGGCTCCATCGCTCCACTCCTTACCTCCCTTTCCACCTCTCGCTACCGATTTAACTGGAGAAATCCAAGTGAAGTAAGCTCCAAGAGAGTTTAGCTGTGACTCAGAAGATCCGTGAAACCCGATGATCTTCTTTCCTTCCACAGCTAGTGAAAACTTAGTGCCATTCTTTTCATATCCTATCAGTTCCGAAATACGCAAATTGGTTTTGAATTGAATTCCTAGTATCACACTCGACTTGGGTTCGTAGTAACCCTCAACAGATTCAAGTTGTTCATCTTTTAGATGGTTTATCTCAAACTGCAAAAAATCGTGGTGAAACAAAAATTCAAAACACAATGTCGATAGTATCCACATTAACACAGAAACAAAGAGAGTAGTATTTTCCAAAGTCATACCGTCTGAGTGAGACCTGGATTCGACAAACCACGGAATGATCCATATTTCGGTTGTCCACTCTTGATATAGTCGAAACGGATGTAGTTTATTCCTTGAGGGTCAGCTCGTACTGATATCTTTGTTACATCATCATGGTCGGATCCGTCGTCCCACTTTTGTTTGCCTTCCTTGTTCCCTTGCGCTTCCAACCGTTGAACCATCTCGAACAGATTTGACTCTTCATATATGGATGTGTGTAATTGTGTTTCTTAGTTATAATTTTCATAAATACACACTTTTGTTTCATTAGGTTGGGAATTTAAGAAAAAAAATTCATAAACCCTTTCAAGTGAAGGATCAAACGGATTTTAAATTAAAGGAAGAAGACCATTTGCAGACACATATTAGAAAAATATTCAAGTTTGTTGTGTATAAAGCAAGCAAGCAGTTCCAACTATTATCTAGAAAGTAACATTTGGACTTATTCATATGCTCGCATATTAAGTATAAAAGAATTTAGATATGAACTTAAGGCTATGAAACATTGATGTAAATAAAAGCAAGTCGAGAGGGGGAGAGAGAGAGAGAAAACTGACCTACGATGGTGGAGGAGAGAAAAGAGAGTATTGTGTGATCTTTAAGCTAAGGGATGAAGCCTTTTTATACAAGTTTTGGCTGTTTAAAAAAAAAGAAACAGTTTTGGCTGTTTTACAAATCTATAACTCTTGTTTCGATAGTCAATAGCCTAATATAATGCTAAATGGGAAATTGTGCCTCACATTTTCTTTCTCTTTCTCTTTTTTTTTCTTTCTTCTTTTCTTTTAAAATTTTCACTACTCCTCTCATTTTATTTGTTTTGAATTTTGTAAATAAAATTTGAATCAAACTCCCAATACCACTAAAAAAAGTACTCTCTCCGTTTCATAATAAGTGTCATTTGGAGAAAATGTAACTGTATATATATGGATGTGTTTTGAGTTTAATACATCCAGATACATTGCAGATACATTTTCTCCAAATGACACTTATTATGAAACAGAGAGAGTATAAAAAATTTCCTCGTACATATCATAGTTAAAAATATTAAAAACGAACAAAACTTACTCAAAACGCATATGTATTTATTGAAAATAAAGCAATCTATATAGATAAACAAATATAACCTCATAGAGTAACTATTAATAAATTTACGTGAATTTTAAATAGAAATAATAAAATATAGTAGTTCTTTCAAAACTGAACATATAAGATCCGTAATGTAAAAAACACATATGGTAAAATTCGACATCATATTTTCATAATCATTCACTCTCATGGAAGGGTATCAAATGTTTGACATTGATATTGGGGGGAAGTCAAAGTCAGTATGCATTGTTGTTAATCTTTTCCACTATATTCAACGCAAATCTTTTGTGAAAACAGTCTATACCTTATCACCAATTTGAAATTGAAACTCTCTACGATGAATGTCAACATTGGATTTATACTTGCCCATAGCCAACTCCAAATTGATACAAATCTGCCGATGCAACTCCACAAATTTGTCCACCACATTCCCTTCCCGTCTCATCACATTTCATTTTCTTCCCGAATATTAAATTGGACATTTATAAAATAATTATTTTGGCTTTTAAATTTTCATCCTATTTCCATTCTCACAAAGTTTCATCCCGAATTTTTGTTTGCTCACTTTTGGTTATAAATGTTACATTACTAATATATGTGGTATTTTTTTGTAAAATAAGAATATGAATTAGATTATAGATATTTTTCTGTTTTTATCGTATTACTATGAGATTTATGATCAAGTATATATATTTTTTATGTATACGTGAATACGTGATATAATATGAGGTTTATTATCAGAATTATTTTTGTATATCCAATCTTGTTCAATAGCATAAACAACTTTTATAGTTAAAATCTAGGTAGTAATCTACATGAAACCTAGCATCTTATTATATAAAGTAGGATGCATCAAAGTTAGTTTTTAACATGATCGTGACACGTATCAAGTTAATCTATTAGATTTTGACACGTGTTAAAAAAATTAAACCAATTAGATTTTAACATGTTTACATAAATCTAAAAATTAATTTTAAAAATAGAAAAAGGAAAAAGGAAAAATTAGAAAATGAAAATAAGTTTCTTTCCAATTACTAATACCAAAAGAAAAATAAAAAATCGAAAAGTTAAATAAGAAAATTAAGAAAAAGGAAAATAAGTTAACTACGGTTTAAAAAATAAAAACGTCAAATTTATCGATTTAGATTACAAAAATAAAATAAAATCAACTAGGATATATTTCAGTTTAAGAAAAAGAAGATAAAATAAAAGGATCTATTTCAATTAAAGAAAAGGAAAAGGAAAATCAAAAATAAATTAGATTAACTGGGATATATTTCAATTAAAAAATAAAAATTTCAGATGCTAATGATATGACATTAAACAATGATGAGCTCAAGGAGAAGGATGATAGCAAGAATCATGTAGAGAAGCTTTTGATGCGAGTCTTGAGAAGCATAACTTCTTTAGAGAGCAGAGAGATCATATACGAGAGAAATAAAAAAATAAATCTGATTAACTAGGTTATATTTTAATTAAAAAAAAGAAATTTTAGATGCTAATGATACATTAAACGATGGTGAGCTCAATAATGAGGAAGGTATCAAGAATCATGTAAAAAGGCTTTTGATGTGAGTCTTGAGAAGCATAACTTCTCTAGAGAAGAGAGAGATCATGAAAGAGAGACTTTATTTGTTTGAAGAGAGAATGGGGAGATTGTTAACGTACTCGAATGACTCGAATTAAATACTCAAGTTTTTAATGCAGCGGAATAGAAAAAAATAGTTGATAAACTGTGTGAAATATATGAGAAGTAGGTTTAATGTTGCTTATGACTAGCAACAGATTCTTTGTTTTGAATATTTTAATTGAAAATAAATAAGAATTAAAATAAATAAATAATTTTTAGGATTCGAAATTATGTTTTTCATATTTTTCAGTAGTGATCAGATTTTGTTTTCTATTTTCTTTTAAAAAAATATTTTAATGACTTTTAAATATTATTATTATTATCTGCGTATAAGCGGATCCTAATCTAGATTTCAATTATGATAAAAAAAGGATTATTAATTCGCCAAAATTTTAGAATAAATAAATAAATATATATATATATATATATAGATAAAGCATTATAAATAAACATAATTCAACATATATATCTGGAAATATTAATGAAAGTAAATTTTATTTTTCTTTACGCATTATTGGATTTTGTTTTTAATTTATTTTTACGGTTTTAAAATATTTTATTAAAAACCTGCATTTATGCGGGTCCTTTTCTAATATATATATATTATCACATACTGTATTTGTCCCAAAAAAGATTATATATATAAATGTTTCACTGTTTGGAATGTGATTTTGTTTCCAATGAGATTCGCTAACCTTTATATCTCTTTTGTTTTGCTCTTCGTATTTTTGTTTGTGTCGCCAAACCACAGAACATCTAAGTAAAGTAAACCACATAGCGATACAATATTTGTATCCAAAGAAAACATTCAGTCTTCTTAATAGAACAATATTTTGACATCAATACAGTGTGTGAACTATATGAGAAGTAGAGTTAATGTTGCTTACGATCCGTAACAGATTTTGTGTTTTGAATATTTTAATTTTAAAATAAATGAGAATTAAAATAAAAAAATAATTTTTAGGTTTTCATTTTGTGTTTTTCATATATTTTTTTAGTAGTGATCAGATTATGATTTCTATTTGTTAAAACAAATATTTTAACGGGTTTTAAATTTTATTATTTTCTTAAATGTTGTTATTCATTTAAGTTTCTTTTTCGATTACTAATACAAAAAGAAAAATATTCGATTATTCGTTTTTCTTTACAGAGTATTTAATTTTGTTTTTAATTTAATTTTACAGGTTTGAAATATTTTATTAAAAATCTGCATATATGCGGATCCTATTCTAGTAAACTATAAAATTCAATTCAATTAAATATATATCAACTATATGAAACTATTTTTGAAAATGTACTTAACCCGTTATACATCAGATTAAAATATTTTATTTTCCGATCCGCGAAATACAATAGTACTAAATTAACAAGCATAATCCACGCCGTTTATTTTTTGTTGTTATCGTTTAGATTAGAACCTAAGTTTGATTTAAGATATTAAAATCGCATTATTAATTGACTAAATGAAGTCTTCTCCGCGAATATTGTTTTGCACGATATTGAATTTGATTCACGAATTAAAAAATTACAAATTGTGCATATAATGGTCTAATGAAACCCAACATGCATTATTGTATTTAATTAATTTATTTTTTTCTTATGCTTTTATTTAATTATCTGATTTAGTTTTTAGAACATAATGCATTATAAATTAGCCTATCAAACATAATATAATAATTTTGGTTCCATAAATAACAACAATTTCAAAATATTCCAATGAAAGCATAAGGTCAATATATCAAATGACTAATAATTCCTTTATAATAGGGGAAATCTAAAACCCTAAATTGTAATGAAATCCTATAATAATTTAAGGGTGTTATTCAACCATTGATTTAAAGTTAATTTTCTAGGTTTTACAATCTTCAAATTTTAAAAGTTGATTATATTTTAAAAAGATTGATGTTATAAAATCTCCATTTTGCTTATCTTTTCCTAATCTTCATGATCCATGTCTTTGGATATCCGCAGAAGTCATTTGACACGTCAGTTTCCCGCCTTGTCAACTCCTCTGCCTCCTGCTACACTCCTTCATGCAGGTCCTGGTCGTTCTTCTAGAGACTCTCAGAATATGCATCTTCACCTTGCTCCCAAACATTATCGAGGATGTTGAAAAAGTTAATTGGTTAGAAGATTATTGTCATCTCATGCAAATACTCTTTTTGTAAAATCGTTTCTTCATAATCAGGGTCGTGTCTAAGAGTATTTATATGATGAGAGATCGGAAAGAGTATCTCATTAATATAATATTAATATTTTGAATATAATTTAATGTAGATTGGAGATGCTTTAAATTTTTAGAAACCCTCGAATTAAAAACGATGTGATGTTATAACAAAGGATAAAATATTAATAACCTATTTAACGAGAATGTCTATAACTAAAATAATCAATACCATCAAATAGAATTTTGCGTTTTGGCTTTGTACGAGGTTTCTAACTATAAACACTTTCAAGATTAATGATTATAACTAATAAAATGTAGTCACTTAGATTAACACGTAAACTGAAGAATAAAATAACAAAAAGAATCCCCAACCAAAAATTTTAAACCAATTTATTTAGATTTTTTTGGAACTAAATATTTCGGAGATCCTAAAAAGCCGCTTGGAATCATGAGAATAGTACGGTAAAATAATAAAAAAGAATCCCCAGGCATCATATGGACCCCCTAGTCTTTGTTTAGTGGGATTAAGCGAGAAGATAATTCGATAGATGGTAATACAAACTGACATATCAGTTGACTTGCTGAGTTGGATAGCCTCGCATGAGTTCAAATATTTGTTGCAACTATTTTGAAAAGATTAAACTTGAACAATACATTTATGTCTCATTGAAGATTGCTTGGAGATTCTTGATTATTGTTTTACGCAATTATTTCCTCCGTTTCACAAAGAGTGTCATTTCTTCAAAATTCTGCATTGAAAACATAAAACGGCATTCTTTGTGAAACAAGAATTAAACTTCAAAATAACACTTTTTAGGAAATCTAAAACCCTAAATTGTAATGAAATCCTATAATAACCGGTTCATCCAGATGAGTTTGAAAATTTTGCATAAAAATTTAAAACTCATCTAGATAGATCATCTGGATGATTTTCGCTTTGTGATACTAAACAAACAAAACTCCCATCTCCATCCAGATGATCCATCTAGATAGAGAAACAAACAGGGCCTTAAACTAATTTTGAACAATCTTTCATTGTTAGATTGTAAAAGAAGACGTATAACGCAAACGGAAGGAAAACCCCTAAATGTAGTAAATTGAAAATGTAAAAAGATGAGGCAAATTATCTTCGGGAAATGCTTCGAGCTCTAGAGGAGAATACAGGACCGGCCTTAGATGGAAGCCGGCCAGACCCATGATTGCTGCTTTCGGTATAATGAGTATTTTATAATTTTCATTAGCTGAACTGGTTCATGTCCTAAAATTTGCTTCAAGAGGGGAACAGAATGTTCGATCCTTCCTTCAATTTGACCATTAAAAAAAAAAAAAAAAAAATCTTTTGCTTTCTATCACGTCGATTTTCATGACCGGACTTAAGAAACTTGTTCAAAGGAGCCGTTACGAAACAATGTTTTCATGCATACTATATAGTTGCATATGCTTCCTTTTCACCCAAGAAACTTGATCTTCTCCTATGTTTCAGCAATCTGGGCAAGGAAGACTTGGGCCTTTAATTTTGCGTTTGAGCTAATAACATAGTTGAAAAATGTAATTAGCGTATTTATAAAACTATATCAAAAGAGCTGCCGGTAGAGGAAATAAATTTTTCATACGTGGATAAGACTGAAACATTGTTTGTGTCTGCTATTTTCCAATTGTTCATAAGCGGAGGGTTTTGAGTTGTGTGGATAATATTGTTTTATGTCATGTTAATTGTACTAAGTCTATAACATGGTTCAATATGTTGGGTGGGTGAATATAATGGGCCGAGCCGGCCCATGATTTAGTCTTCCATCCATTTTGTGTAATGTTGGAAATCCATATGAGATTGAGCAACTCTTTTTTTCCTACTCAAATTATAAACACATTCTCTCACATAACAATCATCAATCATTGTGCTAATAAAAAAAAAAAGGTAACTCAACTGCAGATGATTAACACAAACAATAATAGGAAGAAGATGTCCTTATCCAATGAGAATCTCACATATTATTTGGAAGTATTTCTCTTAGTCTCTCACACATGTTCAATCAAACCCTAAAAGGGCATTACCAGCACAAAGGCTGCTACAATAGCTAATTTTCTTTGAGATGATCCAAATAATTTGATAAAGCTTTATCTTGGTCCTTCAAATAACAATTCTAAATGCAGCTCTCTCTTGAATGATTGGATATTATTTCTTTTTATTGTTTCCGTTCTCGGTTAATAATATATAGCTTTCACAATTCTATATTCTATGTCAATTCCGGTCAATATAACTTTTGGTAGCTCTTACATGTTAATAATCTATCATCCCTGTTTCAGCACTTAATTTCAGCTATGGTATATACATATTGATACGATTACGTTAAAAACATATGCACAAAAACATAAATATGTCTATGTATTTAGACCGATCTAGTTTTCTTTTGTTCAGAAAGCTTTGCAGTATTAAAAAAAAAATTAAAATGCCATTTTCTATATTTTTTTTCTTTAATTAAACTTTAGGGATTAGTCTGTTTAATCCCTAAAAGTTTCCATAGTTTCAGTAAATATATCATATGTATGTATTTGTGTCAAACACATGCATAATTATTTAATTTTCTTAATCACTTTTATATCCCAACTAAGGAAAGAATAGTTTAGAACCTTGCTCTTCATTCTTGATTTTTAGAATCTACAAAGATGAAAAATAGTGACTTACCAAAGAAGTTTTTATTGACTCTGCCATACATAAGCTTTTCTTGATAGTGGTAGAGTTGTTGTTTTGATACGCAATTGGCTGATTGCTATGACTATGAATTCAAACTCGTGAATATATTATAAAGAAAATTAAAAGAAGTAAAAGAAAATTAAAGAAAAAAAAGTTGGAAAAGAAAGTACTTTTCTCTCTTTTGCTTTAGGGAAAGAGCCAAACAGCTTGCAATGTCCACTTTAAGTTTCGTGTTTTGTTTCATCAAAGTTGTATATATCAGATACATCACCACAATATGATTTTCTAAGCATGTTTCCAGAGAGTAAATGTTTTTGGAAAGTGAGACTGCGCAAATTTAACAACCGTAAAATTCTTATGATGACTATACATAAAATTCGGGATTTTAAGTGACTAATAAGAAATGAAATTGTAACCTCGAGATGTAATTAAATAATATGCAAATAATAGACGTAAGCTTGGTTGGGTCTATTTTGGAGTCATGACATGCAAATAATTAAAACGCTGATAAGATTCAAACCGTACGAAATGGTAGATACTAGATGCTAACCAAAGGACGATACGGAGAATATTGCCCATATATGTCTTTATTTGAGACAACAAAACAGATACAAAAGCGAATTTAAAATTATATAATAATTTCAATTTGTCATATGATTAGGAAAATTGTCACTCAATAGAAACAAATCATGAAAATTATAGTATGTCATTGGATTATATTACCAAAATATTATTATTGGAGTCATCTGTTTTCCTGAAATAGTAGTCTTTCTAAATAATATAGTAAGTAATGTTTAACCAGTCACCACAGTCAATACAAAATTTGCTTATATAATGTGTATATTAAACTGTTAATCATTTTTTAAGGGGCTACTTTTGAGTAAATTGATAAGCTAAAGAGATCTCTTGTTGAGGTTTTCATTGGATAGAGGGGAAAAAAAAGCATTCATTAGAAAAAAAAATAACTAGTTAACTGCAACACATCTTGGTGTCCTTGCGAAATTTTTGTGGATACGAATATTGATTAATTTCCTTGGAACCAATTCTGTTTCAGCCACTACAAATTTTCACATAAGAGTTATAGATTTAAGCTCATAAAACCGTTATATATTTTTTATTCATAATATCCAATTGTTTCAAGAAATGCGAAAATAAAAATCCCCCAAAAATATCATTACATCTTTGGCATTTAATCAGCAAAAAGGAGAAGAAAAAACTAAGAGAGTAAAGCAATATTTAAGAAAGAAGAGAAATTTGAAGAAACACACTGATCGGATTAATATTAGCTGAACTGAATCATCTTTTTCTGCTGATTCAAATTCTTATAAAACCTCTTTATGAAATCATCAGCCGCTTGGTCCACGTGTCCGTTTGCCACGTCACCATTTTCCGGGGTTAACTGAAACGGTGAGTCCGTTACTCTTAACGGCCAAACCCGGGAAAGTAAGGAGACAAAGCCGCCGGCGTGACGTTTCCTTTCTCTCCGACGCCGTTAAGAAGCTCAAGAACGGCTCTAGCGGCGGCTGAGTCGTCGTCGAGCGTTTGAGGCGTTTGACCACACGCGAAGAGACTATTGTGACTCTTTTTCTTCATGAAAGCAATATTGGGGAAAGGGAAAGAGTAGTTTGGAGTGTTGCTGCAGCTAAACTCGTATTCTTGACGTAGAGGTGCGGTTGCGGCGGCGGATGAAGCAGCGTGTAGAGCGTCTGAGGTGGTGGCGGCTGAGACGCGACGACGGTGGTGGAACATGAGGTTCTTGCCGCGTTTGATAGTTGCGTTGAAGTCGGCGATGAGTTTATGCTTTGAGACGCCTTTGCGGATCATGTACAAGAGAAAACGTACGATGTTCCATAGCTTCTTGCTTATTGGTACGTTTTGATCCATCGATCTTTAGTGTTATTTTTTAGAGAGAGAGGAAGAGAGATTTGTATTATTGTTTCTTGGGGTTTGATTACTTATGAGCTAAGGAGAAGAAATGTGAGGGGTTTTATAAAGGAAGAAAGAGAGAGGTACTAAAACGTGCAAGATTATACAAAGATTATAAAGACAAAGCAAAAGCTTTATTGGAGCAGAATTATTGAATCCATGTCACTTTAAAAGATATAAAACAAAAATTAAAAAATAATTATAATTATAAAAGATAACAAAATTCGTTAATATGGACGAAGCTTTATATTTTAGATCACATGTTTCTTTTATTATGATGTATGGTTTATTGTGGCCTCGGATTAAATTTTGAAATGATCCAAGATTATGGGGTAAAGAGTTTTCAAGATTATTTGCAATTTTTTTTTTTTCTAACCGGAAGATTCCAAACTGAAATTTCATACTAATCATTATCACTTGTGCGTCTATAATGATTAACCACACGACTAAGATCGAAATAAAATTGGAGTAAACTATTGGATTGAAATCCATGATTCAATAGTTTGAAGTATATAGTTTGCATGCATCTAGCATTCTATTCTGAAAAAGTTCAAGTTATTGTGTTGCCAATATTATAGCTTTATAAGAATGAAATTACAAGAAGTATACGAAATACGACAGTTTAAGATATTTAGATGTTTCAAAGTGTCTTAGGGATTAATATGTAATCAAGTCGAAATGCCTACTATGTTAAATAATTTTGATATACGATCGTTAAAACAAGCATATAATCACGAATTTCGTGAAAGATTTAGTTTAACATAAGAATGGGACCATTTGATATACTTATAATAATCAACCTAAATAATGGAAAAGCAGAAACAAAAAATACAATATAAGGTGGAGGAGTGGTATAACAAACTTGTATATAGTTATATACCAACTTTTTTTGTACTTTAGATTGCACTATGTATGATAGCCATATAATCTATTTACGGATCTCATAGGTCTTGCTTTATGTGTTAAATAATTGTTGCATCCTTTTTCTTAATATCTTTCTAAAGTATATTGAATTCAAATTAAAACAATTGATTTTTTTTTTTATGAGCCCACATTTTCATCATAAACTAAGGGCGGAGATTAAATTTTTTTTGTTGATTTAAATCGAAAATTGTACTATTTCGAAATATTCAATTCATTGAGTTTTCGCCAAAATGATTAAGTTCAGTTTAGGTAAATAGATGGCTAAAAAATTATGGAGATAAAATACTGGACTAAATTTACTTTTTGATGAATTTAAATTTATTTGATACTGTGGTTATATTTTATTTCATTTCAAATACAATTGCTTGGTACTAAAAAAAACCGTTGTAAACACATTTAAGTTTTTTTTGTTAACATTGATTTATTATTTTATTACAAATTATGAGAATTGTTACATAGCCACTATACGACGGACAATTTTACCGCTATATGAAGATTCACGATTGACTCCACAATTTAGCTTGATTTCCGTTTAAATCTCAGCCTTTAACCGAAACATAAATTTTCGGTTTAACTATCAACCTTACCCTAAACAGAAACCTACACCAGATAGAGATTGTCATTGTTGAGTGTAATGATTGCCATAAATTTATGGAAAGGAAACAAAAAGATAAATTGTGTGATGTGCAATTTTTTTTGTAAAGATGTCGAATAAAATTTTGGAAAGCTAAATGCAATAATGATCAGAAAAGAAAAAAATCCTCATCACTCATAATAATCCAAAAAAAAGCAAACATTTCTTGAGTTTTCAAAGTTCAAACAAAGTAATGTTAATGTGTTTCACAGCGACATCAAGAAACAACAACATAGACCGTTTTGCAATACAACCATAAGGCAAAAGTATAGTCTGAAAAAAGAAAAACAGATTATTCAAAATACAATAAAAACTCAAACAAAGGACCAATTGATGAACACAAAGCAGATACAATGAGCATTCTCTTCTTCATTAAGTACTTTCCAAGCAACTGCTCTCTCGTATGACACTGGTCTCCCCATGCTTGAGAGACATATCCCACCTTGAAGACACGCAAAACCCTAAAACAAATAAATTCCGTAAGTCAGAGATGTGAATTGATCGAATTAAAACAAATCGGGTTTTATGTTTCAAGCAAGAATGTTTCTTGAAACCTGTTGCATGATCTGTGGGAACTCAGAGCAAAGAGTCTTTCTTCCATTGTCATCAAATATCTTCTCTAAAGAGATATCTTGAAGAGCAACTAATGTAGTCTCTAGCATGTCGAGCCCTGCCTGGTTTGCAAATGTGAAGACGGGCATGGCCTAAAAACAAAATTCAAAATCCCAAAAGGTTATAAAGGAACAGCGAATAAAACATTCATGTGCTTGATGTTGTGTTGGTAGTACCTTCATTGAGCAGCAGATTATAGCATCTGTATGATGCCAAAGGTTCTTGAGAATAGATTCATTGCCTTCGCTGTTCGATTTAAGTAGTTCAACGCCCATGTAGCACCTATTATCAACAGAAAAAAAAAATGAAAACATTCTTTAATGACTAATTGTTGATTTAGTTGAAAACTTTGAACATATTGATAATGTGATACATATATATATACCTGTAACTCTGGCAGATCCAACGAGCAAGTGTTTGTGCTTCAGGAGTACCCAAAGGAGTGCGTAGACCGACTTGTGAGCTGATATGAGAAGGAGAGAGAGCCAATGCAACTCTCTGAACCGATGAGATGATTCCTCGAACATACTGCCTAGCCATTGATGCTACATGTTCTTGCATATGGCTCTCGATACCAAACTCAAATGCTATTGTCATCACAGATCTTGCACATGCAGTGTTTCCTGATTGATCGCTCGAGGCTTTTGTTGTTCCGGCTGAACCAATTTCCAGTGCCGAAGCAAGATCCAAGGTTCGGTTTGGACTAGATACTTCCTGCTTTTAGGTTCAAGAAAAGCTTAAAGAGACTGAAAAGCCGGAAAAAGAAGAAAACTTCGATTGGAGAACATTATTTATTCTAACCTTTGCGGAATCAAGAGGGATAATACGAAAACCAGAAGGAAGCAGAGGTGCATCATCCGCTAAAGAAGCATCAATTGGAGCAAATATAAGTTCAGCACACGTTCCTATAGCATTTTCATCCATTCCGCTACAAAGCTAATCACAAGAAGAATGTATTCAGATATTAGCGATCCACATTAAAACTCATGGAGACGAGACAATCTAAACTACTTACTTGTAATAGAAAGATATCTTTTGGAACGATTGCATCTTCAGGGGAATGACCAAGACCTTCCAGTTTGATGACTTCCATGAACTAATAACGAAAAAAAACAACCATTACTTCAACTTAATAAATGAAGATCAAAGAAAACAATTTAAGAGCACGGAAGAAACTTGAACTGACCTCTTCATGCTCAATAGTATGAGCAAGTGGAAGTATAACCTGCCCTCCGAATCCTCCAACTCGGGCACTGCAAGGCCCCACTTTAACAGCTGCAGCCAAATATGCATCAATGTTGTTGTCGGCCCATTCTGATCTATGCTCCCTCAGAAACCGAAGCAGGATCGCCGGAGGAACGTTCTAGAGTTGCAAAAAAAAAAACCAAAAAATAGTAAAAAGAAAGAAGAAAAGGTGTTAAAGCAAACATCAGTTTGATCTAGAACAGAGATGGTGCACGGACCTGTAAGAGCATGGAGGCTTTTGCGCATAGAACCACACTGCTAACAGGAGCAAAGCCATTGGAAAAGGTAAGATTCAAACCCATTAGCTTGTCTGGAGAAGAGTTTACAGTGATGGTGACATCATCCATGCTATCTCCTATCACCGACCACCCTTCATCGGTGAAACCATTAACAGCCTCATTGAAGCCTCTGTTAAGGAAAAACAAATGCATTAGACAACAAATATAGAACCCCCTCCACACGAAGCAAGAAAAAATAAAATAGTGATGAATATCAAGACCTGCTTAGCCTTTGACTGAGAGCTCGTAAAGCAGCAGGACGCCTTCCCCAGCCATTAACACTACTATTAGTCTGAGAAACCTCTTGAGCTATTTGTTTGAGCTGGCGCAGCGCCTTTGAAAAAAAAAATTGGACATATATAAATCATGGAAGAACAATAGTTCCAAACATCAGAAAGCAATGGTAGGAATAAACAAGTTTTTAAAGTTCACTTACTGCCATTGTTGTCTTCTGCGCAAGTACTTTCGGTGACTCATAGAGCGGGCGCAAGACCTCAGGCACACTACAAGCCTATTTGACTGAACAAATATCCAAACAGTTTGGTTAATATTCTCCGACGCATTTATTTGCATAGAGATTGTAGCAAAGTGAGGATTGTTACCTCCAAATCCATATGATCCACTATGTGTATGATCGAGCCACCACCATCACAAGGCCGTATCAAGTACCCACTGGGAAGCATCTCTGCTCTAACAAAATGTTGAACCAGTGGCATACTAGGACCGTTTTGAGTGCTCTTAAGAGATCTCTCGCACACCTATCAAAATTTGTTACACCGGGTGAGAAGGATCAACATGGACAAAAGAAAAATCAAGACAAAGTCAAAAAAAAAGAGAGGATATGTTCAGAGCTACACACCACAAGGCTACCATCTTCTAAAACAGAGGTATAACGCAACAGCCAGAAATCACGTGGTGGCGCCAACGTAGTTGGTGCATAGAGCTGCAAAAATCAAGGAGAATAGTGGTCACGCTACTTTCAACCAGTTGAAAAACTAACATTAAATCTACACACATTATATAGTTTGAAACTACTAACCTGCATATAAAGCAGCTCAATGGTTCCACCATTGGCGGTTGGCAACACATTCATTACATCAACAGCTCGGCATTCGCGTAACCACGAAGGCCGATCCTTGACGATCTCTGCGACCTGTAAAAAAAAGACGAGGAAGCAGATCAATCTTGCTACATGTGTAAGGTAAGAATAGTAGAAGATTGCATAAATCAGGCATAGGAATGATTCTATCTACGCTTACCCTTGTAGGCTCGAGACCCACTAGGCCACAGGCGCGTGCTGCCACACCAGCGCAACCGTGAGAAATAGCAATGATTCCAATGGAATCCGGACCAGGCTGTTACAGAAACACAAAAACAAACCGTTGAGGAGAAGTAGAATTGACTCCTCGATATCTTACACTATGCAATCAACAGAAACCAAAATTAGAGGAGTTGGATCAAGGGCATACCTTCATTCCAGGCATCTGTACCCACTCAACAGCGGTTCCAGTTGCCTTTGAAAGAAACTCTGCTAAAGTTTCTTCTGCAATGGACAAAAGTCTGAAACACACAAATTGTTAAAGTTTAATGATCTCAGAAAAATAATGGCAGCATGAAACTGTTTAACTAACAGAGTAACATATGTCGATTAAAGTACTAACCCTGCAGGACTAGCATCTCTAGGAGGATTCTGTGATGCTAATTGGTGCTGACCACTCGTCACCACCGATTCACAGCTCGTGTCTTTAGCTGGGAGTGAAGGCTGCAACAAAAAGATAAAACAAAATAAATAACCATTCCATTAAAACGAAACTCTTTCTTTAAAGGAAATCTTTAAGAAGATAGGATTCTCACATTGTGAGTATGTTGACGGAAGTAGCTGTTTTCATGAACCAGCTGTGACACTTGCTTCTGCAACCTATCATTCTCCTCCATCAAGAGCTTGTTCATTGCCGTCAACTTTCGGTTCACAGCTTGAAGCCGTGAAGCCTCTTTCCTTTGTTTCTCTCTGCATCTGAAGTTTATAACAGAAAAATGAAAACAAAGACTCGATCAACTAGATAGAGAGAAACTTCCATTTACTACCAACTCCCAAGCAAGGAATAGTATTGGTTACCTTCGGTTCTGAAACCACACTTTGATCTGTTTAGGTTCAATGTTAGAGAGAATAGGACACTCTCTGATCAACTGCTGACGGCGAATAGAGCTCGGTTTAGGACAGTCGTGATAAAGCCTCTCAAGTGCTTCAACTTGTTCAGGTGTGTACCTCACATACTTCCCATTGTCCAAACATCCCAACTTACCATCCTTGCAAGACATTGCCATCACTCCTCACAACTTATCCTTCTTCACTTCACAGAATCCACAAAAATGACCAAAGTCTACTCCTTTCTAACAGAATATACCACAAACTCCACAGACAGAGCTTCTTAATCAACCACAAACTCCAGCTTGAAGAACTCCGAATCTCCAAGTCAGCAAATTTAGTTCCACTACCGAATCTAAAAACCTATAGATGGATACTCAGTGCCATTCCATCTCAAACCCTAAGTGCGTAGAGTGGCATCTGAATCACATTACCACAGAATATCGAAGAAGTTTATTTCCTCAGAACTTCAAAATCACCAGAGGTTTTTTATCTCTCTAAAGGGGACACAAGACTAATAATCCCTTTTTCTTCGTCGACTTTTAAGGGAAAATAAGCAAACACAAGAAAAGATTTTTTTTTCCCCCCCAAGATTACAACTTTTCCGCTTTTGCAAACACCGAAAAAAGATTCGACCATTCACTGGAAAAAAAAAAAAGGGGAAGCAACAGAAAAAACACAAAACACACACACACCTAAAAAAGCAGCAAGAAAAGCTACAACTTTTTTTCTCTGTTTTCTCGTGACGGTACAAAGCAGATACACAGAATCACCGAGTTGACTCAGCCATTAGAAACCCCGATTCCCCAGATAACTCGAAACGAAGCCATAGCAGCTCTCAAACCCATATTCTCCGTCTCCGAGCTCTCATTGAAAAAAAAACCACTTTAACTCGCCCGTACAAAAAAGAAAACCCTAGAAATTTTAATCAAAGGAGGAAAGAAAGAGAAAAGGAAGAAAAGAAACTAGAGTCGACGAAGACGTACAGTATGTAGAAAACAAATCATGGAGCTATACACTGTTCGCTAGATGTTATCTACTCTCTATGTTTTTTTTTTCCTCTGCTTATTCATGGCAACTTTGATTTTTTTTGGCTTTTTCAATATTCAATTCTTATTTTATTTATTTAAAGAATGAGTTGATAGTGGCGTTGCGTTTGTGAATTAACTTTTTCGTTGGCATTCTCTTTTGTCATTTAAAAAAAAAAAAAATTCTCGTTTTTCTGATTGGCACATCTCATGGCACAACACCTCGAGGGTAAAACCAAATCTCTCTTTTGGTTTGTTTACCTTACGCGAATTGTCTAAAGTACCCTCCACATGTGAATAAAATTGTCAAAATTTCCCTTAAAGGCATTTTATTCGTTAACGTTTAATCCCTATAAGTCTTGTTAATCTTATAAGTTCGTAGTTATGAAATTAATGAGGTTTGAAGCAATTGTGTATTTTTTTGGAGTCAATCCATCATTACACGATCAATGTGACTAGTTGCTGCTTGCTAGGAGGAAAGTAGGGAGAGTGGCAAACATGTAATAAAACGGAGAATGGAGGGTAATAGCAAAGTGGGAGTGGGATGGTCAGAAGCGTATAAAAATACCAAAGGCGTGGGAGAGAGAGGAGGTCTGCGTAGGAGGCAGAGACAACATCATGACCTTTCTTTGCATGCGTCTCCGTCTTAAAGCTTAAGCTACTTTCTTCTTTCTTTTTCTTTTTTTTTTTCCATCTCATCAAATTTGTGTTTTTTATGTCAACTCCTTTTCAAAAAAAATATATATATATATAAACTTTGCCATTCCTACATTTTCCCAAATATTTTTCTGTAAAAAAATTGGTATTAGCATACTGTTTAATTGTTCATCAATGATGAATTAATTGTCTCTACTTTGAGTGGTTTCAAGTTTCAATTTTCGAAATATTTATTATTACTATTGTATTGATTAGACTAAAAAACGCTGCAATGTTATACTTTGGACCGTTAGCTTCAAATCAGGGCTAAATTTAGCCCAGCCCATTTAGATATCGCGGCCTACTAAAGGCAAGTCCGAATCAAGTAGACCATATTCTCACTTAAAAGCTCAACCGAATCAGCAAGTCTCACTAGGCGTGGTCATTTCGGTTTAATTTTGATTTTAGATTCGGTTCAGTTCAATTAATTTAGTTCTAATAAAACTTTAACTGAATTTAACCAACGTTAATTCGGTTTAGTTTGTATTCTGTTCGGTTTAAATATAGTTCGGTTTAGTTCGGATTAGTTTTAATTTAGTCTGGTTTTAATTTGGTTAACAAAAATTAATTTACAACACAAAAAAAACAAAACCCAACATAAATCATTAATATTAAAAATGACGAATTAAACGGAACCGTCGATCATTAATTTTAGTTTGATTAACATAAATTAATATATGAAACAAAACAAAAAAATCTAAAGTCGATCATTGATATTATTTCTTTTAAGAACAAGATTAGAAATAATTAACTTTAATTTTTAATTTACATTAATTATATTGAAAAATTAAAAGGAAAACATTGGAATTCAAATTTTAAAAAAGAAAAACATGAGTTTATAATTTTAGTTAAAAGATTACAATATTTTAATATCATTAACCATTCGGGTTGACAAAAATTTTAACCAAAATATTTTGGCATAAACTTTGGTTTGGTTTGGATAAGTTTAGATTTGATTAGTTCGATTTGATTCGGTTCGGTTGAGGTTTTTTTCTCCACCCCTAAATCTTACACATTGATGAAAGAGAGGAGTCAATCACTGCTATATCGGTAAGTAAAGTGCATCAAATTTCTTTATTACAACTCATTGTTACTCTCTTTAACAGCTGATCATAATAACTTATTTCAGTTTCTCTGGAGGTGAGATGTAAAATCGGCATATGTTAGCACCCATGTCGGTGAAGGATATTTCACTAATATAAAAAAAAAAAATTTAAATAAAAAAATAACTTAAATCAATCATAACATGACATGTGTAAAAAAGTATCTAAAAACTTGAGGATCATTCTCATCCGAGGACCGCTCCTTTCTCTCTCTCTCTTTCTTTTCTATTTTTTTCTTTATTTTAATTTGAGAACCGGTCCTCAATAAGCACCGATGTGGATGCTCTAAGAGAGTTCGAAAAATGCGTATGAACTTGAATAAGTGCCAATTGGATGCACATCATGTACCATACTAGATAGATTTTGCTCCTAATTTTTTGAAAAAACAAAACTTCTGCATATATTAGAATTTCAAAAAAGACTGCAAAATCTACAATCATTATCTGTGTGTATTAAACAGAACCGGTCTGGTTCAAAGAAGGTGATACTACGTAAAAAAGGGATCATGATGATCAATGGAGTTGTATATCAAATACAAAGACCAGCTTTATATTAATTACATAAAGAATACAATTAATAAAATAAAATAAAAAGAGGGAAAAAAAACATAAGAGTATTGGTGATCAAAACTCAACGACAAAAAGGAGAGAGTGGGTTAGTTGAGTGGCCATTTTGTTCGCATGTCTACTCTCTCCTCCACCTTCTTTTTATGCTCGCCGAAATTTTCGACGACTCAAACAATAAAATACACTTATTGTTTTATTTTAAATTTTCAAAATGATAAAAAAGTTTCGGCTACATATTATTTGTTTTACTTATAAATTATACAATCTGCTAAAAATTTACAAAGAAAAATGTTTACATCAATCGTTTTATATATATATATATATAAATTCAACTATAAAAATTAAATAAATAGAATAATAAGATACAATTTAAGAGAAGTGAACAAGACAGATTAGTTTATGATTATACAAACTTAAATACTTGAAACTAAATAATCGCAATTTGAATACATGAAATGGAACTGAATAATATTAGTTGGAGATATTAGTGGAATTAATCTTTCTTTTTTTCGACATTAGTGGAGTTAATCTAACGGCAGTTATAATTAAAATATCCTGACCCAAAAACCAAAAAAAAATACAATTTAAATATTAATAATAATAATTAATAGGGTAATTTATTTATCCAAATTAATGGAAAAAGACAAGTGTCAATAGTAAAGAGATTCATATATAGAAGAATTAAGAACCCCAACAGAAATGTGAAGCTTTCAAAAAAATCAAAAACAGAAATTTCTTTAAAAGGTTTTACGGGAAACAATTCTCGTTCTTCTCCGAGATTAAGCTTCTCCTTTTTAATGGAAGAATCTCACGGCATCAATGGCGTCGATGATTCATATCGCCATCTCCCAATTCTCTACTTGACCTTTTTATCGATCTGGTCTCTCTCCGCTTGTTCATGGACGGTTAACACTTTCAAAAATCGCCATTTTCAGGTCAATATCTCGAATCTCTGTCACAATTTCGATTGAAAGCTTGGATTTTTCACTCTTGGGTAGATCAAATTTCTTCTCAATTCCAAATATTGCATGTTGGATTTCACCTGATTCTCGTTTGAAAACTTCCTTCATTGCTCACTTCTTGTTGAAATTCAGTCGAATTTTGCAGAATTTAAGATGATTCTCTGTTTTGTTTTGCCTTTCTTTTTAACATTATTACAGTAAATTTGATTTGATTCTGTGTTTTTTTAGAGCAGACAAATAGTTTACATTGGACTCTTGCTTCAGTTCCATTAATCAAAGCATTACAGCTAACTCTATCTTTCCTCTTTTGGTAAGTCCTCTCTTTTAAGCTATTGTGAAGTTATTAATTCCATTAATGTTCCTTCGGCAAATCGAGAAACTTTTTTTCTCTTTAATACCACTTTTAATCGAAAGATCGATCATTTTCGATGTCTCTATCGATATATTAATTGGGTGAACCGGTTTTTTTGGTGGCAGGCATTCATGTTTTCACCATCAAATATGCTCTCTTTGGATGTCTTTTGGTGTATATGTGACTGGTGTTCTGTTTCAGACAGCTTCATTTGTGTCTTTTTTACTCATCTCTCACGGTTATTGCATCACATGTGAACGGCTCTCGCTGACCGAACGTAGAACCACAGCTTCACTTGGCTGTGTCTTTTACTTGACTCTTGTTGGATACCGAGCTTCTGTTCCTTATTTCGCAGTGAGTTTTTTACCTTCTTTATCTACTCATTTGAAGCTACTGTTTCTACTTACTTACCAGATGATGATGAACCAATCTTTTTTTTTCTTTATCTAGGTGCTTCTGATACTTAACTACATGATCTCATTCTATGTTATATTCCACCACATATCGCAAAATTTATCGGTGTTACGGGAACAGCTTAGTTTCATCGAGGATGAGAATGTTCAAGCTATGCATGATGCTGTTTATGCTAAATATATTATGTTCAAGTACGTTGTTCTGGTTTTTAGTACACTCGGTTTCCGTGGTAGATGGAAGTAGATAAGCTGCTAAGTAAGAGCTTCGTTTCTTTTCGTGTGTTTCAGAAAATTCCAAGGAGCTATGCAGATTGTAGCTATGGCAGAAACTGTGGTATGAGCCAAAATTTTTAATATGTTTTCATTTCACGGTCATGTTGGATTTGCATGCTTCTTCGTGTCGTTTACTCGTAGTCACCTTTAATTTTGGCAGATATATATGAACATGGATAACTCCTCACAGAATTATTGGTTACGGTTACTAATTCGAGAATGGGCTCAGTTCTGCATTTTTCTCTATATTGGGTGAGTTTATAACCTCACTTCTCTCAAGAGGCGTTTCTCTGTTCTTGCTTGGTGTCAGAGGACTAATAAAGCTTGAAACTATATTTTTGCAGTTGGACTTTCAGGTCTCAGGACATGGCACCACGGTTCTCGGTAATGCCTACACTAAAACCCAATGAGAATACAATTATTCCTCCGATTTATAGCATGGTAAGTGTCACACATCTTTTGCCTTATGATATCTTGGATTAACTAAAACTCAAAAGCTATATTTTTGGTTTCAGTAATAATCTACTTATGCTAATCTATATAAATAATTTTTCAGGAAATGGATGCAAAAGCTTTTAGAGAATTCAGAAGTCATGAATGGAACATTGGAGTGGTAAGTCATTTCCATCTATATACTCTTGTTCCATTGGATCATCAAGCCTGAAAGTTTACGTAATTCAGACCGCGGTTATATCTCTTTTGCAGCCAACGCCGTATTCAAACTACGAAAGGCAAAAAGATTCAGTTCTAGTGATAATTCAGCATCCGCGATAGCATTCAGAGACAGAAGCAAAAAGTATACAATGTTTCCTCTTCTTTTGTCTTCCTAAAGAGAGTAAAAAAAATCAACAGAAAAAAACAGAGTTTCTCTCAGATTAACAAAAAGGTGCTTCCTCAGCAACTGCAATGTTCTATCCTCGCAACCTTCTCTTCCTAATTTACACCTCTCTCTCTCTCTTCAATTTACACCTTTTAGTTTTGTCTCTCTCTCTTTTGGGTATCTTATAGAGAAATAAAACTTTCATTTTCTTGTATAGATGCAAAAGTTAATTAGAGTATAATGCTTCCAATGAGATGTAAACATAGTGCTTATTTTTCTTCATTAGAGAAAGCAACTCTACATCTGCTCAAGTTCTTTAAGAAAATGTCATGGCCAGTCTTATGTATTCTTTACATTATTGAAATATAAGATTTGTGCATGTGAGGAAAACAATTGTTAAATTAATGCAATTAATATGTCAAAACCATAGTGCAAATTTTTCAAAACAAATTTATTTCCTCTTGCTTTTCTTTCAAGCACAAGAAAATACTGTCCTAATCCTATAAAACTCAGAACAATGAACAAACGAACAAGAAATAAAAGTGAACTACCTATTGCACTGTTTGATGTATCATCATCACAAAGCTTCTTCCTTTAAGTCATCCACGGCGACATCATCTGCATCCTCTTCATCAACCATCTCATCTCTAAACAAAGTCTTGAAATACGGTAAAACCTCAGGAAGCACTTGCAAATCCGCCATGTTTATGCTCATCAAATCAAAGGCAATGCAAGTATTATGCATATTCGACTCATCAATCACCGGAATCTTCGGATATCTCTGGCTAAAATGCGTTAGAACAATCCGATACACACCCGCCGAAGATCCCATCTCGATGGCTTCTTTAGTCGTGCTGTGATTCTTTGCCAAAGCTTCATCTATCAAATCATCTTCAAACGTTGCCTGTAAAAATGACAAGAACGTTGAAAACACCACGCTTATATAAACCAGAGTAATAGATATGTAAAAGAAAAAGCTTAAAATTTTCTTCACCTCGTGTACAAGAACTGTTGCATCTCGTGATGCTTCGATGGTCTCAGGACAAGGCCTTGTGTCGCCTGAATAAACCATCTTCCATCCAGGGATTCGTTCTCCAACGCTGTTTAATCTTTCCTCTGCTTTTACAATGACACCAAAGGCTTGAGGACAATGAACAACAGGGAAACTAATCAAATCCTCCACTCCGATTTCGCTAAGAACCTTCTTCAGATTCTTTAAACATGGCAGAGCATATATCGGTACATCAGGTCTTTTGAAGACACTCTGCATAGGACTTCCTTCACTAAACAAAGCACCCTCTGCATTGCTTTCTAAAGAAGCCCAAGAAGTCGTTGTTGTGCTTCTACAATCAAGAAACTCCATATCTAAATCCTCGAGTCTTTGATATGCATCGAGAAATCGTTTAAGCGACCACGGTCCTACCACAATCGCTGGCTCGTGAGCCACTCCTTTCAGAAGCTTGCATCTAAGAGCTAGGATTCTGGCAAGACCAGCGTGGTGATCGGCGTGGATGTGAGAGATCCATATACATCTCAGCTTTCGAACAGCGTCATCCGCGCCATCTAAACCGTATCTTCTTTTAAGCTGGCCTAAGGTTCCTTCGCCACAATCTAGGAGAAGGCTACCTCTAGAGAACAGGTCAATATAGATTGCACTGACGTTTCGGTATTTGGAAGGCTGAGACGACCCAGTGCCTAGAAGTACAATCTCCATGTCATCGCGTCTAATGTTTTCGAGACAGCTTGGAAGATCAGTGTTGCTCTCGGTCTTGTTGTCTTGTCTATTCCACAACTGCTTGATTTCTTCGGTTTTGTCTTGAATCTCGGGAATCTCTGAAAGTAGCTCATCCACTACTTGTGAGGATGTCAATTGAGGAGGGATACAAGATCTGTCGATCCCGAGATTAGCATGAGGACGCAAAGTGAACTGCCCAAAGTAAAGAAAATATTAACAGACAGTGAGATTTAATAGGTTTGGTTTATAAAGAGACTTTAGTTTCCAATATTTGAAACCCAAACCTTGAGGAGATTTGCGGCAGAAATGCTTTTACCAAGATTTGAACTCGAGAACTGCGAGGAGAAAAAGAATACACAGCATTACTTAGCCAAACTCGACGAATCAAAACTTATTTGCAACACAATTGTATGAGAAAAGCATTTAGCAACCTCGCCTAAAGGAGTAGAATCTATTATCGGCTTAGGAGGCCAAAAGCCAGGAGCAGGAAAGAACTGTGGACATAAGTAGTTAAGTCTTGCGGCGATTCTTGAACTTGCTTTCAGGATTGGAAACTCCATATTCTTACTGGACAAAATACACCAAAACGAACTATTAGCATCGAGCAAAATTAACTAACAGTTCTTTCCGATGAGAAAAAAAAAACAACCAGAAGAAGAGGAGCGAGCAACCTTTGATGCCCAGCAAGAATGTGTTGAGTCGTCGAAGGAAACTTCTTCATCCAGCTTTGGTAAGTAGGACTAGCTGTCACAGAAGATGGGCTTAAATGTATGATACAAGCTACAGACTTTGCCCCACCGGTTCGATTGTCAGGAGTTGAATAAGAACTCTCCAAAGACTTAAC
>JAHZTW010000003.1:94852666-94897777 GCA_020283515.1 Alliaria petiolata
TTTTTTGTAAATATTATATTTTAAATTTATAAGTTAAGATTTAGTAAATTATAAAAATAATTAAGTCCAATAATAAAATATGAACATAACTAAAGTTACTAAACTAAGAAAATATAAATTATTTAAAATTTAGTTTTGAAACCAAAAAAACCATCCGGTTTGACGGTTTTTAACCAAACCAAACCTAAACCAAAATTTATAAAAAAATGATAACCATATGGATTTTTCGGTTTAACCATAACCAAACCATATCATTTTTTTCGGTTTGGTATGGTTTGGTTTTTTCGGTTACGGTTTTTTTGCCCACCCCTAGTTTTAGGAGCCAAGTCAAAAGATCTCAAATTGTTTTTATTAATTTGTTATTTTGATATTATAGCAATAAGCTCTAGTAGCTCAGTTGGTTAGAGCGTGTGGCTGTTAACCACAAGGTCGGAGGTTCAAACCCTCCCTGGAGCGTTTCTTTTTAAAACATTTCAACACATTTTAAGCTCGACATATCTATAGTACAAGTTGATCAATAAGCTCTAGTAGCTCAGATGGTTAGAGCGTGTGGCTGTTAACCACAAGGTCAGAGGTTCAACCCCTCTCTGGAGCGTTCTTTTTAAAAACCCTTCCCCACATTTTAAGCTCGACATATATATATATTCAACCCATATGGGTACAAAGTACAACACGAATCATTTCTAAAAAAAGGATATTCATAGTTTCATACAATCACTTTGTAACCAAATTAACCAAACTCAAACAAGCAAAAAGATTATAAGAAACAACAAAAAACCAAACTAAAGAAGAAGAAAACAACACACGATCGAATCATATACATAAATTATAATTAAAGTTTATTTAAGCAGAGGAAATAAGAGGAACACGCTCGGATTGGGTCTCGGTGCTGGACTCGGCGATAAAAGCGTTGGAGTAGATAACTCCGGCGAGCCCACCACCAACGAGTGGGCCGACCCAATAGACCCAATGTCCTGAAAAGTCACCAGCCGCAAGAGCTGGTCCAAAAGAACGAGCAGGGTTCATGGAACCTCCAGAGAAGGGACCAGCGGCGAGAATGTTAGCACCGACGATGAGTCCGATTGCAAGTGGTGCGATGGTTCCGAGAGAGCCGTTCTTGGGTTCAACGGCTGTGGCGTAAACGGTGTAGACCAATGCGAATGTGATTATGATTTCCATCACGACTCCTTGTACGGACCCAACTCCAGCCGCAACGCTGTGGATTGGAATTGCCTGCGTTTTCCACGATTTTGCGTTTGTTAATATATAATAATAATATTCAAGTAAAACATTTTTTTTTTAAATTTTTTGTTTTTAAAATTAAATCTAAAATTTTATTTCTTTTTTTTTTTTTTTCTTAAATGAATACTCCGTTTTGGTATTTATTTTTTAAATTTTTTTTTTTTTTAGTAAAGAAGTTAGTGAGTAATCGACCATACCAAACCATCGGTGACAAATTTGAGAAGGTAGCAAGCCAAGGTGGAGCCTAGAAGCTGAGCAACCCAATAGAAGATTCCGGTGACGATTTTCAATTTTCCACCGAGAACAAGGCCAAAAGTGACGGCTGGGTTCACATGACCACCGGAGTGGTTAGCTGCGATCGAAACCGCCACAAAGAGTGCAAAACCGTGGCAAACCGCAATCGCCACAAGTCCGGCCGCATCAAGCGCCGCATTCTCCGTTAGCTTCCCTATATTATTCAAATAATTATTATCACATTCGTTAAGTATTGACTCATAGTTACAAAGTAGATATCAAATATTTTGATATGATCAATGTAACAAATGAAAACTACATTACAATTATCTATAGGTAAGGTTCGATAACCTCGATTGTATTTGGTTGGTCAACGTCAGTTTTTTTTTTTTTTTTTGGGAACATTATCAACGTCAGTTTCTTCTATGCGATACAAATTGTTATCACATTCGTATAGTATATTGACCCACAATTACGTTTTTATAACGACTCATAATTACAAATTAGGAGATTAAATTACAATTTTTCATGATAAAGATCAAACTATTTGGTAATAATGGAAGTAACAAGTAAAAACTACGTTCGTTCTAAGAAAAAAAAACTACGTTACAATTACCGATAGATAAATTTCGATCCTATTAGGTTGGTCAACGATCTTATGTAATCAAAATTGCGGAATTCTAAAAATGTGTTTAGTTTGTAGTAAGAGATATGGAAATATATTTCTTAATAGGTTGCACATGGTGCGGATTGAGAGATAGAGAACGAACCAAAGGCAATGGCAGAGCCAACGCCGGCGAAAACAAAGAGCAAGGTGGAGATGAACTCGGCGAGGTAAGCTTTCAAAGTGACCAATTTAAAGGATTCTTCATAGGAAAAGTCAAGACCTGCCATTGTTGAAGGTGTGAAGAAGCAGAAATAAACTTTTGTATGTAAACTAGTTTAGTCTTAATGAAGAAGAAGAAGAAGACTAGTTTCCAATGGGAAGCACAAAGGACCTTTTGCATGTCCTATATATATAGGAGCATATTCTTTAACATCAACGAATAAAAAAATTAGTACTTTTAACAATATAAGTTTTTGTAGTGCGTTGGACATGAGTTCAAATGATTGGTTTATTTTCTATTACATAATATATATTTTACGTCATGGCCGGTTTTACGAAGCTGTTGATGATAACGACATGAGTGATTGAAAAAAATATATATAAATACGTGATTACCGGTTAATCGGTTGTACAACCGAATTTTGATCGGAAATTTTCCATGGGAAATCCATAGAAAAGTTTTCTCACTGATTTTTTACAGAAATTTTCCGACGGATTTGTGGTGAAAATTTTCTCATCGAATTGGATTTTTGACGAATGGTTTTTGTATGAATTATTCGGTGGGATTGCTGTGTGAACTATACCTTCTTCTTGTAGTGTGTGAAGCTGCAAATTACTATTAATGTTGAATCCCGAATTCAAGTTTTTCAAGTCAACGAGATTAACATGATTAATCAATGATAAGTGCCGAAAACAAAATATTTAACGTCTCCAATTATCATGTATATATGTGGAAAGTTTCTTAAATAAAATACATAGAATATTAATTGACTTTTAGAATCATATTTGTTGCACATAAATTTACGCCAACATTTTCTTTGGACAAAGCAAATATTCATCAATATTTGTTCCTTAATTCCTCCTCCCATTTTATATCGTAAGTAAAACAAATTATCAAGGCAAAGACTGGAAAACCTAGTAAAATTAAGTTAAACTGAAACACTTAAACCACCGGTTTAACATAAGGTATTTTGGGTTTGGTGGACCTAAATTCAAACGTATAGAGGATAAGATAAAGATGCTAATTTGTTTTTTTTTTTTTTTGAACATATTAAAGATGCTAATGTTGAGAGAGGAAGAACGTAAATGGATAATACGGACCAAAAATGGGAGGGACAGCGTGAGCTGTGACCAACGTGGAACATCTCATGGGATATAGTGACCAATGATCTCCCATGTGATATATATAATGAGATTCTAGAGAAGTTTCGCAGTTGTGATTCTAATTATGATTTGGGACTTCCATTTTGACCTAATTAAATACTATATATGGCTTATAGTTCCCTACATGCCGGCTATTTTTCGGGGATTAATTTAGTTCAAGAATTAATTCCAAGATGGTACTTTGACTGATCGGAATATAAAAATAATCGATATAGGTTTTAAGTGAAATTATAATTTTTTAGGGGGTTAATTTAGTTCAAGAATATAATTTATTTTTTTAGTTGGAAAAAAAAAGAATATAATTTTATTAAGTTTATTAATTTTCTGAAAATTGTCAAACATTATGAAACAAAATGAGATTAAATTTACCCTTTTTAGATTGTTCTTGTTAATTGCTCATTTCAGTTTAGAGATAGGATAACCTTACATGCATTGATGCATATATACTCCAAAGGTCGTAATTAATGCAAATATGATCATACGCATTTAACTGAATCGGAAGCTGGGATATATTGATGATACAGTAATATGTCATCTAAATTATTTGATTAGTTGTGCAACTTAAAGTCGTAAACATATTTTACAATTTTAGTGGTTGGCGATTAGGTGGCCGCTACGTTGGAGGCTGAATTATACAAATCTCTAGAATTTTATAATGAGATTTCGTTGTCTTTGCCTCTTGAACAAGAATCTTTTCTGATTTAGAGTTGTTGCCTTTTATTTTATTTTTACTAGTTTACTCTTGTTTTTTTTTATCTTCTAGTTTACTCTTGTTTTTGCCAAGAGATTACCCTATAAGTATTTAAACCCAAAAAAAAAATCAGTTTTACAATGGATGCATCAACACCACAAGGAACGTAAACCCATAGTTATAGACAGATACTGTACTGCTTTGCTTATGCATACGAAGACAAAGGAACGTCGGTAGCGAAAATGTTAACTATTTCACACAGCCTAAAGGCCGAGACATAGTATATAAATATTTATGGGCTTATGATATAACTAAAAAACTTATATATTGAATTTGGCCCAATGAATAATGATTTGATGTAAAAAGCCTAGTGAATATGTAAACCGAGAAAATGTCTTCGGATGGGTATTTTCTATATTTTCTCGGATGGTTTTTTTTTTCCTATATTTTCTCATGCTGGTTTACTAATACGAGTTCTTCATCAGCTTGAGTAAAACCTATCTCGTCTCGACTATTATATCTTTTTCAATTAACAAATTCAAGTGGAGCTCCCTATAAATAAGCTTGGTCTCGGAGTACTCTCGGATCATGTAGAATTTTTCTGATTCCAACTTCATAGTCGTTGACCTTTCTTGTTTTAGTATTCACAAAACATAAGCAGATGCAGATTTTTTTGTGGCTGAAAAATTATCTCTTGTATTCGTACATTCTGTACAATCACTACACAAAAATTGATTTAACATGTCAAATGATGTAGATAGACAATGATACATTTATACCATATAAAGTGTTTAGAGATAGGAACTGAAACCAATCTTGAAATTACTCGATACAAGCTAAAAAAGACAATTGATGAGACAAGTCAAAAAAAAAGTCTCTACTTTGTTGTTTTGCGTCTCTTACTCTCACTAATCTCGTTTTTAATAATTTTCTCTGTACAAAAACAAAAAACAAAAATCGCTTTCATGATCAATATTTTCTTCAAGTCTCAACATAATTGTTTTTATGGAAAAAATGCATTCTTCAACTAATGAATAATCAGAGTTGCCCGAGGAATAAAGTAGATGTCATTTAATGCTCCATGAAAAACTATCAACTTAATTATTTGAAATTTAAAAATTAATCACCGAAGATTATTTTCAAAGAAATTTAAACGTTTACAGTAAACATTACTACGTCAATATTTTCTGTTATGTATTTTCTGAGAATTTTTTTTTTTTTTTTGCGAAAAGGTTTATTTTATGAGAACTTTTGTTAGGAATTTGGATGAAGACAAAATGATTTAGGCAACTTCGTGACTCTACCGAAATCGTGATTCTACCGAGATGTTAAACTATGGTTTTTTTTTTCTTTTTTTCCCATCTGATATTATATTAAACCAAGATAAAATACAAGATAAAATACGAGGTGGGATACAGAGTAGAATACAAAGATAAAAATCTAAAACAAGGGAAAACGCAGTTCCACAACCAAGGTAAAACTATAAAAACTGAATGAATAACTAAAGCACTCTGAATGCAACTACTTTAACACTGAAAAGAAGCACACTGACGACTCTCCAACAGAACCAGAAGACACCAATGTCGAGCCAAGAGACATGAACTCCAAACAGAACCTAACACGACAGCACCAACGGCTTGAAGGAAAGAGAAACCCGAGAACAACAAGCACAACATCAGAAGAAAGAAACGCCGAACCACCACATAACAGAACAAAGAGGCAACACCATCTCCAACCCTCCCACAAAACCAAAGCACTCGAGCAGACCTAGGCTCAAAGCAAAGAAGCCTTGACTTCCAATAGGGAAAACGCCAAAGAAGCTCCACAAATCTTACACGCGAACACTCGCAAACCGGCCTCTGCAATCTACAGACAAAAGATCGGCCACCTCCTCGCAAGAGAAGAACTGAAGAGTGAACTCATTGCTTCGCCTTGAAACCACCTCTAACCTCGAAAAATCAGAGGAAGCTAGTAGATGCCTCCACAACGAGATACCATCCGAATGACGAGTCCTAAAAGAGACCTAAACCAACTCGAAACACATGAGCTTTGGAGAGAAAAACAAACGGGCAGCAAAACAGAGAGCAAAGCAAATCCACACAGACACCCAAACTCACCAACAAAAACCAACACAAGAAAACCCACCGCTGCTTCAGACATGGCCGAAACTAAGGCACACCAAAGAGGAACACCATCCAGAGAAGAAAGGATCCAAGAGTAGATCCAAAATCAAAGACCAGATTTATAGATCTAAATCTAAGAATTTATCACTAAAATCAAAACCTAATCACCCAAATAGAGAATCGACATAGACGAAGGATACAAACGAGAATCAAAACGAGAGGCACAGCCCCGACGCTGTAGAAGCCGCCGGAGCTGAAGAACGGTGAGATCTACTTTTTCCCCTTTCTCTCTCGTTTATGTTGTTAAACTATGGTATTCTTCCGCTCATTTAAGTAGATCGCATTGTATTGATGTCTTTCTATTAATATTTTTTTTTCATGAGGACAATTACAAAGGATAATTTTTCTAACGGAAAATTTAACTATTATACAAAGATCCATAATAGATATGCGGATCTACCACAAACAGCTCTACTTACACCGCATTTGAAATTTTTTTTATCTACTTGCCTCCGATAACCTGCAGAAATCACACCTCCTGAGAATTGAAACATAAACCTCTTGATATAGAAGTATTAATGAACCTTTTAGTCAATCACTGAATTAAAAGAACTTTCACATTCTATTAAATTGTCTATTTTTTTATTAAGTTAATACTTCCTCCGTTTCAAAATAAGTGTTATTTTGACACTTTTCACACATATTAAGAAAATATGTTAAAATTCTTTTATACCCTCAAACTGTTTAGATAATTACACTTTTCTATTTCAATTTTTAATATCTGATCAATTTAAGTTGAGGTTAAAAAGGAATGTTTTGTTAAAAATTGTATTGAAATCCGATAATGACACTTTTTGTAACAAAAAAAAGTGACAAAATAACACTTATTTTGAAACGGAGAGAGTATTAGTTTTGAAATCTGATTTAATTTTTTATCAACTTAAGATAGAAAACAAAAAAAGTACAACAATGTGGTGTGGGATAATGTAGAAGTATAATTAATGCTTATCCTTAACCTACTAACTCTTGTTGTCATCCACTGCATGTCTATGCTTTCGCTTTGTACCATCTGAATTTTTGGGGCCGGGTCCCTTTATAATTCATTAGGTTTGACTAATATTCCAATTTGATCTTATAATTGAAAATCTATTTTACCAAACAACCTTATAGTGACAACACTCAAGATATTATAGCCCATAAAGAAAGAGAATCTTCTTATCTTTTTGTCGTCCTTTCATTAACCTAATCATCGAGAGAGAATGTCTAAACGACTTTGGAAACGATATTTATGACTACATTTATGTCGAAGCACACCTCTACACGTCCTTGCAAAATGGAAATGAAATCTATAGAGTTAAAAACATAGACTCTACATAAATGGACTACTAGAAATAGTAAATTGTTAGAATATGTATTAGCCGCACGCTATATTATGCTGCTACAAATAGTAGTGTACCATCATAATTAAACCACTATCATGACCATTCTTTATATTTATCATGATAATTAAATTTGAATGACAGATTATTTTCCTAAATATCTTAAAATCATTTATTATTACTAGTGGGTAATCCGCACTTCGTGCGGAATTTTACATGTCGTTTTATAATTTAGTTAGAAAAAACTTCACCAATATAAAATATTATTTTATTCAGTCATTAACATATTTGAGTTTTTAATATTCATATTCACAAATAACCTTGGTCTAATTTGTTAATTTTGGATCTAAACAATTATCGTAAATATTGCTTACATTTCTCTTTTTAAATTTTTTTTGAATCGATGTTCATTCATACGACATTAATTTTCTTCCATAAACGTATAAAAGTTTATAAAATACATTATATACAATAATGGTATCATTTCATAAATGTTTGATGTATTTTTAAGATACATTCACAATCTCTCCCTCTTTCTCTCGCTCTCATAAACACAACATACTAAATTACATATAACATTGCGGGCCACTTTTAACTTAATTTTCACTATCTCAATATATGCTTTTAACTTAATTTTCACTATCTCAATATATGCTTTTCACTTAAATGTTGAATAACTTTTATTAGACTTTAACCATTTTTATTCAAAAATTATGTAGTTTATGTTAAAGTTTTGGGATAACAAATTGTGTCTCTCATAACATTCATTCTTGTCATTCGAGCTTTTATAAACTTCCGTCAGTATTATATTGTTAAAAGAATTTCGTTAACTTGAACATTACTTTGTAACCATTAAAAATTTGAAATACATGTTTTTGTTCCTCTCCTTCCTCACCCTTATAAGTTTATAATACACTTATCAATATTTTTTCCTAATTTGAAAGGTTTTAAATTAATAAAAATCAAGTTAAGACATATATTTTAAAAACAGTGTACATTTTTTTGAGTAATAACTATTATTGATATTTAAAAAAATTATATTATATAGATGACAAATAATACTAATTTTTTGTTTTGGTGAGAAGTTATACAAAGTTTATAATTTATAATAGTAAACTTTAAAATTATAAGATTAAGTAGATAAACTCTCTCTCTCTCTCTCTCTCTCTCTCTCTCTCTCTCTCTCTCTCTCTCTCTCTCTCTCTCTCTCTCTTTTTCATAAACGCAACATATTTAATTACAAACAACGTTTTCGTACATTTTTACTGAATTTTTACAAAATTTTGGTACATTTTTACTGAATTTTTACAAAATTTGGTCCGGTTTTAATTTAACCTTCACAATATTTTGCCCCGATATGAACACTAAACTTTACAACTATAAGACTAAGTATATGAAGTAGAAATCCATATTGGTATTTTAGTGATTAAATATCCAAAATTCTCTAAATTAGTGGGATAATAGATGTTGTTATTTTAGATTATAATGTTTTATAAATAGATTAATGATGTCATTATAATGTATCTATATTTTTGAAAAATTTAGCTTTTTGAAATAGTTTTGGATCCGAGAAGTTATTTTATGTATTTGGAAATACTTGATTTAAATCTGGTTATTCTTTCAAAAAAAATTATATATGTATACTATTTTCACTAATCATATAAAGAAAAATTTATAAATGAGTAAAATTATTATTAATATTTTTAATGTATTTATATTAAAGTAAATATTTTGTTGAATTATATAAATAAATGTGATTAAACTAAAACGATTAAATTAGAGTTTCTTTAAATCAATATAGTCATTATGTTTTATAATGAAATGACTTTTTAACTTCTATTTAAAACTATTATATCTATTAATGTTAGTTATTAAAAGATAAAATGACATAAAATATAATAAATGAAATAAAAAAAACTTAAAATTAACAAAATGGATAGATGAGGTGGCACAATTTTAGAGCATGTGTGATGATGTGGCTTCATAAGAAGAGACTCCATCCTACTTTATATATATAGATTTCTTAGGACATCTCCAACCTACCTTTATTTTTTACCATAAATTATATTTTAGGTATAAACTCTATTTTAAAGTAAAATATTTTTCCATCCTACATCTATTTTCATCTCTAAAATAGAGATTGCTATTTTTATTTTATATTTGGAGGAACTCTATTTCTTACTATAAAATAAAGTTAATTTTTTTTATTTGTTCAACTCTATTTTTTACTCTATATTTGCAGGCTTCAGATGTCACTTCAGAATCCAATAGACAAATCTCGACAATGGATCAGGCGACGAATCCTTCGTTTACTCCCCACTAATCGCAAAGCAATAGCTCTCCACTCGGCAATGCTGCACGCCCAATTACTAGGCTTCTATAAAGTCAACTTAAACTTGGACTCAATGGATCTCATCAAATCCATCGCTAAATGGAATCAAGTCAAGAAACTCTATGGAATCATCCATGACATTAAATCATTATCCATGTTTTTTTCTCTATGTCTCTTTTTCACATATTCCTCGATCAGAGAATGCGATCACCGATACTCTAGCAAAGAAGTCTTTCCATTACTTATCCAGGAAAAAAATTTACATGGGTCAAAATTAAATTAATTATAATTAAATATATAATATTTAACCTAACCTAAAAAAGAACAAACATAAAATTGGATTTTTAAATTTAAATTAAAAAAACATAAGCAAATCGGGCTTTAGGTCCATATAAAAAGAACAAAAACTCAAAAACATGGTGCGAAAAAGGACTTGATCTTGGGTAGAGAGAGTCAGAATAATGAACTTTATCCAGCTGAGCTCCTGAGTTTAATAAAAACTTGCTTACAATTATAATTTATATTTTTAAGGTGGATCCATTGACCACCTTTCCCACAACGTAGGTCCGCCCCTGGTTGTAACATGCAAACCTTTATTTTAATGAATTAGTTGTTAAAAAACATTTATTTGTAAAATAGTTCTTCAACTTTTAACTTTTTTTTTATTTATGACTAAAACAAATAAATAATAATATTTTTACTAATTAATAACATAAAATAATTCATACATTATAAATAATACTACTCTCTATGTTTCAAAATATAAGTTGTTTTAGCTAAAATCACAAAAATAGACAATTACTTTTCTTCAAAAAAATATCAGTTGAAATATAAATTAAATATAAATTAAATACAATTTAACCAATCATGAAAAATACTGCAGAGTATAATTGGTCACATAATATACAATAAAAGTAAATGTTGCATAGAAATGTGAAAACAACTTATATTTTGAAATAAAAGAATTCTTCTAAAACAACTTATATTATGAAACAGAGTGAGTATTATTTATTATATATTTTATAGAAAAATTGAAATAAAATCAAAATCTAGTAAGTTTGTGGAAAAAATATATTGATAATTTATGAGAAAAATACATCAATGGTAATGGTTAAACCAAAATCTATTAATTTTTCTATTTTTATATGATGGAATGTAATTTTCTTATATAATAAATGTTTAGTTTTAATATTTATGGAAGTTTTTGTAAAAAATAAAATAAGTAGGATTAATTTGTAAATTTGATAAACCAAAGGTGTTAATACTTAAAATATTCTTTTTTTAAAGCAAAAGTATAGAATTGTATTGATAATGATTTTAGTTAAATTAGTAGTATACCCATATTAACAAGCATCTAATGTGATTTTTTATAAAGGATTTTTTTATAATAAACAAAACAAAATGGTTTATAGATGACGAGTCGTCGACAGTATATAACGTCCACAAAATAGAATAATTTTAATAAATAGACCGTAGATATGACTTATGCGAGAAGAGAGGACAAGAGAGTTGAAAGTCAAAGACATGGGTTCGTGCATTTAGACGAAGGACAGGGAAAAGAACACAAAACAAATGCACGTTATTTTTCTTTCTTTTCAACCACTTATTATGCAAATGAAATACAATCACAAATCCCCAGCGTTTTAGGTACTACTATAACTATTTGTTAAGAAAAATCTGCAATCGAGAAACGAATATTTACTTTATTTTTAAAGAACGTTTTGTGATAATTTGTATAAAAATGATAGTAGGAATTAAAGCAATGATAACGAAAATGAAAGAATAAATTCAGAGAAATACGTGCATACCATAAAGGCGTACAAATTAGCACAAATTGTACGAGACTATTTTAAAAATCTGATTTATATAAATTCAATTCTACTGGTTTGAGTCTTTGAACTGTTCTACGGACTGACTTTGTCGATAAAAAAAAAAATTAAAGAAATAAAATTGATGATGAAAATCTTTTTTATATAATTCTCCATATGGACCACATCTACATGTATAAAATATTACTTCTAGTTGATGTACATTTAAGAGATTAAACTATTCCCCTTCACTTTTTGTTTAACTCTATTTGGATCACCATTCAAAACAAGGGTTGATGGAGTGATGTGTCATGGGGGAATACCCTACTAACTCATGTGTAATACAATCTTATATTCCAGATTACAGTAATCCTTTATTTGAATATTACGTCATTATATACACTTTTTCAATTAATCTGTTTAAATATGATGAAGATTCATATCTTCCGGGCTCCGGATTACAGTAATCCTTTATTTGAATACTTAATATCTCAAAACGAAATCTAAGAACTAACAAAAGAAAAATCAAATCCATGGACTGATCAAATGCTTAATCTTAATAAAAAGGGAGGTTTTATTATCTCAAAACCATGCAATTATACAATGTTTGAGTGATCTGCTACGTGCACCATTATTCCGTTGTTGATTGTATCAATAAATAAGAAATACTGTATATGTTACCTAACTTTTTTTTTTTACTAAAAAAAAATGTTACCTATTTTTAATAATTAAATGTTGAAAGCGTGACCCAAAAAATATATAGAAATAGCAATCATTTTAAACAGAAAGTTAAACTAATTAGTTAAAGAAAGGAAAAAAAATTAGTTATAGCAGAAAATGATGACCTTTTTATACAAAAAAATATGCTGTTTTTGTTATTGAAATATCATAATATTTCAATATCAATCATAATTCTGCAGAATTATATAATCAATAAGACGCTATATAATGACGTAGTCGTTATATGCGATATATTCTGAAAATTACCAGTTAAGGCCATGATATTAGAATGTATCACCACCACACAAAGACGCATGAACACAAAAGAGGAAGAAGACATAAGCTAATTATTGTGTGTAAAAGGAGAAAGTGTCAAGTGATTGAGCAAAATAAAAATACAAAAATAAAGAGAAAGCATTATTAAATCTTACAAAATGTTTGTTAAAAAAAAATTATTACAAAAATGTTTGCAGGAGAGTGGGTGAAAAATTGAGTCAGAACTTAGAAGAACTGAGACAGACAAAAAACTATTTTTTGAGTAAAACAATGGAGAAAATATGAGTCTGATGAACTCTGACACAGTTTTTCATTATTATTTGTTTGTTGAAACAAGCAATGAAATAAATTCTGGTTAACGTGCAATTCAAGCAATCTTTCAATGATCTACTGTATTCAAATTTTATATGCTACAGTCTTCCCACGATCGATCCACAAACATTATAATTTACAATATAAAAAGGAAAAGTGTCCAGTTGAGTATTTCCATTTATTTTGTTTTGGTTTAAGAAATAACTATATAAATTCTAAATCGAAAATTCATTGTAGTTTTGTTCAAATTTGGCTTTCTTAACAGAATGTTTCTTTAGTATGTAATGGATTTTTTTTAATCACTTCATATTTAGCGTCAATCAACTAAGGTTAAGATATTTTAATATAAAAACTTCAAATTGCATAATCCAAATTAAAGTAGGTTGAGCTATGAGCTATATATAGATGAGTTTCTTGTTGTTGTTCACAATTTTATTTTATCATCTCTTTTTGTGAAAATGCTTTTATTCATTTTATTCCTTTCAATAATGTATTTGGAAGCTCTTTTTCAACAAAAAAAATATATATTTGGAGAAAATCAACTGAAGTTGTCATAAATAGACGTTGAATGACTCAAACTAATACTATTACAGAAAATGCGCAAATATGATAACAAAATATTTATATAATTAAAATTAAAAATAACTTAATAGTAAGTTACAGACTTACGACTTATATCCAAAAGAAAAAGAGCTTTCAGAGGATCCGACACCCACGTGCAAGGGGAATGAATAAAGTCGCAATAAATATTTTCTTTTAAGACTCTCACATTCACTCGCATCATTGTCATTTTTTTATTCCCAATTTTTCCAATGAATTGCATTATTGTACATGTAATTACATTGAATACTTCCACACATTATTTTACTACTAGGTTATGTTAATGTAAGTCTATCTTTTTTCTACCCCGAAAAAAACAGACAGTAAATCGTCAATGGGTAAGGATAAATTATTGAACTGAATTTATTAAACATCGTATGTTAGCCTATTATGATTTTATGGCAGAGTACTTGACTTATGAGTTATGTGACTGATGGGTGGAAACCGGAACAAAAGCTTTTTTAATATGATTGCACTAACTTTAATGAGATGAGTCCTTTATTTCTTTAAATGATAAAGAATAAAACAATTAAGAGAAAAGTCTAAACGAAAAAGAAAAGAAAAAAGAAAAAGAAATGAGAGACAGCGAAAAAAGAAAAGCTGGTAACCTCATGGGATGTTTTGGCTTGCTCAATTATTTCGATACTTTTGTTATGATTTTGTTCCATTCCTTTTCATTAATCGGATGTGAAAGCTATCTACTTCGTTTATCGTATAAAGGATGAAGAATTGTGGATGTTTTACATTTTTAAATATTAAAAGTATACAGTTCTAAACTATTTTTGTTATGTTTTAGTCTATCAATATTCAGAGCACCGTTTGATGCGGCATGAAAGTAGTGAACATCCATGATCAATTTTTTTTTTTTTTTTTTTGTTTAGTATGCAAACATTGTACTTTTTTTTAGTTAAAATTGTGTTGTATGAAAATTTAGTTACCTATAGGTTTGACTGATAACGTTGGAATTTAACTTAAAATATGATTTAATGGTGATTTTTATCAAGCTGGTTAATTAGCTAAGAGTCTAAGTAGAAACAAAGGATTAACTGAAAGAATTATACAGAATCTGATCGAGTGACTAATTAAACATTTGTTCATGCCGGATAAAATTCCATATATTTAAACGAAAATCTGTCTGAGTGACTTATTTTATTAACTGGATTATCTGAAAGTAATGATTTCGTTCATACCGAATAAAATCACATATATTTAAACATCTTATGTTAACATACCATTAAAATCAACAATTACTAATAACAATAGAAAATTCTATCCAAAAAGCTAAGAAAAATAATACTATAAAGTAAAATGATCAAATGATTTCTATTCAAATCGATGTTAGTAATTTTTAGATTCTCATTACACCATCTAAATTTAAAATTCTCTTTTTAATTTATTTATTTCACTAAAACATTTTTCCCACTTTTTCTCCTACAGTTTTACTATTAATTGCCCCCACTCGCCGTGAAAATGAAACAGAGATTCCTCTCTTGTCTGAAAACAAAATCGCATTAACTCTCAAACCACTCGCAAAGACAAAGATCTTCCTCTTCTTCTTCTTCTTCTTTTTACCTTTCTCTGTCTTTTTACCTTTCTCTGTCTGTCTCTTATATATATACTCACAAGATTATAGTATTACTCCACCAATCAAAAAATTGAAACAATGGAGAACCCTCCTAATCAAACAGAGGCTACCCAAATCCAACTCAATGAAGCAAAAAAACCAAAGGGTGGAATCATCACTATGCCCTTCATCATAGGTATTATAATTACCAAAAAAAAATCTCTCCAAATCAACTTCTAAAAACGTAACTGCTCTCTGATTTCTCATAAATATCTCTAATTTTTTTTTATTGTTTTAACTATTATGGTGAAGCAAACGAGGCGTTCGAGAAAGTGGCGAGCTATGGATTATTACCAAACATGATTATGTATCTAATTAGAGATTACAGATTTGGAGTAGTAAAAGGAACAAATGTGCTCAACATGTGGTCTGCTGCAACAAACTTCACTCCACTCTTGGGTGCTATTCTCTCTGATTCCTATTTAGGCCGATTTCTCACCATCGCCATTGCTTCTCTCTCCAGTTTCTTGGTTAGTTTTTCGTCTCTCTCCGCTTCAATTCTTCGTCTACCAAGATTCACTAAACCGGTTTTTATCAACCCATCGGTTTGTGGCACTTCTCTGATAACTGATTTTTGTTTGGATTTTGGAATGGTTGGTTTATTTATCCGGTTTGGTGGATTAAACACGACTTCTAAACGGTCTGGCTTGGTTTTTAAACCGGAATTGAAATTTCCGGTTTAGCTGTCATTTTATGAAAATTCCCTAACTTAACTTGACTAGTACTTATCATTAGACTAGACTGATAGAACTGATTTCGAGAAACGGACAACTCTTTTTCAAAGTACTTACCATTTACTTTTTCCATTATATAAAAATATATATTTTATATTATCTAATAAATTTAGGATTTGCACACCAATAAAAAAAATTTTATTTATTTTACAACATTTAAAATTAAATGAAGGATAGTGTGGTACGAGGTTTTATTTTCAGGCTATATTTTTATAATAATTTTTTTTTGAATAGTAGAATTTATAGTAATGTTTGAGTGGGTTAGTAATTTAATTTCCGACATAATTCATCGTTGCAGTACCATTGACTAGATGGTTCTTTATTAATAACGTCATATTATTTAATATTTAATTAAAAATACTATACGATAAGATTAATAATAATATTTTACAGTTTTTGTAATTTCACACTTTGCATGTGACTTGTGAAACATTTAGGACTAGTCCTATGGAAAACATTGCTGCATTATTGTTTTCTTATGTTTTTCTTACACATCTTTGACCAAAAATAAAAAAAAAACAATTTGATACACTAAAAATGTCATTTTCAAATTAATTTCTTAGGTGCCAATTCCATGTGTTTAAATTTTCAATTTTTTTTTTACAATAATTGCCAATTTAAAATGTCCCTTACAAGTGGTGTGAGTGACTCATGTGTGACCACAATGCGAACCCATAATTTCAGATGTGACAATATTCTATTTACGCAGATCTTAAAAAGGTGTGTGATTGCATCATAAATTAAAAAAAGAAGTTACACAGATATTATATACACAAATAAATTTTATTTTTTAAAAGGTGTGTATGCATGTATATGTATAATATATATGAGTTCGGTCTAATTTTGGTCCCGGTTTTGATTATTATTATTTTCGAAACAAAATGTATCTAACGCAATGTTATTTTTTTTTAGAAAAATATTTTAATATGTTATTTTTCATTTCACTTTGATATTTTTATACATGTTTATATAGGAAAACAAAAAACAAAAACAAAAAAGCTTTTTCTCGAACCCAAAATTTTGGCACGATTTAAGTCTGTGTAACGTTAACCGGATTAGACACAGTTCACAATGCATGACGACTTTGAATTATTTGTTTGTTATGGGCCAATCTTGCTTTTGTTTGTAGGATACAAGGCTATACCATATAGACGACATATGTATAGAGGTTATTTGGCTTAAGCAATTTTCAACCGTGTCCATATACTTCTGTAAAAATCGTCCAATGCTTGGATAAAGTCGACACTTATTTTATTCATCCACTTGTAATCTAATGTTTAAATTTCGTTAAATCGATTGATTTGACATGTTGGTACAATTATTCAATCCCTATCAACGTTTTTGCTTTAATTTTGGTAGGGTTAATGACACGTGACTTCACATTCGACCTAACAACGTGTGCTCATGGCCACGATTTTGTTGCCGATATATGAAATATTGGATTTTTCTTCTTGGAAGTTCTTCTTCTACTTCAAAATGTTTTGTTAGGCGTTTCGCTGAAATCAAACGGCGTTTTCTAAACCGAAAACAATTAATCAATTACCATTTTTGAATCATATCACAGGGAATGGTGCTTCTCTGGCTAACAGCAATGTTACCACAAGTGAAGCCATCGCCTTGCGATCCCACGGCGGTTGGAAGCCACTGTGGATCCGCAACGGCGTCTCAGCTGGCTCTTTTGTATTCCGCATTTGCCCTTATATCGATCGGTTCAGGCGGAATCAGACCGTGTTCCATAGCCTTTGGAGCTGATCAGTTAGACAACAAAGAGAACCCAAAGAACGAAAGAGTTCTTGAAAGTTTCTTTGGTTGGTACTACGTTTCCTCAGCTGTGGCTGTACTCATCGCGTTCACGGGCATTGTTTACATCCAAGAGCATCTCGGATGGAGAATCGGATTTGGTGTACCCGCGGTTCTCATGTTGATAGCTGGTTTGCTGTTCGTTCTCGCATCTCCCCTCTATGTTAGACGCAATGTGACCAAGAGTCTCTTCACCGGTTTAGCTCAAGTTGTTGTTGCAGCTTACGTGAACAGGAAGCTAAGTCTACCAGATCGTCATGACTCGTCTGGTTCTTATTATCACATGAAAGATTCTGATCTCAAAGCTCCAAGTCACAAGTTGAGGTAAACCTATTATATATGCATACTTTTCTTAGTCTCTTGAGTTCTTGATTTCTTTACAAGCCAGAAAGACCACATATATATATATACTCTCTTGATTATGTTTTTAAACAAAGCATGTTATACAGTAAGCATGATGTTCCATCTCTTCAATTTTGATGTTTTATTGATGAGGTTTAAAAGGAAGCTTGTTATACAAGAAACATGATCAACACACTCTATTAACTTTTGATACTCTATTGATTAGGTTTTGAGCAAAGCTTGTTATACTAGAAACATAATGCTCTCTCTTTACTTTGATACTACTCTCTTGCAACACGATGCATTGTTTATACAGGAAACATGATGCCTTCTTTTTATTTTTGATTCTCTCTTGATTAGGTTTCTTAATAAAGCTTGTTTAATAAGTAACCGTGAGGAGGAGATTGGGTCAGACGGGTTTGCTTTGAATCCATGGAGGCTATGCACAACAGACAAAGTAGAAGAGCTTAAGGCATTGATCAAATTCATACCGATATGGTCCACAGGTATAATGATGTCCATAAACACTAGCCAAAGCTCGTTTCAGTTGCTGCAAGCGACGTCCATGGACAGGCGTCTTAGCCGCCATGGTTCAAGCTTTCAAATTCCAGCAGGATCATTCGGTATGTTCACAATCATAGCTCTAGCCATGTGGGTCATTTTATATGATCGTGCCGTCATCCCATTAGTTTCAAAGATCCGAGGTAGACCTTTTAGATTCAGCGTTAAACTAAGAATGGGATTAGGGTTATTCATATCATTCTTAGCAATGGCGATTTCCGCAATGGTCGAAAGCTTCAGAAGAAAAAAAGCTTTAAGCCAAGGGTATGCAAACAATGCCAATGCTGTTGTTGACATCTCAGCGATGTGGCTCGTGCCACAATATGTGCTACATGGATTAGCAGAGGCTCTTACCGCAATAGGACAGACCGAGTTTTTCTACACCGAGTTTCCTAAAACCATGTCTAGCATCGCAGCATGTCTGTTCAGTCTAGGAATGGCTGTAGCTAGTCTACTAGCAAGCGTGATCCTCAGTGCGGTGAATCAACTAACCTCAAGAAATGGTAAAGAGAGTTGGGTTTCAGACAACATAAACAAGGGTCATTACAACTATTACTATTGGCTACTAGCGATCATGAGCTTCATCAATGTGATCTATTACGCGATATGTAGTTGGTCGTATGGTCCTTTGGTCGACCAGATGAGGAACGGTAGGGTTAATGGTGTGAGAGAGGAAGAGGAGTTGCTTGACATTGTTGGGAAAGGCTTCGAGAAAGAAGATCTAAGTAAAGTTGTTAAAACAAATTAAGGAATTAAAGATCTTGCAAGATTGTATGTTGTCTATAAAGGGAGCAAAACTATAGGAATGGGGTATTTATTGCATTTGGTGTGCGTGTTGTTTACTCAGTATTATGGTCTATATAGATCTGTAATTAGATTAAATTGTGTGTTTGCGTTTTAGGGTTTTGGATAAAAAAAGAGGTTTATGATTTTTGGCTATGTAATTTTTTTTACAGGCCAATTTTTTGTTGTATTTATTGTGTTATTGCAGTTGATGGAGTGTTCTTTGTATATATTGTTGATTTCTTTTCTTCATTTTTTGCTTTCCTGTATTATTTTGTTCATAAATACGAGATGTCAAATTAAAAGCCTATGAAATAAGTTATTTCTCTAATTTTTGAAGGTTTTTAAAAATTCTGTAAACGTATATTTTTTTAATCGTCTACAACTCACTCCCAGATTTGCAACCGAATGTACGTTTAAGTTTAAATTATACGTTCAAGTAAAAAATATCTTATGAATACCTATTTATCTTTGACAATATATGTACATAGGTCCACAATGGACAAGTTTACTAACGTCCACTTGAATTCATGCTTTCTTTGTAATTAACAACTTAGCCATATAATATATAGCAATATTATTAAATATATTCAAACTTTGGATTTCTTCTTTAGAGGAGCCAACTCGGTGAGGCTGATGCCATCCATTGGTTGCTAGGAGTAACATTTCTGTTCGGTTTATTTTTGTTCTGTTTACAATAACACGATGGGATGTTTTGTGAATAATTATAGACTTCCTACTTATAACATTATCAATGCAATAATTTAACGATATATTGTAATTTGTAAACATAAAATTCACTAAATTTAAGACTAATAATGGCTTGTCCCATCTTAACCACTTTTATTGTCGATGGATACATGTAAGTATGTAACTAATCATATATATGATTTAACTTATTAGTCATCGCATACTTGAGTCATTCAACTATGATTGTGAAACCCGACTATGTCATAAGTCGTGAGATCTGCGTAAGCCATAATTATTAGTGAAATGTTATAATTGTAATTATTAGTGAGCTAAGTACTCGTGTAAATCCTATATATACTATAAACCTTTACATCTAATAATATCATTCATCATCTAAATCTATATGATCTCAGAGCAAGGTTTCGATTCCTATCATTTCACTATAATATATATATGAATCTAGGTTAGGATTCCTATCATTTCACTAAAATTTTTACTATGGTTGAACATTGTTGACGCTTTAAATTGCAAAAAAAATATTTAACTGTTATTTAACTTCCGATGTCAGTTTGGATTTCGTCGTGGAATATCATCGAATAATCATTTTGGACATAAACATGAAAAAGTTGATGTCTAACCGTGATATACACATACCACTTGCATGTGTAGCACATGCTACATGTGTAAAATTTGGATTTGGTTTGAGCCATTAAAGCTTGCTAGTTGTAATGGAGCTAATTTGTACCATCCACAGCCTCCCCATGGCTATGAGTTCTTCGTCGTATTCTCTTCGAATCTCAATCACTGCTGAGTTTAGATCTTCTCTCCTCCCTACCACTCTTGCTTCGATCTTTACTTCTTCCTACATTTTTTCATCACATTTTAAAGAATGTTAAATATATAAAAGCTTATATTTGAATGACAGACGATTTAACTACGAGTAAAGTCTACAATATATTAGCAAAACTGAGAATTGGTTTTCATCTTTCAATATTAAACGTGTCAATCTAGTTTTTAGTTTTTATCGTTTATAACAAACATATGTACACAACCAGATGAATTTGGGTTACAACATAGACGTGAATACAAAATTACAAACTATTAGAAGGGATGTATTCAACTTAACATTTGAAATGATTTAAGTTTTAATGAGTTTTGAGATGATTTTGGTAGAATTGTAGAAATTGTTATGATTTGTTATTGAGATTCTATCAAATTCCACATAAAACCATAAGATTTGGATTTATATATTTTTAATTTTAACTAGAAACTCCACCAAAATATTTTAAAATCACTTCAAATCTCTTAAAATCCATTACTTCAAATATTTCGAATAACCGTGGATTTGAAGATATATTTTCAAATCACTAGTTCACTAACACTGGATTTTAAACAACTTTTTTAAAATTTTTGTTTCAATAACAGATGATTTATGATTTTAATACAAATCATTCCAAATTTTTCAAATCACTCCAAATTATACCTTGAATACAAGTTCTAGTTGTCTAATCTAGTTTCATCTATAGGAAAAAATTGTTTGGTTAAATTCTTTTAATATACAAATACACAGTAGCTAAAATCGGAACAAAGAAAATATATAAATCAAATTAGTTTTGCTAAATAATATATAATCAATTACGTAAAACTTTTAGTTTTTCTTTTAGAATTTTCCTAATTAGAAACTAAATTCAAAACCAGATCAAACCAAATTTTAGTAACGTTTAAACTTGATATTATGGTAAAACACAATAAGAAAAATAGTCAAACTTGAATTTTGGCCGTGGAATATAACGAATAGTTGAGATCAACAGAGGCATGAGATCCTCCGGCTGAGTATATCGCGGAGGCTCCGATCAATTCCATCATTTCTGCAATTGCTCCAGTGTGAAAAGTCTCCCCGTCTCCTCCCTGAAAATGATACTAATAAGAAAATTAGTACCAAAAGCACCGTTAATGATGATTTCGTACAACGATTAATGTAATAGTTTACCAAAACACGGTCCGTTATTGTCAATTTGCACCTTACGATTCCTTTTCCAACATGGATGACTTGAAGGCCTTGTAGGATTAAACCTGGAAAGTGGTCAAATCTTACGTTGTCCAGCTCTTTTAAGTACGCTGTCGTTTTAAGAATGGCCGAATCTACCATAATCTTCAATTTTTGCTATGCTTTAGGATATGAAGAAGCTTTGCATTTTTTGGTTATCACCTTCAAAAACTGGTCATGTGTACAATCTTGATAGTCTATGACTATTTATTGCCAAATTCTACATAGAAACTTGTGGACATCATGTAAAGACACAAACCTTTGGGTACCAGTATAGAAAGTTGTGGACATCATGCAAAGACACAAACTCTCGGTACGAAACTTCATATGATTTTGTCTACCCATTTATTTCATAATCGAAGGTGTGTGATTGATGAGTTTGACATATTTTAAACGAGTCCTGCACTCCTGCACTTGTTGTAAGAATTTTGTTTTTGGGTTGAATAAACTTTTACATTTTTTTTTTTAAACAATACTCCTCCTTAGCCCAATGATAGTCAGACACGTAAAGTCAATCTCACTTCTTTGATTTCCTCAAAAATCAAAATCTCTAAAGACTCCAATTTTTCAACCAACAGTTTGGGGGAATGATTCTCAATGGAAGTGATCCTGACCGTTGATATTGGTTGACCATCTTAGATTGGTGCATTTTCTTTTTTATCACCAACAAATTCTAGTAGACTTTTAGTTCATAAATTATTCGAACCGAAAACTAATTTTTTTTTACTAATTTAGTTTTTATCCATCGTCCGAACTTGAATTTTTAAAACTAATTGAGATATATCAACAACAATAATTTTTTTTAAAAATATTATTAAGAAAACACAAATTACGCGAGAGCTATATCTAAAAAGAAGAAAAAAAAAATCAATCTCACACTTGCATTGCAAATTTTCATACATTTAAGATTTAACACACTTGCATTGTATAATGGTCCGAAAATAATGTGTAAATAGGGAGGTTTAACTAAAAGATTAAATGTTTACTTAGACATATATTGATTTGTAGGAGCAAGACTTGGTGCTTCACTCTCATATTGTCCTTGTCTTTGAGCAAGTATCCCATTCCAACCTGCAATATAAACAAAATTCAATAAATATACACATATACTTCTCCTTTTTTTTTTTTTGGTCAACTCACATATTTCTATGAATACTGCATAGTATCTTTAGATCCAGAAACAGCATATTTAATATTTGAGATGGATCTACGAAGCGTAAATCATGTACTTCTAAACGTTTTTAACAAAATGTATTTCTAAACGTAAGTTTATAAATCCGGTTATGGTAGAACCAACATACTTATCCTCTAACCGATTAAACTAATTATTTGAGTATATATATATAGAAAAACAAAACAAAAACTTGTTGGACTATATTTGATTCGAATCTTGAGTTTTGAGTTAGTACCTAAAGAAGGATCAAGATTCCTAGCCTTGAGCTCTCTGTATTCTTGACAAAGAGAGCAACAAGAACATAAGACATGAGTGGCACAATCTGAATATGGAGCTTCCACAAGATTAAATTTTCTTCTCATCTTTTCCCTATACTTTGATCCCATCACCCACTGTGAGCATAGAGCCGGCATCATCAACAGGTATATGAAACTTCCCAGCGGACAAGCTGCACATAAACAAATCAAAACGAGCTTTAGAAGAAAAAAAACTTATTAATCAAGAACCCGATTCGGTTTTTCAAATTGTGTAAACAGTAACATACTCATCTCTCCTTCATCCATAACTTCCGCTATTTGTCCGAATGTCACACAAGGTAAGATTGCTGTCATAACGGCTGCACAAAGTTTTAAAAATTCGTAAGTCCATTAGTATTGAATCTTTGGCAATAAATATAAAGATCTACGACTTTAATAAGATATGGTAGGATACAATACCATTGGTTTGGTCTTCGTGACAATCAAACAAATTAGTACTCCATGGACTCCCAACAGATAGGTTAACATTAGCTTGATGATAATTTGGTGGCGCAAAAGGACTCACGGGAACCCCGGTTTGTTGAAACGGTATACCGGTTTGCTGGACCGGTGTACCGTTGTCTGGATTCTCCCCTGGTGGATTAGTGACACGACCCATTGGTTGATATGTAAAATTGAGCTAGCTAGTTTTACGTGTAGGATTTATTTATAGGAGAAGGAGAAGCTTTTTCTTTTTCTCTTTCTCTTTTTCCTTCGCAATGAAACTAGTTAAATAACTATATTCAGTTGAAAACTTGGGTTTTTCTTATTGATAATAGGAACTAACGAAGAAACTTCTATGCCGAAAAGAAAGAAGACATTTCGAATTACGTAGTTCACATTTAAAGTTTTGACTTTTCAACGGTCGAGAGACTAAAAGTCAATGGATGATACAGAGTAGACGTCTTAAATAAAGTCAACGTTTCGAGCCTATTTTTCTGATGTATATTTTTTTAAACAAGTTGCGAGCAAAACCAAATTAATCTGATTAAAATATCAAATTCAATAGTCTACTCAATGTGTATTGATATTTTTGTACAAGTAGGGCTTTGGATTGATACGAAATGTTTGGCTGTGATAGGAACAATTATTATTATTATTTTTATTATTATTAGTTTCGAAGCAAAGTTAGTAAACTTGTAATATTAATTTCGTTCTAACCGCCACTCGATCAATTTTGCTTAGAGTACTTTTTCAATAAAGTTAACGACATTTGGTGCCACTCGATCATCTAAACTTTGTTTAGAGTACTTTTTCAGTAGAGCTAACGACATTTGGTGATACACACAATTATTCAATCCGAAGAAATCAGTTTTTTTTTTTTTTTTTGTAACACCTCACTTTTTCTTATTAGAAACCTATATTTTCATTTTTTTTCTAATTAGAAACCTATCTTTTCAATTTTCATATATTCTAGTCTTCTAATCTAGATATGAAAAACTAATTTGTCTTCTACATATAGTTAGGATTGAACCATTGCCTACTCTCGATTCTGCTATATACCATGAATGTATAACAAAAGAAAAAACAAAACATCATTAATTAACTAAAATCTTCTGCTAATGCTAAAACTGATCTTGGTGTCTCATATGAAATGATTGATTGGTTTACAAGAAACAGCGACCAAAACCCACAATACAGTATTTACAGGTTCAATACATGAAACTGGACAAGAGATAACAAAATCTGTTCATGTTACAAACTTACAGACACAAAATCATCTCAGAGCACCACACGCGTTTACTGGCCAAGTATATCCGCTACTGATTTCTTGACAATTTGGGAGAGCTCCTCTCTGACATATGAGCAGAGAAAATAGGTTAAAGATAAACATTTGCATTCGGTTTCAAGAACTGCCTTTAAACGAGGATTTAAATTACCTGTCGGGTTTGAACAAGAGATATCGATATGTAAACCACTGCAAAAACAACGATTAGGTTACGTGTCTTAAAAGTAATAATCTATATATAAACTTGTTGGTATGATCTCAAAGCTTACTTACCGTAGAGAACAAGATACCAACTAGTTCGAACCCGGTGGAGATAACAGGCAATTTGTCGATTGTCTTGATGAAGAAAAAACAAAAGGTTCTTTGTGAAAAAAAAAAATCTCAGAATTTTTAAACATGAACTAATAAGATTTAAGTCTTTTTTTTATACTATACCGTGATTAGGTTTAGTGAAGCCCAGAGAGCTACAATAGCAGCAAAACTCAAACCAACAAGACCTAAACGATCTTCAGGCTTATCCCACTGAAACAATTTACATATGTGTGTGTGTAAAATGGCGTAGAGAGCAATGCAAATTAGGATTTTTTAGGGTTTTTAAAGACTTACAACATTCTGAATTGAACTAACGACATCGAGATCAGTCGATGATTCGGAATTTTTTCCACTAGCTTTCACCATAAGACCGATGCTAAGGTTTCGTTTCTCTACAAGGAACCTAGAAATTGAGAAGATATCCTTCTTCTCCAATTAAAACAAGAAAAAGGATCAAACTTTACCTCGAATTAGAGAAAATGGAAGTTTCTGAATTGATGTGAGACTGTATTTTCTCTGAGTGAGCTGTAATGGTGGAGGCAAAGTTGCAGAAACTGAAGCCATTTTCAATCTGAAAAATAGAAATTTTTAAAAAAAATCAGAGCACACAAACTAAAATCTAAGAGATGTTCTTGTTAATCTGAGAACGAGATCGTACAAGTAATTAGCTTTAAGATCGAAGAAAATTTGATTCGATTAGAGATATATTTGGATGCGCAATAGCAAGAAACAACTCTTGAAAAGATTAGATAGCCTTATCTTGCTGTAATCCACGTGGCATCTCATAAATGGCATACGAAATCTCAAAGATGAAAACCCAGTTCGCCACGTGTCAGAACAAGATCCATCCATGAGTGAAGAAGATATACAAATTACAAACAATCCACTCACTCACTTTGGCAACAACAACAACGAGAGAGAGAGAAGTGATTATCGTTTGATCGGAGAGAAACATGGCATCTTTTTCAACCATCGCCGCCGTTCAACCCTCATCCGCCGTGAAAGGACTCGGAGGCAGCTCTCTCGCCGGAGCTAAGCTCTTCATCAAACCTTCTCGCCAGAGCTTCAAACCCAAATCCACAAGGTAAAATTAAAAAGATTTGAAATTTGGAATCTTTTTGGATTGAGATTGATGAGAAAATGCAATTACTTTTTGGGGTTTGTATAGAGCTGGTGCTGTGGTGGCTAAGTACGGAGACAAAAGTGTATACTTTGATTTAGAAGATTTGGGTAACACAACAGGACAATGGGATGTGTATGGATCTGATGCTCCTTCTCCTTATAACCCACTTCAGGTTTGTTAAAAAAACTCTAAAACCCCTAAATATATACGCTTCTTCAAATTCCAAGACTTTTTGAATGTGATTCTGTTCTTTGCTTGCTTGCAGAGCAAGTTCTTTGAGACATTTGCTGCTCCTTTCACAAAGAGAGGTTTGCTTCTCAAGTTTTTGATTCTTGGAGGAGGCTCTTTGCTTACTTATGTCAGTGCTTCCTCGACCGGCGATGTTCTTCCCATCAAGAGAGGTCCTCAAGAGAAGCCTAAGCTCGGTCCTCGCGGCAAGCTTTAAATTAGCATTCTAAATCCCTTCAAAAAGTCAGAAACTTTCTTCCCAATTCTGTGAACCCCTTCTAATGATTTTATGTATATTGTGTGTTATGTAATTGCTTTGTGAGCTAGTGAAATTGAGAATCAATGAAAATCGCATTTCAAGTCTGCTTCAACACAATGAATGGTGCATGCTTTTTTTTTCATTTGAATCATGGAAAATGGAACAAGCAAACCTAATTTTACAAGAACAAAATAAACCGGTTTTTTTTGTTTCAGGAGTATCTCGCGGTTGGACTCCTCATAGTTCCAAGAGAGTCAAGATAAGAACTCTTCTTGTTGTTTGTCATAATACCTGTGACTTTCGACAACAATGGTTTCTCTCCATAAAAGCTTTCTTTCTTCATGTCATTGTTTTTGTTTCCCCACTGCATAACATCAGAAAGTGTTCCTGAAGACATGTCCTCTGAGAAACTAGATCTTTCCTCCCTCAGTTTCTCGGCCTCTCTCACAGTATATCTGTTCTTAGAAACTGCGTTTGTAGGTTCTTGAGTAAGCTGATCAGCGTAAAGCACGTCTTCGATCTTCGACATCACGGTGTGAGCCAAACTCTCAAGCACTCTCGAGTAACTCTCCAATATAGCAAGTCCCACATCCTGCAACAACCAAAACTCCCAAATCAGATTTTCTTATAAGGCCAAAACAAGAACACAAATCAAAATGTATTTGGAGTTTGGATCTTTTTTTAATTACTTTGTTGAATTGAATCTTGCTGATATCAAGCGCGGATTGAGAGATTCCGGGAAACCCTTGTTTCAGAAGAAGCAAGATTGTTTCAGCTCTTTCTTCAAACTGTTCCCTTTTCTCAATACTCACTGTTGATCCCCAAGGAGACTTTGTGTCCTTCTGCATCATTTTCCTTTTCCATATCACAATCGACGCTTCGATTCTGTTCTTTAGATCAAGAATCTTGTGCTCAGATGATAAATCCATTTCAATAAGAAACTGATCTGCATCAAACATCTCTACTGTTATCATTCTGTATATCACATCTCCCAAACTGGCTCTCCCATTCTGTTCTCGACAAACAAAAAACAAAAAAAAAACATTGATTAGGACTTTGCTATATTGGAGATTCTTGATGAATGTTTATGTGTTGACTAACTAAATAACCTTAGGAAGTGACTCAAGGTAGCTTTAAGGAATCTCCATTTCAGATAGAACTTGAGCGTTTATCGCCATTGCAGCTTTAAGGACCTGATTCACACATTCCTTCTGGCTCTGTAGAAACCTTCTCGATATCTCGGAGAGGCCATTAGGTGGGACTTTAACCGCCGGTAACCACCATTTCTCATCGTTCCTTGTGTCTGAAGAATCAGGAGAATCTTTTTTGACATAATAAAACTCGTTCTGATCCTTGAATTTATCAAGACAATCCTGCAAACAAACAAACGAAAAAAAAAATGTCAACTTTCAAGAGAATGATTATAAAATGAGAGATTAATTTTGGTGATTTGTGTTGGTGTTGTTATTCTTACGAGGAGCATTGCATCGAGTTTCTTAAGTGCAGGGATGTTACAGAGGAGATCTGTTCTCTGTCTTGTTGTCATGACTTCCATTGAAGATCCATCTTTGTTTGTTTGTTGCGTTGGAGCGAATTCAACTATATGATCAGCAACAGAGATAAGCCATCCAATTTCTCTTCTCCACCGCGCTTTTCTATCCGCCGCCATTGGCTCTAAACGCCTCTGTTCTCCAAACGCAGACGCTGCAACAACAACAACAACAACAAAAACAGAACTTTACATCCAAAAACTATAAGAATTTATGGAAAATGGAAGATTTGTTTAAAACAAAAAAAAAAACCAACCTGCTAGATTGGTAATGGCATTAGATAAAGCCAAAGCCGAAGAAACACCTTTTCCTCCTCCTGACATATCTTCTCCAAGAAGCAATTTCGAAAATTTATCTTTCATTTGCTCCATTGCTGTAATAACAGAAACAGAAACATTGAATTGTTATGCCCGAACTTGCAACCCAAGAAACATTTGGCCCTAACTTGCTACCCAAGGAACCGGAGAGATATGAATCAGTTCAATAGATTTTACCTGCTTGTAGTTGTGCCTCCATGGATTCCAATGAAAGGATTTTCGGAGCGGCAAGCTTGTCGTTGCGGTTGGGCGTAACGCCGCCGCTTAGAGGCAAAGACGGTCGGTCAACGCTGCCGCCTCTCCCGGGTTGACTTCTGAACATCATCATACCATTGTCATCATCATCATCAAAATTGTCAGCACCATCCATCCTCATGGCGCAATCTGAGCTCCAGCTTTTAACATGTCTTGAAGCTGAGTTTTCGTTCATGTTCTTGAAATGAAACAATCTTGATTTGTAACTCTCTTGTTCTTGCTCCATCTCTTTTACCATTCCTAATCAAAAAATAATAATAATAATAAAAATGAGAAGGTTCCTGTATTTTGAAATTTCTTTTTCAATCTCTCTTGTTTTCTTAATCCTGTAATAAAGAGGAGTTTTAGGAGACTTTGAAGAAAAAAAACAAACTTAACTAACCAAAAACGGCGTTTGATTTTCAGACTTAGCAAATACAGAACACCATTGTTTGACTTCTGTTAATGGTTTTCAATTTTATCTTTAAAACCTGATTTATTTTAGTAACTTTTATGATTCGTTGTCCATAACCATAAACAAGTGAATTTGGTCAGATTCTTCAGGAAAAAAAAAATATTTATTTTCTTGGAATGTTTTACTATTTATAAGTGGGTACTTGGTGGAATGTGGGGTGCACGTTATTAGGAACTTTAATTTCTTAAATATACTTTTCTAAAACCAAATCTTAAATCATCAAGGAGGACATGTTACAATCCCTTATCTGTAATTTTTTTGTTCTCGGCAGTCTTCTACTAGCTAGTTTTATTAGGCTCCGAATGGTCCAGAAAAATAAAATCTAAATCTCTAAATCATGCTAATCATGATTAGTTTATTAATAACTCTACTGTGGGTGGGCATTCTTTTAGCATTTCAATAAAAGAAATAATATAAAGATCTTGTATGTTAAACTTGTATTGATCACAAAAGCCAACAACACATTAACATAGAAATAAAATTCTCCCACATCTTCATTGAAATCAATTTCCCCATCTTGGGTCTATTTACAGACATAGATTCAAACAAAGCTATAAAGAGCAAAAAAAAACAAAGAAAGATCTTGATAGGCTCTTCAAGCTTTTTTCACAGTGGATTAGGGTTGTTTATTAAGGAGTAGAAGCGCCTTTGAAGATTAGGAACTTAAGTGTCTCCAACTGAAAATAGATGAAAGTCCCTTTAGAATGTGTGAAGAAACACCCAAAATTTGATCCCACCACACATTGCCATCCACTCCCATATCTCTCATCAAACTCCTGAATTAAAGGAGAAAAAACAAAATTAACCAACTAATTATAGATGATGATGATATTAATTATTTTACTAATAAATTACCATGAACTGGTTAGGATGATAATGTAATTAGTAAGGGTGAAAAATGCATCTAATGAGTTTGATAGAGAGAAAAAGAAGAAAAGAGTATACCTTCTTAATGTGGCCAGCAATGGATTTACAGTCAATGACATCAAAGAGATCAAGAGCTTGAGAAGCAAAAGCCATGGCTTGAATCTGCATCTTCACTGGCATATCTGAATCTTCCACCATTGCTTTTCCTTCCAACATCTTCTCAATCTCAATCTCTCTCTCTCTCTCTCTCTCTCTCTCTCTCTCTCTCTCTCTCTCAAGACTTTCTCAGATTTTCTGCAGAGAAAACGGACAAGGAAACGTTTGGATCTTTATAGACACCAAAAGACACAAATTGAAAAAGATTCCCTTCAAAAATCTAATATTTACAAGAAAACCCCATACGAAGATAAAAGAAATGTCCCCTCTTGTAAATGCTTTGAGACAATCTCGGAAACTGTGCCAAACCTTTTTCTTTGTCGTTTTCTCTTCAGCAGGTTTAAAGTGCTTATCCAAAAAAACAATGGCACGAACACACAAAAAAACTCGTTTGTGTTCTTTAATGGTGAACTCAGGAATTTGTTTTTTTTTTTTTAATTTAGTCAAAAAGTTGATAATGACGAAGCTGATAACAGGCAAAAAGGCTGATACTTTCAAGATTAAAAAAAAAAAAAAAGACAGTAAGAAAATTATATATATTTTTAAAGGTGTAAAATGACTCATTCTGAGTAACATGTCTCTTTCTCTCTCTCTTACGTGTGTCCATGTCTTTTTGTCTTTGACCTTTAATGGATAACGATGGAGAGGTGCATAATTAATTAGCTTGTACATGTGAAACTTTGTGAATTCGTAAAAATGTCGGTGTGACGAATAGACCCATTAAGAAGGTTCAGGGCCCATTTTCTCTGATGAAGATTCACACACACTATTCTTTGGATCAACTTAAATCGGTACAAATTTATAAATAAAAATGCTGTTATTGATAAAAATGTTTATGTTATTGTTTTTATTGTTTAAAAAAGTTTTTTCTATTTCTTTTAATAACGAGAATTAGAAAACAATAAAATAATAAGCATATTTTTATTAGATTAACGGTTGTTTAATATTCCATCATAGAATTAACTCTCTCTTCATAGAATTAACTATTCCGTTTAGTTATTCGGCATTACAAAATTGGGAACTATTTGACGATTAAAAGTATTAGTTTTTTTACTTTGATGGTTTAGAGTAAAGATACAAATGTCTGAAGGTTTAAAATAATAATAAATTTTAGTTTGAAGATTTAAAATGCAATTTTTCTAAAACTGGATTCTGTATGAAACGTTTAATAGTTTAAATTTTTAAGTGAAAAAAATATATATTCGACGGCTATATAATTGAATAAGTGAAATTTCTCCAAAAAAACAAATTCAACCATTCAAAAATGAAATGTTTTGATACTTCCTAATAATGTTTGGATACTATAATGAAAAAATTTCAGTCAAACAATACTTAGTAATTTCCAATTTTCCACTGCTTTTTTGGTAAATTTTAAATATTTTTTATCAAATGCTTTGCAAAAGCATTTTTTTGACTAACACAGCACATGTGACATGTGTCCATTGTCTTACCTCCCGCCGTAAATCCTGGTGAGATTTTAGGCTTTTTCCTCATTTGACGACGATCGCTTCTCCGATCAATCACTGTTCGAACTCCGACGAAAAAACCCCAAAATCACACATGTCGATGAATCCAAAACCATCTTCTAAATTCTCAATCTTCACTTTCATCCTCTTGCTACTACTCCTCAGTTCCCTAATCATCGCTGCTTATTCATCATCCGACGCCAATGTCGATGCTAACGAACCCGGATCCGATGAAGAATCCGACGATCTGGAACAGCTCCTAGCTGTAGACGAGCAATTACAAGAAGATCGGCCCGAGCAACAATCGGAAGCCGAAACAGTGAGCAAGGCTCAGAGGATCGTGCTTGAACTCAGCGGCGACAACACGAAGCGAGTCATCGATGGAAACGAGTTCGTCATGGTTCTAGGTTACGCGCCTTGGTGCGCGAGGAGCGCGGATTTGATGCCGCGTTTCGCGGAGGCTGCGACGGCGCTGAAAGATATTGGTAGCCCGATTCTGATGGCTAAGATCGACGGCGATAGGTATTCGAAGCTCGCGTCTGAGCTCGAAATCAAGGGTTTCCCTACGCTTCTTCTCTTCGTTAACGGCACTTCTCAGCCTTACACCGGTGGATTTTCCGCGTAAGTTCTCCCAATTTTGGCTTCTTCGTTGTCAATTTCGACGAAATGTTTAGTTTTCGAAGTGTAGAGATTCAAAGCGATCTTGTAGCAACTTCAATATCTGAGGTTCCAATCTCCCATGAGCAAGTGCTGATTTTCGTTTCTAGTAGAATAGATTTTGATCTAATTGTTTATGTTATGGTATATCTGAGAGATTTTTGGGTCAATGTGTTCTTCTGTTCAGAGAGGATATAGTCATCTGGGTACAAAAGAAGACTGGTGCACCGATCATTACAGTTAATACAGTTGATGAAGCTCAGAGATTTCTGAAGAAGTATCATACTTTTGCTGTTGGTCTATTCGAAAAGTTTGAGGTACTTGGATACCGAAAATGTAGATTTAAAGCCTTTGGAAATCACTACTTGTTTTGGAATACAATTGCTGATATGTTGGTCTATGTTTGTTTGCTTAGGGTTCTGAATATAACGAATTCGTTAAAGCTGCAAAATCAGACAACGAAATCCAGTTTGTGGAAACAAGTGATAGCGATGTTGCGAAACTTCTGTTTCCTGAGCTCAAAGCCAATAATGTGTTTATTGGCATGGTTAAAACTGAGGCTGAAAGGTACACTGCATATGGTAAGATTTCTGATTGTGAAGATCTTCGTTGTTATAATTGTATCTTACATATCATAAGAACCAGTAGTTACGCGAGTCTGTATGTTTGATCTTTTGTTAAGATGTTTCTTTGTGATGGTTCATCGGAATCATGGTAATGAGTCTTATGTGATTCACGCAGATGGACCTTACAAAATGGAGAAGTTATTAGAGTTTCTAGGCAACAACAAGTTTCCGTTGATTACAAAATTAACTGAAAGCAATACTGTTTGGGTTTACTCCAGTCCTGTTAAGCTTCAGGTTAGAAGCTTTTTTGTCATTTCAGTTTGTGTCTGTTACCAGTTCCGATTCTATCTTTGTTTGTTTGCCATTACGTTTAATTTTGTTCTTTTCTTCCTTGGTTAGGTTATGATCTTCTCCAAAGCTGATTACTTTCAGAATCTAGCTCAGGCTCTTGAAGATTTTGCAAGAAGGTTTAAATCGAAGGTATTTTCCGAAGCTGAATCCTTAAAGGCCAGATAGATTTAGTTCTTTAGATCCTCTCTAAACATACATTATTTTTCTTGCAGCTTATGTTTATATATGTTGATAACACAAATGAGAACCTTGCGATGCCATTCTTGACCTTATTCGGAATAGAGAATGCGAATAAAACCGTTGTAAGTTTCTGATGCTTGTTTCGGTCTGCGTGATTAACACTTTGTGATCTGCTGATAATAAAGCTACAAGCCAATGTGGATTAATCTATAGTTTTCTTCAACAGGTTGCTGCTTTCGATAACAACCTGAACTCCAAGTATTTGCTCGAGTCAGATCCAACACCTAGCAATATAGAAGTACGAATTTGCATTTCGTTTTTCATGCTCCTTCATATATTCATATAGTAACTGATTCATGTGATCTCTTTTGGATTCGCAAATTTAGGATTTTTGTTCAGGACTTGCGGATGGAACCGTTTCACGGTACTATAGATCAGAGCCAGTTCCAGATAATGTGAGTATGAAAGATATAATCAATCCTCTTTTGGTGCTCTTTTTGGGATATTGTTGAGACTGAAAAGACTAAGAACATATACTAGCTAAGATCAAATTAACCCGATGAAATCTGCAGGAAAACGCAAGCATAGTGACTGTGGTAGGAAAGACTTTTGATGAGTTGGTGTTGAACAGCCGCGAGAATGTTCTTCTTGAGGTTAGTAAACTCGAAACCGTTCTGCTAAACCCTATTTTTTATTAACTGAAACCGGCATTAAGAAAACAGATATTGTGGGGTGGGGAAACCGACAGGTACATACACCGTGGTGTGTAAACTGCGAGGCACTAAGCAAACAAGTCAAGAAGTTGGCTAAGCATTTCAAAGGCTTTGAGAATCTTGTTTTTGCAAGAATCGATGCATCTGCAAATGAGCATACTAAACTACAGGTGAAACAAATCTTACTTGCAACAAAGACTTGCAATCCCGGAAACGCGAGCTAATCTTTTTTGATTTCTTGATGACAGGTTGATGATTATCCGACGATCTTGCTTTACAAAGCTGGTGAAAAGGAGAAACCGGTAATAATCATTGTTGAAAGAGCTTCACTAACTCCATTACTTTTGTTTTTGCACACTTGCAAGCTTTCTATGTAGTTTTCTTAACAAATTTTTTATCTTAACCGTATGCTTTGCAGTTAAAGCTATCAACGAAGTTGAGCGCCAAGGACATGGCAGTTTTCATCAACGAAGAGTTGAAACCAAAGGATGGGTCTGCTAAAGATGAATTGTAGACAAGTACGAGGAAATGTAGACATAAGAGAGACAGAAAATATCATAGATGCGAAGTTTTGTGACATTACATGCTTGTGATTTTGATTTTTGTGTGGAATCCGAAAGAAAAAAGAAACCGAATTCGTTAGAATCTGTAATTCAATGAGTTGAAATCACATTTCTGGAAGTTTATATTGTATGGTACAACTTCAAATTTGCCAAACAAAATAAAAATATTGGTACCCTCTCTGCAATAATCTTCTGCTTGATTCATCATCAGCATTCGCACCCTGTTGATCTTTGTTGCTGACCCCCTGCAACATCAATGGTGTCGGGCAGGTACCTGCGAGGTATCAGAGGAAAAGATCAAGACAAGACTACAACAACATGAAGTTATGCAAATCTGACAGATACATATATATGTGTGTGTGTGTGTGTGTGTAGGATATAGTAGTACTTACGGTTCTTCTTCAGGTTCATTCTTGAATGCGTTTTTGGTTATGCATTCGAAAGCCGCATCTACGTTGAATCCTTCTTTAGCGGAAGTCTCAAAGTAAGGAATGTTTCCTTTCGACGCACACCATGCCTTTGCTTTCTTCTCAGAAACCTGACAAGTAGAAAGAAACCAAACAAGATAGTATAAACTTTAGGCATTAACCAAACTCTAGATACAGTCCTTCTTCGGCAATCATGAAACAAGGATAAAGAAGCAAACGTCTCACCACTCGGCTCTTGCCACCGTCAACATCTGTCTTGTTCCCCAACACGACAAACGGGAAGTTCTCAGGATCTGATGGACTGGCCTAAACAGTGACACCATGAAGAAGCTTTTGGTTTATAGCAACAATTCTTAAACTATCATGTGCTATGACCCAAAAAAGAAGAAGATGGGGTTGTTATTACCTGAATCAAGAACTCTTCCCTCCAGTTATTAAGATTTTCAAAAGATTTCATAACATTGACATCGTACACAAGAACACAACAATCCGCTCCTCGGTAAAAAGCTACTCCCAAACTCTGGAACCTTTCTTGCCCAGCAGTATCCCAAATCTGTATGGATTCAAGAGACTTAATACATCCACTTTCCTACTTAGTGATAGTTTTTTCAAATCTCTAATAGACAACAAACAAAAACACTTGTGTTTTCCCTAAGAAACACAATAGGAGAACCAGAGTGTTACTCAAAAAGCAAAGATTTGAACCTTTCCTACTTTATTATAAACTCAACACAGTAGTAACACATCAACCCACAAAGTTAGGAACCTTGGGAATCCAATAAGAAGAATATTCCAAGAATCATAATGCAAACTATAAGCAATAATGTTGATTCATTCAAACAATAAGAGATTACCTGTAAAGTGAACATCCTGTCATCGATTTGAACCTCTTTAGTCAAGAAATCTGCTCCAATCGTCGCTTTATACTGATTACTAAATTTTCGATTCACGAACCTAACATGGAATTTTTTTATAAAAAAAAAAAACAAATTTTTATAAAAAAAAATTTAGTTAAACAGGATTTATCAGCGTTATAGATCTGGATTCAGAAACGTACTGGTTCATTAACGAAGTCTTCCCAACTCTGGCCAAACAAAACGAAAGGATCAAAATCTCAATCAATGGACAAATAAAATCACATCAAACCAAAATTAAAAGTACATATTTTCCTAGAAATCGAATTGACATAATTCCCAATAACGGGGAATTTTGAAAAAAAAGAAATAATAATTCAGAAATCGGATTTGAATTAATTCGGAGGCGAAAATAGAAGTCGAAGAGATGAGAAAATTACCCGCTATCTCCGAGAATGATAACCTTCAGAAGAACTCTCCGGCGAGAAGACATTGACGGAAAACTTTTTGGGATGAAAGTGTCTCTGTTTTTTTTCTCCCTCTCGTTGGTTCTTCTTCGTGTGATTCAGGTGAGAAGGCGAAATTACAGAAATTGTATAATTCGCTAAATAACAGCAAGGAAAGGACACTATTTTAAATCTTTTAGTTTCCAAAAATGCCCCTACTTCAATTAGTCATTTCTAAATTTCTCTGTTTAAACAGAAAAGAATTAGAAAGTAATAATTGTATACAAAAGAAATCTTCAAATGGGTCTAATTATTTTTACTTTTTCAAATGTCTTTTAAGTAGCATTGACTAATGTTTCCTCCAAAACCCTTTAAAAAGATTATAGAGACTACAGAGTATTTCTCCTCAATTAAGATATTGTTAATTTGCAAAATGACTATGATATGAGATTTAATGCATTTTTTTCATCAAAATTACAAAAAAAATTAAAAAAACATGCTCCAAGATGTGTTGTTTTTCTCTGAATTAATATATCAAAGCCAAGAAAAATCAAAAAAAAAAATCATAAAGCGCTCTTAAATATCTTCACAGTTCACACCATACACTCGAAAAAACTGTTTACTACTCTCCAATGAAATAATCACGTGCAAGATTAGATCAGGCTCATGATGGTTTTAATTAGAGCCACACATGAAAAATAAAGTGGAAACTGGAAAGTTCATGTAATGAAAAAATGTGTTTACACACCTAACCTACCCCAAAATGCTGGATCTTTTCATTACCAAAGAATATCCTCTGTTTCTAAGTTATTATCTCATTGCCGGTTTTCTTCTCCGGTTCGATCTCTTGCGTTGTACGTTGACCTTCAGTGATGCTAGAGGAGCCTGATGGGTTCTGACCATTGTCGCTGGTGGTCAAACCGCTGCATTCGCTGCTACCAAATGTCTGGCTCTCAAGTGCCATTTTCTTGAATTTCTTCAAGTCTTCTTTATATTGCGTCGAGCTATAATCCGAGCTCCCGTCTAAGCTGTAAATAGTGCTGTGTCCTGGAGTAACTCCTTCGGTTAGGTCATCTAGAGATATATTGCCTTCAAATGCTCGAACTATCTGCAAATAGCAAATGACCCCCAAGTTTCAAAAGGAACTCAAAAGTTTTTGTCATTTATCCTATTATAAGGTGAAATTGCTTCAATTTTGATAGTACCTGGCTCATTTTTGGGCGTCGTTTTGCTGAATGACGGACACTAGCAGCAGCACAAGCAACCATTCTCGTCATTTCGCTGGTATCGAAGTTATCCTCTAACCGCGGGTCAACAAGACCGTCGAATTTACCATCGTTTAGAGCTTGTATCATCAGAGGTTTAGCCTAGAGAGAGCAGCAATGTGGAAAAAAAAAAATGTAGAAGCATATTTAAGCTGAGGATTCGATGATGCTAAGGGAAAAACAAGAGAGTACCAACCCAATCAACGATGCTATCATCATCAGCAAAAGGCTGCGATTTATCAACAGGACGGCGTCCGGTTATCAATTCGAGAAGCACCACTCCGAAAGAGAAGACATCTGATTTATCAGTGAGTTTCCCTGAAGAAGCATATTCAGGAGCCAAGTAACTGCATCCAAGAAACAAGTCAAGAGACCGTTAGTTGTTTACAGTTGATGGTTGCGTTTAGAAAAGAGCGTCTCATACCCGAATGTTCCCATAATCCGAGTGGAAACATGAGTGTCAGTGTCCAAAAAAGACCTGGCGAGTCCAAAATCTGCTAACTGATGAATCAGGTTCAACATTATTATTAGTATTGAAGTTGAAACAACCTAGATTTAGGATAAGTTTTACAATACCTTTGCCTCGTAGCTATCATCAATTAGGATATTTGCAGCCTTTACATCGCGGTGTATTGTTTTAGGGTTACCTGAATTAAACAAGAAGAAAAAAAATTCACACCAAGAGACAAAAACTTAAACAACCCAAAGACAAGAACATATAACTCACAATCTTCATGTAAGTATGACAATCCTTTAGCTGAACCCAAAGCAATCTTCATCCTCTTTGCCCACTCCATTACCGGTCTCCCTTTCTCTGCAAATACCCCCCTTTAGTACAAAAGAAAATGCGAAAAATACAAACAAATATCACCATTATTAATCTTGCAATGAAGTTAAAAAAGCTACCGTGCAGATGAAACTCCAGGGTCTTGTTAGGCACAAACTCATAAACAAGCAGTCTTTGAGATCCGGTTATGCAATAACCGAGGAGTGAAACGAGATGCCTGTGATGGACTCTACTAATGGTCTGTATCTCCGCCTGAAACTCGCGTTCCCCTTGTCCGCTTCCAGCTTTAAGCTGCTTAACCGCAACCTCTGTTCCATCTTGAAGAACTCCTCTATGAACATAACCAAACCCGCCTTGTCCAATCAGGTTTGAGCTGGAGAAGTGATCAGTTGCCTTAGCCAAATCTTCATATGTGAACAAGTTGTGTGCAATGTCTGAGTTGCTACTTTGATTCCATTGCTGAAGATTGCTGCTTTTATCTACTACAAAGTAATCAAATTTCACAGATTTTATATGAATCAAGCAAAGCGAATCGAATATTTATTAATACTAATTATAAAATTGAATTTCGAAATAAAGAAACCCTAGATTTCCGGGATTTGTAGTAGAAATTCACCTAATTTCGGATCAGATGAAGAGGAAGCTAATAACTCTCCATTAATAGCAGCTTCAGCATCTCGTCTCTTCAACTTCCTCTTCTTCCGTTTGTAGAAACAGACGAAAACGCAGACTCCGATTAGAACGATCGTTGCTCCGAGCACTACTCCAGTAATCAGCCCCGTCAACGCTACTCTCCCCAAGCCTCCGTCGTTAACTCTCGCCGCCGGTAACGGGGGCGTCGAAGCAGGTCCGACGAAGGAAGGCGGAGACGGAGAAGACGACGTCGTGTTTGATTTTGTGAAGGGAAACTCCGGGTCCGGCGGATTTGCGACTGAGGGGATAGTGTTGTTCAACGGAGACGACGACGACATTAGATCAGTTTGACACGCGCGTTCGCAGGATTTTTCACATTTGCGGAGGAAGAAGAAGAGAGAAGAGTCATGTGGTAGGTCCCACTTGAGAGATTCTTCTGGGAGTGTCTAAATTCTCTTGGTCGTCGTCACTTCTCTGTTTCGAATGATGTTTTCACATGTTTATACATAATTAACTTTAACAGTTCATAATTTTTTTTACCGTCAATTTATAACACTCATTTTAGTTTATACTAGTATATGTAAACAAACACGAGTATTACATTGTCTCCCTATATTTGTCTTGATTGTTTTAAATTTAATTTGCTTTTAGATGGAAAGTAAAAATCAAGAGACAAATACAGATATGAATGCACACATACGATCAACTTTAAGTTTATTGAATTCTTTGATCTTTGATCATTTGATCCACGACTTTTGATCATAGCGTATTTACTCTCCTTCTATTTATAGTTTGTTGATAAATATCTCTACGCGGTAACCAGAGCAATACACGATTATTAAATTATTAAGTACTCCATGTTTTGAACTAATCATGCTCCGAATTTTATTTTTGTTATGATTTACATTAAAAAAAAAATCAATTTAGGTGGTGGGTAATGGACGACAAATATTAAATGCAAAAGTCAATGGAAGCAATTATTGGATAGAAAGAAAATAAATATCTTTCATGAAAAAAAGAAGAAATAGTGAAATTCATATAAGGAAAACAGTTATTCACAAGGAAAAATCGAATTCTCATGCAACATATTTATTTTTTTGACAAATTATTTTTTTTCATACCTTAACTGCAAAAACTAGAGAGAGCCATGTTTTTTTAATTTCAGTGTTTCAAGTTATTCTATGACAAAACAAAATTATGAAAGCTTTTCTTTGAGATTGAAGAAAAAAATAAACATGTAAACTTTGTGGAGAAATGATGTTACTTTGTTGTCTTCTTTCTCTATGTTGCCCACCCAATACCAAGAACTAAGCCTGACTCGTTCTTCAAGATAAGATTAATATTACCGAAGTCTGAGAATCTGAGATATGTGGATAGGGATCTGTTGCGGTTCAGCTAACATTTCTCTAAACTGAACTTTGGACCGGGTGAACTTTGGATCTGTCAAAAACACCACTAATACTAATAGTAACCTATACCGTTTTAACAAGATTATATAACATGGAAGGCATAAAAGATGAAACCAAAACAGCTAACAAAATGGACTAAAATGGTTGATGTAGGGAACAGGTCCGTTGATCTTTTATCCTTAAAAACGGTAACATACAGAAAAGTGAATGTGTTTGTAGTGTTACATCAACAAATAGCAAAGGAGCAGCACTATAATAGATCCTAAAACAGAAATTGCGAGTATATGAACTTTAGTGGGCCTCGTTGGAAAGAAAAACTTTANTATATATATTATGTTACATATTCATAACTTTTATATAACTTTTTACAATAACTAGTTATGTATGTTGATTTTTTATATAATTTATAAATTATATATAATATTTAGATCAATGAAATCATATATGTTATAGTATATTTAATTTTATTGTTAATAATAACTAACATAAGTAAAATAATTAATACTTGTTTACAAAAAGAAAATTATATATATTATTTAGATCAATAGAATCATATATGTTATGGTTTATTTTATTTTATTGTTAATAATAATTAACATAAATAAAATAATTAATACTTGTTTATAAAAAAAATAATTATTATCTTATAATATTTTATATAAATTAGTTTAAAGAACTTATGCATGTTATTTGATAATTCATATTTTAGTTGCATATATTTATAAATTTAAATAGTTATGTTTATAATCATTTAATATTTTTACACAACAAAATATTCCGTATAAATTTTCAAACGTATTTAATAAAATAATTATATTTATTGTTTATATATAAAATTTGTATTTTTTGTTTTAGATATTTAATTTGTATTATTTTTACGTTTTCTTAGTTGTAAATATTTATGATATAGAAAATTTATTTTATTTTATAATATATTCATATAAATTAGTATATATTTTATTTATATTGCAAATAGATATAGACAAATGAAATTACTTGGTATTAATATTTTTTTTTTGTTATCGAATTTAAATTTTTGATAATATTTAAATTTTAAATGTATTATTTATTGTATTTATATATATTTTTTGACTTTTTAAATATTTGATTTACATTATTTTATATTGTTCTACTATGTAATATAATATGATTATTTGCAGATCTGCATTTGTTATGCATTTCTATTTGATTTGTATTTGTTCTACTTGATCTGTATTTTTTGATCTGCATCACCATTCGAAGCCTCCATGTTTTGAACTAATTCATGCTTTTAGCGAGAAAAAAAAAAAAGTTACCGCGTATTCAATATATACAACTATTCATGCTCCGAATTTTATTTTTGTTATGATTTACATTTTAAAAAAAAACAATTTAGGTGGTGGGTAATGGACGACAAATATTAAATGCAAACGTTAATGGAAGCAATTATTGGATAGAAAGAAAATAAATATCTTTCATGAAAAAAGAAGAAATAGTGAAATTCATATAAGGAAAACAGTTATTCACAAGGAAAAATCGAATTCTCATGCAACATATGTATTTTTTTCATACCTTAACTGCAAAAACTAGAGAGAGCCATGTTTTTAATTTCAGTGTTTCAAGCTATTTCTATGACAAAACAAAATTATGAAAGCTTTTCTTTGAGATTGAAAAAAAAAAAAAACATGTAAACTTTGTGGAGAAATGATGTTACTTTGTTGTCTTCTTTCTCTATGTTGCCCACCCAATACCAAGAACTAAGCCTGACACGTTCTTCAAGATAGGATTAATATTACCGAAGTCTGAGATATGTGGTATGTGGATAGGGATCTGTTGCGGTTCAGCTAACATTTCACTAAACTGAACTTTGGACCGGGTGAACCGGCCTAAAGAAGCAGAGAATAGTCATGGGACCTTCATAAAAGATGTCAAAAACACCACTAATAGTAATCTATACCGTTTAACAAGATTATATAACATGGAAGGCATAAAAGATGAAACCAAAACAGCTAACAAAATGGACTAAAATGGTAGATGTAGGGAACAGATCCGTTGATCTTTTATCCTAAAAACGGTAACATACAGAAAAGTGAATGTGTTGTAGTGTTACATCAACAAATAGCAAAGGAGCAGCACTATAATAGATCCTAAAACAGAAATTGCGAGTATATGAACTTTAGTGGGCCTCGTTGGAAAAAAAAAAACTTTAGTGGGCCTAAGAATACGGATTTGAACAGTGCAATACAGTGGTCATAAGGAGTTGACGACCACCACCAAGGCAACCAATGTTGTTGCAAAGAGAGCATAAAACTGAAATTGTCGGCGTTACGGTTTACACACAATCACAATTGATTGTAGAAGATTAAAGACGTATCTGTGAGTTATTCAATGTTTTTTTTTTTTTGCTAGGATGATGAACAACAAGGCGCCGCCGCGTGAGTACTTTGAATCTAAAGTATCGGTGTGGTGGGACATGGACAAGTGTCCGATTCCCGATGGTTATGATGCTTGGAGGGTCGGTCCGTGTATAAAATCGGAGTTGGAGAAGTTAGGCTACTCTGGTCCTCTCACCATCTTTGGCTTGGGCAACCTAAAACACATCCCTGAACACGTCTTGCAAGCCTTGTTTTCCACTGGGATCGTTCTTGAACACGTCCCAACCGGTTTAATCTTCTTACCTCTTTCCAGTATTTTATTACCTCAATTAGGGTTTAGATTTTTTTTTTTTTTGTGAGAAAATTTTAGGGTTTAGATTTCCAACTATTTCTTTGGTTTCCTTTACAGAAATAAGCAACACAAGCATTTTGACGTCAATTCTTTTTGGGGAAGTCGAGCATCAAGCTCCGGTTACAATAATGCTCATAACCGATTCCGTCCGTTTTGATTTCTTCTATAGTTCTGTTTCCAGGCTACAAAAAGATTATAAATGCAACATTCTTCTGGCTTATCAAGATGTTCTGGAAGGAGATTATTCCCTGGTCACTCACGAACAGTGGTTTTGGAAAACCTTGCTGAAAGGTGTCTCTTTCTTCTTTCAGAGTGTTAAAAAAATAACCTTGATAGATGTTGTTTCTGAACCAGTTAGGGTTTTTTTTTTTTCCTGCAGATGCCAAGTGCAGTGAAAGTATCAAGTGCAGTTTCACTGTGAAACTGGTGATTTTTCTTGCGATATATGCAGCTTTGCTTGCCAAAGCTTTGAAGAAGTCACCAAGCATCTCAAGGGTGAAGCACATGCACTGAAAGCAAGCATCCTTTTGTGCAATCAGTACATTTGTTATGTTGAGTCTTATGCAATCGCTTTTCAAAGAAATTGACACCCCCCATGTTATTGGTTGTCGAGCAGGAGCTTGGAGTACGTATGCCTAGGGATCCCATGGATGAAAAGATGATGGTTGAAGCCGGAGTTGATTCTTCCCATCTAAAGAAGAAGAAGCAGCCAAAGGCAAGTTTCTTAACGAGTTTGATCCACAGAAAAATAAACCTTTGTGATTTCTCTCAGTTTAACAATTGTTGTGTTCTCCAACTGTGACATACATAACATGATTTCTGGCTTTTAGTAACGTTGATGCTATAAAACATTGTAGAGAAAGGCGAAGAAGATGAAGATGACGTATGAGCGTCTACCTCAAGACCATGAATGAAGAAGTGTATTAAGGCATCATTTCATTTGGTGAATGGTCTTCTATTTCTAGCCGAAAAAAAAGAAATACTTTGATACTTTTTTTGAAGCCTCGTTTTTTAAGTTTTTATTATGTACTTGAGCCAGAGTTTTTTTTTTTTTTTTTTTTTTTTTTTTTTTAAAGATA
>JAHZTW010000003.1:94942293-94999588 GCA_020283515.1 Alliaria petiolata
TTTTTTTATCAGGAGTATCTCGCGGTTGGACTCCTCATAGTTCCAAGAGAGTCAAGATAAGAACTCTTCTTGTTGTTTGTCATAATACCTGTGACTTTCGACAACAATGGTTTCTCTCCATAAAAGCTTTCTTTCTTCATGTCATTGTTTTTGTTTCCCCACTGCATAACATCAGAAAGTGTTCCTGAAGACATGTCCTCTGAGAAACTAGATCTTTCCTCCCTCAGTTTCTCGGCCTCTCTCACAGTATATCTGTTCTTAGAAACTGCGTTTGTAGGTTCTTGAGTAAGCTGATCAGCGTAAAGCACGTCTTCGATCTTCGACATCACGGTGTGAGCCAAACTCTCAAGCACTCTTGAGTAACTCTCCAATATAGCAAGTCCTACATCCTGAAACAACCAAAACTCCCAAATCAGATTTTCTTATAAGGCCGAAACAAGAACACAAATCACAATGTATTTGGAGTTTGGATCTTTTTTTAATTACTTTGTTGAATTGAATCTTGCTGATATCAAGCGCGGATTGAGAGATTCCGGGAAACCCTTGTTTCAGAAGAAGCAAGATTGTTTCAGCTCTTTCTTCAAACTGTTCCCTTTTCTCAATACTCACTGTTGATCCCCAAGGAGACTTTGTGTCCTTCTGCACCATTTTCCTTTTCCATATCACAATCGACGCTTCGATTCTGTTCTTTAGATCAAGAATCTTGTGCTCAGATGATAAATCCATTTCAATAAGAAACTGATCTGCATCAAACATCTCTACTGTTATCATTCTGTATATCACATCTCCCAAACTGGCTCTCCCATTCTGTTCTCGACAAACAAAAAACAAAAAAAAAACATTGATTAGGACTTTGCTATATTGGAGATTCTTGATGAATGTTTATGTGTTGACTAACTAAATAACCTTAGGAAGTGACTCAAGGTAGCTTTAAGGAATCTCCATTTCAGATAGAACTTGAGCGTTTATCGCCATTGCAGCTTTAAGGACTTGATTCACACATTCCTTCTGGCTCTGTAGAAACCTTCTCGATATCTCGGAGAGGCCGTTAGGTGGGACTTTAACCGCCGGTAACCACCATTTCTCATCGTTCCTTGTGTCTGAAGAATCAGGAGAATCTTTTTTGACATAATAAAACTCGTTCTGATCCTTGAATTTATCAAGACAATCCTGCAAACAAACAAACGAAAAAAAAAATGTCAACTTTCAAGAGAATGATTATAAAATGAGAGATTAATTTTGGTGATTTGTGTTGGTGTTGTTGTTCTTACGAGGAGCATTGCATCGAGTTTCTTAAGTGCAGGGATGTTACAGAGGAGATCTGTTCTCTGTCTTGTTGTCATGACTTCCATTGAAGATCCATCTTTGTTTGTTTGTTGCGTTGGAGCGAATTCAACTATATGATCAGCAACAGAGATAAGCCATCCAATTTCTCTTCTCCACCGCGCTTTTCTATCCGCCGCCATTGGCTCTAAACGCCTCTGTTCTCCAAACGCAGACGCTGCAACAACAAGAACAACAAAAAAAACAGAACTTTACATCCAAAAACTAAAAGAATTTATGAAACATGGAAGATTTGTTATAAAAAAACAAAAAAACCAACCTGCGAGATTGGTAATGGCATTAGATAAAGCCAAAGCCGAAGAAACACCTTTTCCTCCTCCTGACATATCTTCTCCAAGAAGCAATTTCGAAAATTTCTCTTTCATTTGCTCCATTGCTGTAATAACAGAAACAGAAACTTTGAATTGTTACGCCCGAACTTGCAATCCAAGAAACATTTGGCCCTAACTTGCTACCCAAGGAACCGGAGAGATATGAATCAATTCAATAGATTTGACCTGCTTGTAGTTGTGCCTCCATGGATTCCAATGAAAGGATTTTCGGAGCGGCAAGCTTGTCGTTGCGGTTGGGCGTAACGCCGCCGCTTAGAGGCAAAGACGGTCGGTCAACGCTGCCGCCTTTCCCGGGTTGACTTCTGAACATGATCATGTCATTGTCATCATCATCAAAATTGTCTGCACCATCCATTCTCATGGCGCAATCTGTGCTCCAGCTTTTAACATGTCTCGAAGCTGAGTTTTCGTTCATGTTCTTGAAATGAAACAATCTTGATTTGTAACTCTCTTGTTCTTGCTCCATCTCTTTTACCATTCCTAATCAAAAAATAATAATAAAATCAGAAGATTTCTGTATTTTGAAATTTTCTTTTTAATCTCTCTTGTTTTCTTAATCCTGTAATAAAGAGGAGTTTTAGGAGACTTTGGAGAAAAAAAAACAAACTTAACTAACCAAAAACGGTGTTTGATTTTCAGACTTGGCAAATACAGAACACCATTGTTTGACTTCTGTTAATGGTTTTGAATTTTTCTTTAAAAACCTGATTTATTTTAGTAACTTTTATGATTCGTTGTCCATAACCATAAACAAGTGAATTTGGTCAGATTCTTCAGGAAAAAAAAAATATTTATTTTCTTGGAATGTTTTACTATTTATAAGTGGGTACTTGGTGGAATGTGGGGTGCACGTTATTAGGAACTTTAATTTCTTAAATATACTTTTCTAAAACCAAATCTTAAATCATCAAGGAGGACATGTTACAATCCCTTATCTGTAATTTTTTTGTTCTCGGCAGTCTTCTACTAGCTAGTTTTATTAGGCTCCGAATGGTCCAGAAAAATAAAATCTAAATCTCTAAATCATGCTAATCATGATTAGTTTATTAATAACTCTACTGTGGGTGGGCATTCTTTTAGCATTTCAATAAAAGAAATAATATAAAGATCTTGTATGTTAAACTTGTATTGATCACAAAAGCCAACAACACATTAACATAGAAATAAAATTCTCCCACATCTTCATTGAAATCAATTTCCCCATCTTGGGTCTATTTACAGACATAGATTCAAACAAAGCTATAAAGAGCAAAAAAAAACAAAGAAAGATCTTGATAGGCTCTTCAAGCTTTTTTCACAGTGGATTAGGGTTGTTTATTAAGGAGTAGAAGCGCCTTTGAAGATTAGGAACTTAAGTGTCTCCAACTGAAAATAGATGAAAGTCCCTTTAGAATGTGTGAAGAAACACCCAAAATTTGATCCCACCACACATTGCCATCCACTCCCATATCTCTCATCAAACTCCTGAATTCAAGGAGAAAAAACAAAAAACAGAAACAAAAAATTAACCAACTAATTATAGATGATGATGAATTGATGATGTAAAATAAGTACATTTCTTTGGACCAAAAGATACTAATACTCGAAGCACGTTTTAGCATTTAAAATATCTACGAATGTTCATTTATAATTGAAAACCAAATGAAATGAAAAAATAAATCGAATTCTGGTTCCTCAAGATTAATTATTTACTAGTAATAAATTACCATGAACTGGTTAGGATGATAATGTAATTAAGAGTGAAAAAATGTATCTAATGAGTTTGATAGAGAAAAGAAGAAAAGAGTATACCTTCTTGATGTGGCCAGCAATGGATTTACAGTCAATGACATCAAAGAGATCAAGAGCTTGAGAAGCAAAAGCCATGGCTTGAATCTGCATCTTCACTGGCATATCTGAATCTTCCACCATTGCTTTTCCTTCCAACATCTTCTCAATCTCTCTCTCTCTCTCTCTCTCTCAAGACTTTCTGCAGAGAAAACGGACAAGAAACGTTTGGATCTTTATAGACACCAAAAGACACAAATTGAAAAAGATTCCCTTCAAAAATCTAATATTTTCAAGAAAACCCCATACGAAGATAAAAAATGTCTCCTCTTTTCTTTTCGACAGGTTTACTTGTAAATGCTTTTGAAGAAAATCTGGGAAACTGTGCCAAACCTTTTTCTTTGTCGTTTTCTCTTCGGCAGGTTTAAAGTGCTTTATCCAAAAAACAAATGGTACGAACACACAACAAAAACTCGTTTGTGTTCTTTAATGGTGAACTCAGGAATTTGTTTTTTTTTTTTTAATTTAGTCAAAAAGTTGATAATGACGAAGCTGATAACAGGCGAAAAGGCTGATACTTTCAAGATAAAAAAAGAAGACAGTAAGAAAATTATATATTTTTGAGAATGTGTCTTTCCCTCTCTCTTACGTGTGTCCATGTCTTTTGTCTTTTGACCTTTAATGGATAACGATGGAGAGGTGCATAATTAATTAGTTGTACATGTGAAAACTTTGAGAATTCGTTAAAATGTCGGTGTGACCAATAGACCCATTTATGAAGNAAAAAAAAAAAAAAAGACAGTAAGAAAATTATATATATTTTTAAAGGTGTAAAATGACTCATTCTGAGTAACATGTCTCTTTCTCTCTCTCTTACGTGTGTCCATGTCTTTTTGTCTTTGACCTTTAATGGATAACGATGGAGAGGTGCATAATTAATTAGCTTGTACATGTGAAACTTTGTGAATTCGTAAAAATGTCGGTGTGACGAATAGACCCATTAAGAAGGTTCAGGGCCCATTTTCTCTGATGAAGATTCACACACACTATTCTTTGGATCAACTTAAATCGGTACAAATTTATAAATAAAAATGCTGTTATTGATAAAAATGTTTATGTTATTGTTTTTATTGTTTAAAAAAGTTTTTTCTATTTCTTTTAATAACGAGAATTAGAAAACAATAAAATAATAAGCATATTTTTATTAGATTAACGGTTGTTTAATATTCCATCATAGAATTAACTCTCTCTTCATAGAATTAACTATTCCGTTTAGTTATTCGGCATTACAAAATTGGGAACTATTTGACGATTAAAAGTATTAGTTTTTTTACTTTGATGGTTTAGAGTAAAGATACAAATGTCTGAAGGTTTAAAATAATAATAAATTTTAGTTTGAAGATTTAAAATGCAATTTTTCTAAAACTGGATTCTGTATGAAACGTTTAATAGTTTAAATTTTTAAGTGAAAAAAATATATATTCGACGGCTATATAATTGAATAAGTGAAATTTCTCCAAAAAAACAAATTCAACCATTCAAAAATGAAATGTTTTGATACTTCCTAATAATGTTTGGATACTATAATGAAAAAATTTCAGTCAAACAATACTTAGTAATTTCCAATTTTCCACTGCTTTTTTGGTAAATTTTAAATATTTTTTATCAAATGCTTTGCAAAAGCATTTTTTTGACTAACACAGCACATGTGACATGTGTCCATTGTCTTACCTCCCGCCGTAAATCCTGGTGAGATTTTAGGCTTTTTCCTCATTTGACGACGATCGCTTCTCCGATCAATCACTGTTCGAACTCCGACGAAAAAACCCCAAAATCACACATGTCGATGAATCCAAAACCATCTTCTAAATTCTCAATCTTCACTTTCATCCTCTTGCTACTACTCCTCAGTTCCCTAATCATCGCTGCTTATTCATCATCCGACGCCAATGTCGAAGCAAACGAACCCGGATCCGATGAAGAATCCGACGATCTGGAACAGCTCCTAGCTGTAGACGAGCAATTACAAGAAGATCGGCCCGAGCAACAATCGGAAGCCGAAACAGTGAGCAAGGCGCAGAGGATCGTGCTAGAACTCAGCGGCGACAACACGAAGCGAGTCATCGATGGAAACGAGTTCGTCATGGTTCTAGGTTACGCGCCTTGGTGCGCGAGGAGCGCGGATTTGATGCCGCGGTTCGCGGAGGCTGCGACGGCGCTGAAAGAGATTGGTAGCCCGATTCTGATGGCTAAGATCGACGGCGATAGGTACTCGAAGCTCGCGTCTGAGCTCGAAATCAAGGGTTTCCCTACGCTTCTTCTCTTCGTTAACGGCACTTCTCAGCCTTACACCGGTGGATTTTCCGCGTAAGTTCTCCCAATTTTGGCTTCTTCGTTGTCAATTTCGACGAAAAGTTTAGTTTTCGAAGTGTAGAGATTAAAAGCGACCTTGTAGCAATTTCAATATCTGAGGTTCCAATCTCTCATGAGCAATTGCTGATTTTCGTTTCTAGTAGAATTGATTTTGATTGGATCGTTTATGCTATTCTTGAGAGATTTTTGGGTCCATGTGTTCTTCTGTTCAGAGAGGATATAGTCATCTGGGTGCAAAAGAAGTCTGGTGCACCGATCATTACAGTTAATACAGTTGATGAAGCTCAGAGATTTCTGAAGAAGTATCATACTTTTGCTGTTGGTCTATTCGAAAAGTTTGAGGTACTTGGATACCGAAAATGTAGATTTAAAGCCTTTGGAAATCACTACTTGTTTTGGAATACAATTGTTGACATGTTGGTCTTTGTTTGTTTGCTTAGGGTTCTGAATATAAAGAATTCGTTAAAGCTGCAAAATCGGACAACGAAATCCAGTTTGTGGAAACAAGTGATAGCGATGTTGCGAAACTTCTGTTTCCTGAGCTCAAAGCCAATGATGTGTTTATTGGCATGGTTAAAACTGAGGCTGAAAGGTACACTGCATATGGTAAGATTTCTGATTGTGAAGATCTAAATTGTTATAATTGTATCTTAAATATCATAAGAACCAGTAGTTACGCGAGTCTGTATGTTTGATCTTTTGTTTAGATGTTTCTTTGCGATGGTTCATCGGAATCGTGGTAATGAGTCTTATGTGATTCACGCAGATGGACCTTACAAAATGGAGAAGTTATTAGAGTTTTTAGGCAACAACAAGTTTCCGTTGATTACAAAATTAACTGAAAGCAATACTGTTTGGGTTTACTCCAGTCCTGTTAAGCTTCAGGTTAGAAGCTTTTTGTTTGTCATTTCAGTTTGTGTCTGTTACCAGTTCCGATTCTATCTTTGTTTGTTTGCCATTACGTTTTAATCGTAATTTTGTTATTTTCTTCCTTGGTTAGGTTATGATCTTCTCCAAAGCTGATTACTTTCAGAATCTGGCTCAGACTCTTGAAGATTTTGCAAGAAGGTTTAAATCGAAGGTATTTTCCGAAGCTAAATCCTTAAAGGCCAGATTGATTTGGTTCTTTAGATCCTCTCTAAACGTACATTATTTTTTCTTGCAGCTTATGTTTATATACGTTGATAACACAAATGAGAACCTTGCGATGCCATTCTTGACCTTATTCGGAATAGAGGATGCGAATAAAACCGTTGTAAGTTTCTGATGCTTGTTTCGGTCTGCGGGATTAACACTTTGTGACCTGCTGATTATGAAGCTGCAAAGCCAATGTGGATTAATCTATAGTTTTCTTCAACAGGTTGCTGCTTTCGATAACAACCTGAACTCCAAGTATTTGCTCGAGACAGATCCAACACCTAGCAATATAGAAGTACGAATTTGCATTTCGTTTTTCACGCTCCTTCAAATATTCATATAGTTACTGATTCGTGTGATCTCTATTGGATTCGCAAATTTAGGATTTTTGTTCAGGACTTGCGGATGGAACCGTTTCGCGTTACTACAGGTCAGAGCCAGTTCCAGATAATGTGAGTACGAAAGATATAATCCTCTTTTGGTTGCTCTTTTTGGGATATTGTTGAGACCGAAGAGACTAAGAACAGATACGAGCTAAGATCAAATTAACCCGATGAAATCTGCAGGAAAACGCAAGCATAGTGACTGTGGTAGGAAAGACTTTTGATGAGTTGGTGTTGAACAGTCGCGAGAATGTTCTTCTTGAGGTTAGTAAACTCGAGAACGTTCTGCTAAACCCTGTTTTTTTTTTTATTAACTGAAACCGGCATTAAGAAAAGAGATATTGTGGGGGTAAACCGACAGGTACACACACCGTGGTGTGTAAACTGCGAGGCACTAAGCAAACAAGTCAAGAAGTTGGCTAAGCATTTCAAAGGCTTTGAGAATCTTGTTTTTGCAAGAATCGACGCATCTGCAAACGAGCATAATAAACTACAGGTGAAACAAATCTTACTTGCAACAAAGACTTGCAAAATCCCGGAAACGCGAGCTAATCTTTTTTGATTTGTTGATGACAGGTTGATGATTATCCGACGATCTTGCTTTACAAAGCTGGTGAAAAGGAGAAACCGGTAATAATCATTTTTGAAAGAGCTTCACTAACTCCATTACTTTTGTTTTTGCACACTTGCAAGCTTTCTATGTAGTTTTCTTAACAAATTTTTTATCTTAACCGTATGTATGCTTTGCAGTTAAAGCTATCAACGAAATTGAGCGCCAAGGACATAGCAGTTTTCATCAACGAAGAGTTGAAAACAAAGGATGGGTCTGCTAAAGATGAATTGTAGTCAAAGTATGAGGAAATATAGACATAAGAGAGAGAGAGAGAGATATATCATAGATGCGAAGTTTTGTGACATTACATGCTTGTGATTTTGATTTTGTGTGGAATCCGAAAGAAAAAGAAACCGAATTCGTTAGAATCTGTAATTCAATGAGTTGAAATCACATTTCTGGAAGTTTATATTGTATGGTACAACTTCAAATTTGCCAAACAAAATAAAAATATTGGTACCCTCTCTGCAATAATCTTCTGCTTGATTCATCATCAGCATTCGCACCCTGTTGATCTTTGTTGCTGACCCCCTGCAACATCAATGGTGTCGGGCAGGTACCTGCGAGGTATCAGAGGAAAAGATCAAGACAAGACTACAACAACATGAAGTTATGCAAATCTGACAGATACATATATATGTGTGTGTGTGTGTGTGTGTAGGATATAGTAGTACTTACGGTTCTTCTTCAGGTTCATTCTTGAATGCGTTTTTGGTTATGCATTCGAAAGCCGCATCTACGTTGAATCCTTCTTTAGCGGAAGTCTCAAAGTAAGGAATGTTTCCTTTCGACGCACACCATGCCTTTGCTTTCTTCTCAGAAACCTGACAAGTAGAAAGAAACCAAACAAGATAGTATAAACTTTAGGCATTAACCAAACTCTAGATACAGTCCTTCTTCGGCAATCATGAAACAAGGATAAAGAAGCAAACGTCTCACCACTCGGCTCTTGCCACCGTCAACATCTGTCTTGTTCCCCAACACGACAAACGGGAAGTTTTCAGGATCTGATGGACTGGCCTAAACAGTGACACCATGAAGAAGCTTTAGGTTTATAGCAACAATTCTGAAACTATCATGTGCTATGACCCCAAAAAAGAAGAAGATGGGGTTGTTATTACCTGAATCAAGAACTCTTCCCTCCAGTTATTAAGATTTTCAAAAGATTTCATAACATTGACATCGTACACAAGAACACAACAATCCGCTCCTCGGTAAAAAGCTACTCCCAAACTCTGGAACCTTTCTTGCCCAGCAGTATCCCAAATCTGTATGGATTCAAGAGACTTAATACATCCAGTTTCCTACTTGGTGATAGTTTTTCAAATCTCTATAGACAACAAACAAAAACACTGTGTTTTCCCTAAGAAACACAATAGGAGAACCAGATTGTTACTCAAAAAAGCCAAGATTTGAACCTTTCCTACTTTATAAACTCAACAGTAGTAACACATCAACCCAAAAAGTTAGGAACCTTGGAATCGATCCAATAAGAATATTCCAAGAATCATAATGCAAACCATAAGCAATAATGTTGATTCATTCAAACAATAAGAGATTAGCAAAGGTTACCTGTAAAGTGAACATCCTGTCATCGATTTGAACCTCTTTAGTCAAGAAATCTGCTCCAATCGTCGCTTTATACTGATTACTAAATTTTCGATTCACGAACCTAACATGGAATTATAAAAAAAAAAACAAATTTCATAAAAAAAATTAGTTAAACAGGATTTATCAGCGTTATAAGTAAAATAGACATAGATCTGGATTCAGAATCGTACTGGTTCATCAACGAAGTCTTCCCAACTCTGGCCAAACAAAACGAAAGGATCAAAATCTCAATCAATGGACAAATAAAATCACATCAAACCAAAATTAAAAGTACATATTTTCCTAGAAATCGAATTGACATAATTCCCAATAACGGGGAATTTTGAAAAAAAAGAAATAATAATTCAGAAATCGGATTTGAATTAATTCGGAGGCGAAAATAGAAGTCGAAGAGATGAGAAAATTACCCGCTATCTCCGAGAATGATAACCTTCAGAAGAACTCTCCGGCGAGAAGACATTGACGGAAAACTTTTTGGGATGAAAGTGTCTCTGTTTTTTTTCTCCCTCTCGTTGGTTCTTCTTCGTGTGATTCAGGTGAGAAGGCGAAATTACAGAAATTGTATAATTCGCTAAATAACAGCAAGGAAAGGACACTATTTTAAATCTTTTAGTTTCCAAAAATGCCCCTACTTCAATTAGTCATTTCTAAATTTCTCTGTTTAAACAGAAAAGAATTAGAAAGTAATAATTGTATACAAAAGAAATCTTCAAATGGGTCTAATTATTTTTACTTTTTCAAATGTCTTTTAAGTAGCATTGACTAATGTTTCCTCCAAAACCCTTTAAAAAGATTATAGAGACTACAGAGTATTTCTCCTCAATTAAGATATTGTTAATTTGCAAAATGACTATGATATGAGATTTAATGCATTTTTTTCATCAAAATTACAAAAAAAATTAAAAAAACATGCTCCAAGATGTGTTGTTTTTCTCTGAATTAATATATCAAAGCCAAGAAAAATCAAAAAAAAAAATCATAAAGCGCTCTTAAATATCTTCACAGTTCACACCATACACTCGAAAAAACTGTTTACTACTCTCCAATGAAATAATCACGTGCAAGATTAGATCAGGCTCATGATGGTTTTAATTAGAGCCACACATGAAAAATAAAGTGGAAACTGGAAAGTTCATGTAATGAAAAAATGTGTTTACACACCTAACCTACCCCAAAATGCTGGATCTTTTCATTACCAAAGAATATCCTCTGTTTCTAAGTTATTATCTCATTGCCGGTTTTCTTCTCCGGTTCGATCTCTTGCGTTGTACGTTGACCTTCAGTGATGCTAGAGGAGCCTGATGGGTTCTGACCATTGTCGCTGGTGGTCAAACCGCTGCATTCGCTGCTACCAAATGTCTGGCTCTCAAGTGCCATTTTCTTGAATTTCTTCAAGTCTTCTTTATATTGCGTCGAGCTATAATCCGAGCTCCCGTCTAAGCTGTAAATAGTGCTGTGTCCTGGAGTAACTCCTTCGGTTAGGTCATCTAGAGATATATTGCCTTCAAATGCTCGAACTATCTGCAAAAATAGCAATGACCCCCAAAGTTTCAAAAGGAACTCAAAAAGTTTTCGGCTTTCATCCTTATTATAAGGCGAAATTGCTTCAATTTTGATAGTACCTGGCTCATTTTTGGGCGTCGTTTTGCTGAATGACGGACACTAGCAGCAGCGCAAGCAACCATTCTCGTCATTTCGCTGGCATCGAAGTTATCCTCTAACCGCGGGTCAACAAGACCGTCGAATTTACCATCGTTTATAGCTTGTATCATCAGAGGTTTAGCCTAGAGAGAGAGCAATGTGGGAAATAAAAAAACTTAAGAAGCGTATTTAAGCTGAGGATTCGATGATGCTAAGGGGAAAAACAAGAGATGACCAACCCAATCAACGATGCTATCATCATCAGCAAAAGGCTGCGATTTATCAACAGGACGGCGTCCGGTTATCAATTCGAGAAGCACCACACCGAAGGAGAAGACATCTGATTTATCAGTGAGTTTCCCAGAAGAAGCATATTCAGGAGCCAAGTAACTGCATCCAAGAAACAAGTCAAGAGACCGTAAGTTGTTTACAGTTGATGGTTGCGTATAGATAAAGAGCGTCTCGTACCCGAATGTTCCCATAATCCGAGTGGAAACATGAGTGTCAGTGTCCAAAGAAGACCTGGCGAGTCCAAAATCTGCCAACTGATGAATCAGGTTTCAACATTATTAGCATCGAAGTTGAAACAACCTAGATTGAGGTTAAGTTTTAGAACAATACCTTTGCCTCGTAGCTATCATCAATTAGGATATTTGCAGCCTTTACATCGCGGTGTATTGTTTTAGGGTTACCTGAATCGAATCAAACAAGAAGAAAAATCTTTCACACCAACAGACCAAAAAACCTATACAACCCAAAGACAAGAACATAACACTCACAATCTTCATGTAAGTATGACAATCCTTTAGCTGAACCCAAAGCAATCTTCATCCTCTTTGCCCACTCCATTACCGGTCTCCCTTTCTCTGCAAATACCCACCGTAGTTCAAAAGAAAGTGCGAAAACCCATTATTTAATCTTGCAATGAAGTTAAAAAAGCTACCGTGCAAATGAAACTCCAGGGTCTTGTTAGGCACAAACTCATAGACAAGCAGTCTCTGAGATCCGGTTATGCAATAACCGAGGAGTGAGACGAGATGCCTGTGATGGACTCTACTAATGGTCTGTATCTCCGCCTGAAACTCGCGTTCCCCTTGTCCGCTTCCAGCTTTAAGCTGCTTAACGGCAACCTCTGTTCCATCTTGAAGAACTCCTCTATGGACATAACCAAACCCGCCTTGTCCAATCAGGTTTGAGCTGGAGAAGTGATCAGTTGCCTTAGCCAAATCTTCATATGTGAACAAGTTGTGTGCAATGTCTGAGTTGCTACTTTGATTCCATTGCTGAAGATTGCTGCTTTTATCTACTACAAAGTAATCAAATTTCACAGATTTTATATGAATCAAGCAAAGCGAATCGAATATTTATTAATACTAATTATAAAATTGAATTTCGAAATAAAGAAACCCTAGATTTCCGGGATTTGTAGTAGAAATTCACCTAATTTCGGATCAGATGAAGAGGAAGCTAATAACTCTCCATTAATAGCAGCTTCAGCATCTCGTCTCTTCAACTTCCTCTTCTTCCGTTTGTAGAAACAGACGAAAACGCAGACTCCGATTAGAACGATCGTTGCTCCGAGCACTACTCCAGTAATCAGCCCCGTCAACGCTACTCTCCCCAAGCCTCCGTCGTTAACTCTCGCCGCCGGTAACGGGGGCGTCGAAGCAGGTCCGACGAAGGAAGGCGGAGACGGAGAAGACGACGTCGTGTTTGATTTTGTGAAGGGAAACTCCGGGTCCGGCGGATTTGCGACTGAGGGGATAGTGTTGTTCAACGGAGACGACGACGACATTAGATCAGATGATGATCAGTTTGACACGCGCGTTCGCAGGTTTTTCACATTGCGGAGGAAGAAGAAGAGAGAAGAGTCATGTGGTAGGTCCCACTTGAGAGATTCTTCTAGCAGTGTCTAAATTCTCTTGGTCGTCACTTCTCTGTTTCGAACAATGTTTTATACATATATAATTAACTTTTAACAGTTCATAATATTTTTTTTCTTCATATTATAATATTTTTTATCGTCGACACTCCATTTAGTTTATGCTATATGTAAACAAACACGAGTATGTACATTGTCTCCCTTTATTTGTCTTGGTTGTTTAATTTTTATTTGCTTTTTTAGATGGAAAGTAAAAATCAAGGGACAAATACAGATATGAATGCACATACCATCAACTTTAAGTTTATTGAATTCTTTTGATCTTTGATCATTTGATCCACGACTTTTGATCATGGCGTATTTACTCTCCTCCTATTTATAGTTTGTTGATAAATATATCTCTACGCGGTAACCAGAGCAATACACGATTATTAAATTATTAAGTACTCCATGTTTTGAACCTTTTTTTTTTCGAAATCATTTTATTATATTAAATTAATATAATCAGAATACATAATATTTGTTAGCCAATTCAGCGAAAAACAAGATTCAGAGATAAATACTCCATTTGTAGGACCTTGTCTAGCTAGAACATGTGCAACTTCATTACAATCTCTTTTAATATGCATTATGCCTATAAGCTGAAATTTCGACATCCACATTCGGATATCATCTAATAAATTATAAATACTGATATCTTGATCATCATTGTGAAGCAAATTGACAAAGATCTCACAGTCGCCCTCAAAAGAAACATGATCGTAACCCATGATCTAGACATTTTGTAGAGCTACAAGTAAAGTTTTTCTTTCAGCTTCCAAGCCTGAGATTGATGTTCCCATATTAGTCGAGCCCCAGTATTTGCAAGCCCTAGATTGTTAGAGATTCTCAAGGAACTTGCAAATACTCCGGCTTTGAATGGTAGTACAAGCAGAATAAAAGGAATGCAGATCTATCTACAAATAATGTGTCATTCATACTTTTAAATGCAGAACAAGAAAAAAGAATAATTTAATTAATCATCTGCATGCAGATCTAAAACTTGTGTAAAAATTTTGATATGCAGAAAAAAAAAAAAAAAAAAAGGGTGCTGGGCATGGACATAGGCCCAATGAATGTAGGTTATTTTTTTTTCTTATTTTTTAATTGCTTTTAAATATCATCATTTTGTTGCCTTAGTTGATTCAGTTTCAAACAAATCCTCTCTCTAAGATCAAAAGTAGGTTTTTTCGTTTTTTTATTGTTATTGTATTTTTGAGAATTTTTTTAAATTGTATATAAAATATATACATTTTATTATCTCTTACAAATATCAATAAACATAATAATGTTTCTATCTAAAGAATCTTATATATATATATATATAATGTTACATATTCATAACTTTTTACAATAACTAGTTATGTATGTTGATTTTTTATATAATTTATAAATTATATATAATATTTAGATCAATGAAATCATATATGTTATAGTATATTTAATTTTATTGTTAATAATAACTAACATAAGTAAAATAATTAATACTTGTTTACAAAAAGAAAATTATATATATTATTTAGATCAATAGAATCATATATGTTATGGTTTATTTTATTTTATTGTTAATAATAATTAACATAAATAAAATAATTAATACTTGTTTATAAAAAAAATAATTATTATCTTATAATATTTTATATAAATTAGTTTAAAGAACTTATGCATGTTATTTGATAATTCATATTTTAGTTGCATATATTTATAAATTTAAATAGTTATGTTTATAATCATTTAATATTTTTACACAACAAAATATTCCGTATAAATTTTCAAACGTATTTAATAAAATAATTATATTTATTGTTTATATATAAAATTTGTATTTTTTGTTTTAGATATTTAATTTGTATTATTTTTACGTTTTCTTAGTTGTAAATATTTATGATATAGAAAATTTATTTTATTTTATAATATATTCATATAAATTAGTATATATTTTATTTATATTGCAAATAGATATAGACAAATGAAATTACTTGGTATTAATATTTTTTTTTTGTTATCGAATTTAAATTTTTGATAATATTTAAATTTTAAATGTATTATTTATTGTATTTATATATATTTTTTGACTTTTTAAATATTTGATTTACATTATTTTATATTGTTCTACTATGTAATATAATATGATTATTTGCAGATCTGCATTTGTTATGCATTTCTATTTGATTTGTATTTGTTCTACTTGATCTGTATTTTTTGATCTGCATCACCATTCGAAGCCTCCATGTTTTGAACTAATTCATGCTTTTAGCGAGAAAAAAAAAAAAGTTACCGCGTATTCAATATATACAACTATTCATGCTCCGAATTTTATTTTTGTTATGATTTACATTTTAAAAAAAAACAATTTAGGTGGTGGGTAATGGACGACAAATATTAAATGCAAACGTTAATGGAAGCAATTATTGGATAGAAAGAAAATAAATATCTTTCATGAAAAAAGAAGAAATAGTGAAATTCATATAAGGAAAACAGTTATTCACAAGGAAAAATCGAATTCTCATGCAACATATGTATTTTTTTCATACCTTAACTGCAAAAACTAGAGAGAGCCATGTTTTTAATTTCAGTGTTTCAAGCTATTTCTATGACAAAACAAAATTATGAAAGCTTTTCTTTGAGATTGAAAAAAAAAAAAAACATGTAAACTTTGTGGAGAAATGATGTTACTTTGTTGTCTTCTTTCTCTATGTTGCCCACCCAATACCAAGAACTAAGCCTGACACGTTCTTCAAGATAGGATTAATATTACCGAAGTCTGAGATATGTGGTATGTGGATAGGGATCTGTTGCGGTTCAGCTAACATTTCACTAAACTGAACTTTGGACCGGGTGAACCGGCCTAAANTTCGTTTATGAAAATCTGATTTTTCGTATGTCGTTCGATTAACGTTAAAATTATTTAATAAAAATAAAAAAATAAATGTTTTAGAATCGAATGATATCTATTGAGATTTTATTTTATTTGTAAACAATTAATCTTAGTTTTAAATTTATCTAAAACATATTCTAATAAAATATATATTTTTGGCCGACATAACGCAAAAACTTACGATACCGTCTTCTATTTGTAGTTCAACCATTATTTTCTCTCCTTTTCACCATTTCTTTTTAGTTTCGCAGCAATTGCAATGTTTCGAAGTAAATTCTGATTCATTCTTTTTAATCCCTACAATTCTTCTTTTTCAATACAACCTTCTAAAGCAAATTATATTTCATCTATCACACAATCATATACATATATTACTATTAAGTTTTATATATTTTTGACTTAGGACATCTTCATGTATTACTCAAAATCATAATTTTACTGAACAATAATTCATTGAACATTAACATCGATCAAAAGCCTGATTATATGAAGAAAAAAAACTGAATTGAAAAGAAAAATTAAAGACTAGGGAGAGAATACATGAGTTCGAAGTAAGCTTTGTTTATTTTTAAAGTTAAATCAAAATAGTCTTATTATATATCAGTAAGTGTAATTACCAAAAACTAAAAAAAACAAGGTCTTTTTCAAATTTTAAATCTTAATTAGAGTATTTTGCCAATTTCCCTTTTATAAAGTATATTATTTATTTTTTTAATTTCAATTTTTTTTCTTGATTTTTAAATTTATTTTCGATTTTTATGATTTTTTGATTTTTTTTTTTTGATTTTTAATGCCACGTCATCGTTTTAATGCTACGTGTACGAGCTGAGTTAGTAAACTTAACGGTTGACTAACCTTTGTGACGGTCAACTTTGTTTTACGCACAAAAGTCGGAGTATGGGTTGGATTTTTGAATTTTTTAAGCGTTTAGGTGGGAAAAGGCACTGACTCTTTGTTTGGGTAGGAAAAGGTAGGTGGGAAAAGACCCTTTTCCCGGCACCACCAATGTTGTTGCAAAGAGAGCATAAAACTGAAATTGTCGGCGTTACTGTTTACACACAATCACAATTAGTTTTCTTTACCAAGTAAGACCCATAAACTTTTTTTTTTTTTTAATATATCACTTTATTCATCTTCCTTGAAATCATAAATTTTCGAATACAAACATTTAACACAGATGAATACTACATACTAACTTAACAACAGATAAAAGTGAAGCAACACTTATCACACCGTACCATTCCGAGAAGAACAAACCCTGCGATGAAAATTAAATCTGAATAAACATATACCTGTAAGACCAATAATTTAGAAATACGGAATCTTTGATTTAATCACAAAATAAAAGTATAATCAAAACCGAATAAAACGAGTTAAGGAAAATCATAAACAATAAATCGGTAAAACCGAAACACTGGAACGGAGTCGAGATCGCAATCTCTTTCCTTAACTCAAAGAATCACCCGTAGCGTGACAGGTTTTATCACGATTCATGAGTCCCAGGATACAACCGTTTAACCCCGAATCGCATCACTCGATTGCAGGTCTAACGAACTTGTATCTCAACTAATACTCTCGAACTAAAGAAACTACCTGATGCAGTAGTGGATTGAAGGAACTTGTATTTAGCCTTTGCTTTTGATCTGATGATCTGTGTTTGGATGATTTGAAAAGAGAGGCTAACCCATCATATATATATAGTATGAGAGGGGACTTGAAAACATTCCAAGTTTCCAATGTGGGATACTTTAACTTTCATAAAAAGTTATAACTAATGGAAACTTTCCATTTATTTAAGCTTCTTCCACAAGTAATTATAGTTAATGGAAACTTTCCATTTATTTAAGCCTCTTCCACAAGGAATTATAACTAATGGAAACATTCCATTTGTTTTAGCCTCTTCCATTTGTTTGGGCCTCAACCCATTTCTTATTCACACAAAAACACAAAATAATAAAGCCCAATTGTCTTTATTAAATTTTTTGTTCCAACAATACCAAGTATAAATGGGATGTAGAAGTTGATGGTAAGCTTTGATGGATTCTTGAATCACGGTCCAATCCCGAGAGTTTAGCACGAAGAAGAAGTTGAATTTCCTTAACCAGAACAGATGAGGGGCTTATTAACATTTGAATGAAGTCTTGCGTTTCTTTCTTTCCACAGACAATATAACACTGCTTGCAAAATCAGGTGACAAATTGACTTGAGCTTGACATTTATTGCAAAATCTATTACATACGATTGAAAAGAATCAATTTCATTCGTTCAAATCAATATTTTAAGTAAAATGAAATTAATATAAAAAAAAAGATAGATTAACTGATTAACAAACGAAAAAATTATATAAAATGAAAATTAACTTATCTAGGCAAACTCTTTAAAAAATTACTAGAAAGAAGTTTAACTAACAAAAATAGAAAAGAAAACTATATCTTAAAAAATATCAATACTTAAAAAAAAATTATATGTAACATTAAAATAGAAAAATCAATAACAAAAAAACTAATTAAACAAAAAAACAGGTAAAAGGAAAATATTTAGGCTACCGTTTTGGTAAATTAACATAAAAAGCGTAATTAACCCAAAAAAAATGATACTATAATATTTTAAGTGCGTTAACATAAGATTTAAAATGACAACATTTTACTTAAAACAAATATCAATATCGAAAAAGTGAAGTTTTTTTTTTCATCAAAATGAATTATATATATTAACTTGATTTTACATGATCTTCATATAAAAGATTATACAACCACAATGAAGGATACATCAAATCTGAAGAGAAAGAATTGATGTCCATTCCCTGTTTTGCTAAACAATCGAAAAAGTGAAGTTAAACAAAAGAAAAAAACCATAGTAAAATAACGTAAACAGTTTCTCTGTTATTCGATTTCTTTCTTCCACAGTTCCCGTTCCGGCGGAGAAAAAAAAAACCTAATTTCACTGCATCGTCTTCTCTTTCGTCTTCGATATCTAACCTCTTCGCCGTTAGGTTCCATAAACGAAAGGTAAGATCATCGATAAACTCCTCAAAAGCACTCCTAAATTATTAGTTTATTTGATAGCTAGGTGAGTTTCAATCTCTCTCTCTAGATTTGCTTATTTGATGTTTGGATTGTACAAGATTAAAGACGTATCTGTGAACTATTCAATGTTTTTTTTTTTTTGCTAGGATGATGAACAACAAGGCGCCGCCGCGTGAGTACTTTGAATCTAAAGTATCGGTGTGGTGGGACATGGACAAGTGTCCGATTCCCGATGGNTGTGTTGTAGTGTTACATTAACAAATAGCAAAGGAACAGCACTAAATAGTTCTTAAAACAGAAATTGCGAGTAATACAGGTATTTGAGCCAGAGTTTTTTTTTGTATTTCTTTTAAAGATATATATAATTATATTATACAATATGAAACTCAATTTATTTACTACAATTTAAATATTCATCTAGTGATTCATTCTTTTGTGGACGGAACCTAACCACTAAAGTGGTAGTTGTAAGCAATAGATCCGTTGATCTTTTATCCTAGGAACCGTAACATACAAAAAAGTGAATGTGTTGTAGTGTTACATTAACAAATAGCAAAGAAGCAGCACTAAATAGTTCTTAAAACAGAAATTGCGAGTAATGTTAAAATATGAACTTTAGTGGGCTCAAGAATACGGAGTCATAAGGACCAATGTTGACAGCATAAAACTGAAATTGTTGGCGTTACGGTTTCACTATTTTAATTCGATTTACTATAAACACAATAGCCCTGTTCGTAAGTTTGACACTGCCGCAGTCATTGCGTTCAAAAAATTAAAGCTGTGAGTGTACATTCTTGAGGCCCTAAATGTGGAGAGTACGAGTGACATCGGTTTTCTGCCCAAAATGAATCGCAGCGTTAAAGATGAAGAGGGGCGATAATGTTGGGACGCCACCGCTGCGTCGTCCTTGCGAACAGAGCTAATCACATTTTACCAAGTAAGACCCACTAACTTTATATAATGAGAAAATGTCACTTCTTTAATACAAAAGATTAAGGACTGCCTGATACGATAAGGATTTACAGACTTCCAAATTCCAATGAATAAAGTTACAAAATCAAAACTGTAAAAACAGAATTACTCGATACTTAAAATTTTGGGCAAATTTTCTCTATACATCAATTCCAGTGTTACACTAGGATATTGATTATCAATAAAAACGGGAGTTTTGATCAGAAAAACATAAAAAGGAGGAAATTTCTCAATTTTCGAGTTTTCAGGAAACATATTTTTTTTTGTATTCTCCTCCTACCAGATCCTCAAACAAACCAAACTAGTTCGAAAATGAAAGCGGAACTTGTAAAAACAAGTCAAAACTAAAATTATATTTAAGTAAAATGATTATCAAAACAAACAAAGCAGAACAAAAATAAGATTAAGCCCCTAAAAAAATAGTAAATTAGCATAAGCTAATTATGATCATTTTTCCACCAAGACAAAATGCTTGCAGGATTACGATGGTAAGATTTTTAAAAACCTTGATGCTTAGCGTAACAGGAAATACATAATCGCTTAAAAGACTTGCAAATTGCAGAGGCAACAGAAATCTCTACCAAGTCCAAAACTTTAAAAAAGAGTAAAGAACACACCAAAAGATAGTCGTAATCAGATGCTTAATAATAGTAATCTTGCAAACAAACTCAGAAGCCAAAATCTAAGCTTTTACTCTCCCTGAGATACTCAAACACCGGTTTAAGCTGATGAAGCCGATCCCTTGTTCCTTGGCTTGGCTTCGGTACCTAAAACAAGAAAAATGAGAAATAAGTCAATGACAAAACCTTTCTCTTACGGATTCAAACAGTTGAACCTGAGAAATAAGTCAATGACAAAACCTTTCTATTACGGATTCAACCAAATGTAACTCGAAAACGTGCAATTTTTATAATACAGTACCTTCTCTGAATCCGGTCTTGAACCTGCGAGGGACATTGCGGAGGTACCTCATCCTTCCAGTTCCAGTGGTCTTTCTACGGATTGCCTTAACACTCCAGTTGTCTGAAAACATGGATACAAACATCAGTCAGAAAATGCAGATTACAGAGTTCCAAATCCAAAACGTAATGCCACTCTAGCAACAGAAGAAAGAGAGAAGCTTCTTCACAAGATGTGTAATATCTAGAAATGAAGTCGAGAGAGTCCGAGCAGAAGAGGATAAAGCAGATGTCTTTTTGCAGCGTTATCTAGTTCATTACTAATGATTCATATGGCTAACAAAACCTTAATTGTATAATCAATGAGATTTGCAGTACTCAACATATCATAATTCCACAAGAAAGATCTCAAATGAAGAAAGATCTCAAGTACTTCATATTGACTAATTCTAAATGAGTGTAAATGGATTCGCAAATCACACATCTACAAGAATAGAGAAACAAATACGAACTGAAAATGAAGAACGATACAATTCTCAATCGAGAAGATTGATCGACTAAATCAAACAATATTAAGCGAAAAGAAGCAAGTGAGATAGAGAGAGAGAGAAGAGATCCATACACGTCCTCTTGCGAGCGGCGGGGTAAGCACAGGCGGAGCAACGGCTCTTCTGGATGTGGAAACTGCGACGGCCACATCTCACACAGAGAGTGTGACTCTTGTTCCTCCTCTTTCCGAAACTTCCCGTTCCCTTAGTCTGAAATCCTCAAAAACAAACATCGATAAGCAAATCAGTGATTGATATCAACAAGCAAATGCACGAAAACAGATGAACAGGCGCATAAAGGAGGAGATTGAAGGAGAGAATCGTAGATCACCATTGAAGCGAATGCGAGTACGAAAAAACTTTGGGTTCCGGCTTCAGAGAAGGAAGTGACGGAGTAGGTCAACAAAACTTTATATAAATCTAGGGTTTCTTCCTTTTATTAGGGTTTTGGTTGGATCGAAAGGCCCATGGGCCTTCTTTTTATACTGGGCCTTTTCTCGGAAACTAATCCAAATGATATTTTTCCTTTCGAGTCTTTTGCTATATACAACAAAATTCAAAACCCATTAATTTCGAAAGAATAATCAATTATTTTCTCCCAATTTTTTTTTTTTTTAGACTATATCTATAGCCTCACACTCGCCAGCTGAGTTCGTTGGCTAGTTTTGATCACCCCGAATTCGATTTCTCATGCGAGACAGAGGTAGACAAGATAAAGGTCAATCGCGGGTTAACTACTTATTTGATTTGAAAGACCAGGCTATTCCGCTCGCTCTCAGGAGCTTGAGTAGACCGTTCGTTCAACTCGCCTGAAGGAGACTAGACTTCCTTAAAAAGAAAAACTCGCTTCGCTCCCTTCGCACTCGTTTACCGCTTGCTCTTCTTATTCATGATTATACCGTTCGCAGGCATTCCTGGTCAAACTGACTGGCTTGGGGCCTGGGGGGAAGAATATTAGTTCAATAGCCAAAGCGGACCAGAGAAGGTTAGTTTAGTGACCCGCAGAAATAGACCAAAGAAAGACCGAGGCGCGAAGCGAAGGGAAAGTCAGGCTTGATTGGCTAAGGGGCATAGGTAAGGAAAAGCTCTTCAAGAGTGGTCTTCGAACGAAGGGAGTATAGGAATTCGATCTGTTGTCTTAGAAAGGGGTTCCTCGGGACCTATTAAGTATTACTTTTTGTTTAGTGCCCGGGAGGTGCTTTAGCAAACCGACCGAAAAAAAGTCACTAAGCTCACTCCCTCAAGGCTTTGCTTTCTTCCTGGAGCTTAAGTTGTATTNAATTGTAATACACTCTATTTTATAATACATCTTTTTGTACTATCAAGTTGTACAATTTACATGAATGGTTACATTTTTAACATTACAAGAACAATCACTCTAAATTGTAACCAATGAGACCCATAATGATCCATAATTTGTCCGTTTGAACAAAGATTTGCATTTCGTTCAAATCAAACATCAGTTGTTTGTTAAGCAGTATATTAATTAACTGTGGTTTGAATCTCAAATCTCAAGAATGAAGTATTGATTGAATACTTGGGGAACATTCTATTCCATAAATATGGTTTTGCCTTCCAAGTATCAAATAAATGCTTTTTCCCCTTCGGTCATAGATTTTTGTTTGTTTTTCCCTTTTTTTGTTCCATAATGTTTCCTTTTTAATCACATCTTTCTTTCTTTTTTTTTGCTAAAAGATTTTTGGTTGTTTTTCCTTTCTATGTACTGTACATGTAAATTGGTGTAAAAACACTATTTTCTTGTTAACATAAAGGAAGCTCGCGAGAGAGAACGTCTGATTTGGACAAATACTGTAGAATCATAAAACCATCCTCTACAAATAATTTCAAGAAACCATCCTTCGTTCTTCGTCCATGGTATCTTTCTTCTCTCTGCCTTTTTTTTGTTTTTTTTGTTAAATATATACTTTATACATCCAAATTGTTTGACGTTCAATAAATTTCAAATCGATGTTATACTCTGCCATGCATAGGACATCAAGAACAGTAAAATTAAACAACAATAGTCTACTTAATTATTATTTTTGTGCAAATAAAGCTTCCATTCAAATTTAAAACAAGTCCAGGGCCATCGGTTGTAACGACATCTTTGCCAGAGAGTCTGCAACTCGATTGGTTAAGTTTTCATTAATTTTGCTACTCAATTCACCGTTAAAAAATGTCATTAATTAATTTTGTTTTTTTTTTCAAGTTTGATCCTTTGATGGATTTGGTTTAATTTTTCCGTCTCGTTTAGGTGATTGTCCCATTGCTAAGCTCAGTGGTGAAACTAGTCTCAGCGGTGGCGTCTAAACCGGTGGCCTCCGTCTCTGTCTTACTCTTCTACGGTGGTCTTCTTCCTCGGAATCTTCAATCAGAAAGATTAACCGGCCATGAATTTACACTTGATGGCAATGACTATCTTGTCCGATTTATTGTATCTTTTTTGAGATGTTTATGTTAGTTTTCTTTTTTTTTATAACGTTAATTAAAAATTTAAGACAATTTAGCATTTTTTTATTTTGATTATAAATTAAAATATAGTTTCATTAACGATAATATTGGGTGCGAGTTTGAAAAAATCAAATAGTTTAGGGGCCAAAACTATTTTCATAAACAATATAGGAGGAAACAAGAAAATAATATTTTTTTTTGGTCCGAACGACCCACTGACTTGTCCGAAGTCCGTCTACTGTGTCTACACCATAAATTCGCCATTAAAACCCTTATCTCTCTCCTTCGCTCTCTCTCTCGTCTCTGCAAATCATCAAATTACATAGACTTTATGGGCAACGAAAGCCCCATACTTCCCTACTCTGCACACAACGTAAAGGCTGTGTTTTTCTTCCCGTCGAAATGATTTAGTGTGGTTTTCCCGATTCTTTTTTCTCCGGCCGATGAACCTTGTCTTTCTCGAGTACGGGTTTCTGATTTGTCAGATTGAGGCTGGATTTGTTGAAATTCTAGGGTTGATGAAGCTGTAGATATGGAGCTGAATTGGGTTTTCTGTCGGAAACAAGCTCTGCTCTTGATTTCTTGCCTGACTCTGCTTTATCTCGCGTCCTTGGATACTGTAAGTAAAACATTTCAGTAATTAGGGTTTCTGAACTTGGTCGAATCTTCTTTAAATTTCGTTGGAAGCTTCTTCTCCCCTGAGCTCCCTCTGCTAAAATTGGTAATATATGTTTCTTTAGTCGATCTTTAAAGGCCGAATTTTGAAATTGCTTTCAGATATCGAGCGAATCAGCTCAGAATGCAAGTGATTTCAAGAATAGATCTCACAAAGGTAAAGCTGTGAACTTTAGTAGAAAACAGAAAATGGGTTTTTACTGACTCAATGTTTCTCCAACTACAGTTTCTTGCCCTACCAATTGGGTTATTGGACTGAACGAAACGAAATGCTATTTATACGTCAGAAACTCTACTTCATGGGAGAAGTCAGAGATGTCCTGCAGTAGCTATGGCGGTCACTTAGCATCTCTCGCATCGAACAAAGAGCTCGGCTTTGTTCAGAAACTATGCAATGGAAGCGCTAGCGGTTGTTGGATTGGAGGAAGAAGCCTGAATTCTTCTGCCTCGGGTTTCCATTGGAGCTGGTCCGATCCCAAGACTCCTCAATGGAACCAATCCATGTTTCCTAAAGTGCCGCTTCGCACGCGATGTGGCAATGGCAATGGCAATTCGTCTTGTCGTGCTAATATCTGTATAGCCGTGGCTAACGGTTCATCGCCAATCTTTGGTGAAAGATGTAACGCGTCTCGTGCTTTCATTTGCGCGGTTGATTCTGGTAATAGTCTCCCTACATCTCTCTCTTTCTCCTGTGTTGTCATGTGTGATCGTTAGTCCCATAAGCCAGTATAATGACTATTATCTTTCTTGCTGCTGCAATTATTCGTCGTTAGAGTTGAAAAGCAAACACTAAGGAGTATAGGTTTCAGGCTTTTCTTTCAGCTCCTTAGACCTATCTTGTTTGTTTACGTTTGCTTAAACGATTACATGTTATGAGTTTTGGCGTTTACAGTTACAAAATTATGTTTTATGAAAAAGAAATGAAAATGTTTCAGTTTTTTAATCTGCCTAATGTCTCTCTTTTGCAGATTTCAGATGCCGCAACGGTCACGGTGAATATCGAATTATCCTCTCAGTTGTAAGCGGTTTAATTCTCTTCACCACATTCGCCATTATATCATGGTTCCTCATCTACAAACGGAGCAAGAAACGCCGCAAATCCCGAAAAGTGTTGAATCCAGCTTCGTCTTCCTCAGCTTTAGTGCCTCCCTCGTGGAAGATATTCACAAGCGAGGAACTGAGATCAATGACGAAGAATTTCAGCGAAGCAAACCGTCTCGCCGGGGATGCCAAGACTGGCGGAACCTATAGCGGCGGCTTGTCAGACGGGACGAAAGTGGCGGTCAAGAGATTGAAAAGGTCGAGCTTTCAGAGGAAGAAAGAGTTCTACTCGGAGATTAGAAGAGCCGCTAAGCTTCATCACCCGAACGTAGTGGCCATCAAAGGCTGTTGCTATGATCACGGAGACAGGTTCATTGTTTACGAGTTCATAGCCAGTGGACCGCTCGATAGGTGGCTGCACCATGTGCCTAGAGGTGGTAGGAGCTTGGACTGGAACATGAGATTGAACATCGCCACAACTCTTGCTCAAGGAATCGCGTAAGTCAAAATCTTATACTACTAAATAGCTTTCGGTTTTTGAAGAAAATCTTGCGACTTTGAAAACTGTCTGGTTAAAAACAGGTTTCTACACGACAAGGTGAAGCCGCAAGTGGTGCACCGCGACATACGAGCAAGCAACGTGCTGCTGGACGAGGAGTTTGGAGCTCATCTAATGGGAGTTGGTCTCTCGAAATTCGTCCCTTGGGAGGTAATGCAAGAGAGAACAGTCATGGCGGGTGGAACCTACGGTTACCTCGCGCCTGAGTACGTTTACAGGAACGAGCTCACCACGAAGAGCGACGTTTACAGCTTCGGAGTCCTTTTGCTAGAGATTGTGAGTGGTCGCAGACCGACTCAGGCGGTGAATTCTTCGGTTGGGTGGCAGAGTATATTCGAATGGGCCACGCCTTTGGTCCAGGCAAACCGGTGGTTAGAGCTTCTTGATCCGGTTATAATCTCCGGTTTACCGGAGGCGAGTGTGGTTCAGAAAGTTGTGGACTTGGTTTATTCTTGTACTCAGAATGTGCCATCGATGCGTCCTAGGATGTCTCATGTTGTTCATCAGCTTCAGCAATTAAGTCCGACACCATCAGAGATTTAAGTAGTTAAAATATTTAGTTTCAGCCTTAAAATGTGAAAAAGGCAAAACGATGTCGTGTCAGAGAAGCTTCTGGAAGTTATAGGGTTACAACAACTAAGGAGCTTGTTAACTAAGTAGCTATGGATAAAAAGTTAATTAAGCTTGCTCTCTAAGTTTGAGACTTCATTATTATAAAAGCTAAAACCCCAACATGTAACAGAGCATATTCAAAGCATTTCAAAAAAGTTATTGTCCTTTCTTTCTTAAGTTGGTTACTTTGCTTCATAGCTTTTGCAATATTCTGATCCTGAGTATAACTTCAACTCTATTCACTAAACCACCGGTTTATTCTTCTGGATTTTTCATATAAAGCTTTCATCTTTTTGCCTTCTTCTGCCTCAAGAATCGAAAATATGAAGATGTTTCTTTGGTGCTTCAAACCCAAGTTCTACAAGAAAAGGTTAGCTTTTCTTTGTTCTTTGTCAAATGAGTTTTTAACTTTTAAGGTTTAAAGATTTCTGAGTTATTATTAATTAAATCCTTTGTTCGTGGTGAAATGCAGCAAATCTACAACCACCTACATGAAGATTCGGCTTGATACAGTGAGGAAAAAAAGAAAAGCAATGGTTAAGTTTTTGAAAGAGGACATTGTAGATTTTCTCAAGAATGGCCATGATTATAATGCTTATACAAGAGTAAGACCAATCTTCTTTCTGTAATTCAAATTATAAGCTTCCTCTGATACTAAAGTTTTTATTTTTTTTTAATAATCTGTACATATTAATATTACTTGTGTGATTGCAGGCAGAAGTGTTACTCGAAGAGCTTAGAATTATATCGTGTTATGATATCATCGAACGTTTCTGTGATTGTATCTCTGAAAATCTCTCCCTAATGCTGAAGAAAAGGTTCTTTAATTTTTCCCTTTAATCTATAGATTTCACTCCAAAAGGTCTCAAAATTTACTAACTTTGTTTTTGTTTGTTTCCTTCACTTTTAGGGAATGTCCTGAAGAATGCAGAGAAGCTGTTTCCTCTCTGATATATGCAGCGGCATGGGTTCCCGATGTTCCTGAACTTAAGGATCTTAGAGCCGTCTTTACGGATAGATTTGGGAATTTCATTCGTTCGTCTGTAAATTATGAGGTTGGTTTATTGAAACTTAACAGACTAATCTTTGCCAAATTTTCTTGCACTGACAATATCTTGTATTTTTGTAATCTTGCAGCTCGTTGAGAAAACTGAATTGCGAAGAAAACCTTCACGGGAACTCAAGATTCAGACGGTGAAAGACGTTGCGAAAGAGTTTTCGATTAACTGGGATCCTACAGCTCTGAATCTGTTGCTTCTTAGACAAACTTCAGCTCTGCAGGTAAGATATGTGTTCTGAAATTTGACAAAGAGCAAAAAGACATTAATCTCTGAGTTTTTATTGTTCTAATGTCTGAAAAATGTGTAGATTGAGGATAAGGTGGAGACAGGAGCTCATGATCCGAAGATTGAGACAGAGAAGAGTATCAGAGATGATCAAAGCGGTGATGAATCGGTTCTTTCACAGAGTTGGACAAGAGATTCATTGTCCAAAGGCAGTTCGAGTTCGAGCTCGAGTTTTAGTTCTCTAAGAAGTGAATCTGTAAAGAAGAAGAAGATTTTGCCTTACAGATTAATATCTCCTCCATACACGAAACCAGGAGCTCGAAACGATGAGAAAGCACGAGAGGAGAAAGAAGAGAAGAAGAAGAAGAGTACTGATCAAGAAAGCTCGAGGTTCCTTAAACCACAAGGCAGTGATAACGAAGCTTCCTCAACAAGAGAGAGCGAGAGAACGTCGTCGTTTCAGAGGCCTAAGCTCTTGGAATATGATGAAGTGGTGGCTCGGCTTGCAGCTCTTCGCCGGAAATAAAGAGAAACTTAACTAAGTAAGGTTTTCTCTTTGTAATTAAGTTTATATCGGTAATTACTGATTAGATTCCATTAAATATGTAACTAGTGGTTTTTACATTCAAACGAAAGAAAAATTGAATTTTTTCAACAGTTCTGAGTTTTTGTCCGAACAGAGCATAATAATCCCAGCGGTCGGAGGCCGCCAAGCACCTCACCGCTGCAAAGTTAGGCGCTTCAGACGCGTTTTCGAACATGAATTTTTATGGAATAACTTACTATAACTTGCTATAAAAAACAATGCTCAAACTCTATTAATTGAAATTATGTATGAATCTCATATTCATACTCTTTAAGTTGTTATTTAACTTTTTTTTTTTGACATCATTTGTTATTTAACTAAATATGAGTTATATACAATCTTGCAATGTTCGTCGTTTTTAATCACTTTTGTCAAAAGCTTTATTGACAAAATAGGTTGATTGATTATTATAATTTTTTTTTAAAAAATATTATGTTGTGTACGTCGTACTAAAAAAATCATTAATTTTTTTTTAATGTGAAATAATAAAAAGTTGAAAACAAAATTTTATCCAAAGCTTTTATTGACAAAAATGTAGTGTATACTGATTTTACAAGATTTTTTTTAATAACATTATCTTTTGTACGCCGCACAGATAAACTCGCTAAATTTTCTTTAACATAAAACAATAAAATTCGAGAACAAAATTTTATCAAAAGATTTTATTGACAAAAAAGATAGATTGATTTTATGGATTTTTTAAAAATATTATTCTTCATACGTCGCACGAAATAATTCGTTAAATTTCTTTAACGTGAAATAATAAAATTTAAAAACTAAATTTAGTAAAACTTTAAACAGTTATAAATGCAAAAACATGTGTTCAAAATCTAACACAATATATGAATTTTAAAAACCAACATTAATAATGCATCATATAACTTTTCGAAAAAAATGTATACTTGTTTTTAAGATTTCAAAAATAAAAATTTAAATATAACTAACATTAAAAAAAATAACGCGCCAAATAACTTATTAACAGAAATAACTAACCCACTTAAATAACTTAGTAGCAAGAACTAATAACCCAACTAATATTCAAATTTGACTGAGTAGCAAAAAATAGTGACTTCAAATTTACACATTTTTAATTGTTTACCTGAAAACATAAAATTTGTTTTGGTACTGTAAAATGTTGATATTACTTTATTGATAAAAAACAATTATTAAAATTTATAGATAGAGATAAAAGAGAATTATATGATAGTTTTTTTTATAAAATGTTAATAATGCATCATACAACTTTTCAAAAAAAAGTGTATACTTATTTTCAAGATTTCAAAAATAAAAGCTTAAATATAACTAACGTTTAAAAAAAACGCGCCAAAATAACCAACCCACCTAAATAATTTAGTAGAAAAAATAAATAACGCGCCTAAAATTCAAATTTGATTGAGTAACAAAGAATAGTGACTTCAGATTTACAAATTTTTAACTTTTTACCTGAAAAGATAAGATTTATTTTTACTATAAAATTTTGATATTACCTTATTGATAAAAAAATATTAAAATTTTTTTTCCTTCTAAATAATTATTAAACTTTATAGATATAAATAAAGGAGAATTATATGATAGTTTTTATATATATAAAATGTTAATAATGTATCATATAACTTTTCAAAAATAAAGTGTATACTTGTTTTCAAGAATTCAAAAATAAAAACTTAAATATAATTAACGTAAAAAAAAAAATAACGCGCCAAAATAATTGATTAATAAAAATAACCAACCCACCTAAATAACTTAGTAGCAAAAACCATTAAAGCGCCTAAAAATTAAATTTGACTGAGTAGCAAAAGATAGTGACCTTAGATTTACAAGTTTTTAACTTTTTACCTGAAAAGATAAGATTTTTTTTTACTATAAAACTTTGATATTACTTTAATGATAAAAAAAATAATTATTAAATTATATAGTTAGAAATTAAGGAGAATTATATGGTAGTTTTTTATATAAAATGTTAATAATGCATCATATAACTTTTCAAAAACAAAGTGTATACTTGTTTTCAAGAATTCAAAAATAAAAATTTAAATATAACTAACGTTCAAAAAAAAAAAAATAACACGCCAAAATAACTGATTAATAGAAATAATCAACCTACCTAAATAATTTAGTAGCAAAAATAAATAACGCGCCTAAAATTCAAATTTGATTGAGTAACAAAAAATAGTGACTTCATATTTACAAATGTTTAACTTTTTACCTGAAAAGATAAGATTCTGTTTACTATAAAATTTCGATATTACTTTAGTGATAAAAATAATTAATAAATTTGTTTTTTCCTTCTAAATAATTATTAAATTTTATAGATAGAAATAAAGAAGAATTATATGGTAGTTTTTTTTATATAAAATGTTAATAATGCATCATATAAATTTTCAAAAACAAAGTGTATACTTGTTTTCAAGAATTTAAAAATAAAAATTTAAATATAACTAACGTTCAAAAAAAAATAACGCGCCAAAATAACTGATTAATAGAAATAACCAACCCACCTAAATAACTTAGTAGCAAAAACAAATAACGCGCCTAAAATTCAAATTTGACTGAGTAGCAAAAAAGTGACTTCAGATTTACAAATTTTTAACTTTTTACCTTAAAAGATAAGATTTTTTTTTTAACTATAAAATATTTATAAAAGGTAATTATTAAATTTGGTTTTTTCTTCTAAATAATTATCAAATTTTATAGATAGAAATAAAGGAGAATTATATAGTATTTTTTTGTTTTGCTTTAGAAGAAAGAAAAATCAGAATCAACACTTGGGGAGGGTGAACGTAAGAATCGTGCCTCTCTTTTTGTTTTTTTTACAAGAGTTTCAGATATAAAAGCAGGTGCAAGTGATAAGAAGAAAACCACCAACTCTTGTTTTTTCAACTATTGTCTTTGATTGTCTCCTGATCTGAATGTGAGGTTTACTCTCCCTCACTCCATTTCCTTGATAATCTCTTGACTCATCAAAAGTCTCACTTTTGGTTTTTTGTTATCTTCATCTTTCTGTGTAAAACTAATTAATGACCACTCACTTTTCAACAGAGTTTTGATTTGTCGATTAAAATAAGGAGATATAATGATATGATTAGCTAGGATTAACTGGTGTTTTGTGTGTCTCTGATCACTGTTGCCTCTGTCGATTTTGATTTGGTTCCGTGACTCTGATATGATGCAGGGACTTCCTTCCGATGAATCCAGACGCCGATGTCCCTTCTTTCACCACTACTTTCTCCCCACCACAGAACCGTTTTCCCAATGGCGGCGCCGGAAGTGCGAGGAGAACCGGCTTGCCTCCACGTCACCCTAACTCGATTCCACCCCGTTCTAGTCTCTCGCGGTCGATGGCTCAGCCGTCCGGGGTTTTCACGTTCAGTGCCATGCCGCCGCCGTCAGCACCGGTGGCTTACCACAGCGTGGCGAGAGGCTCCGGCGCTACCATGTCGCCAGCGAGAGAGGCTCTCAACAGTGACAATACCGTGTCGGGGTTGGATTCGCAGTGTTGGGTGTTCCCGGAGCCAACGGAGATGCGCGTTGGCGTGGAGAGCGGAAAGGAAGTCCGTGGAGGAACAACATCTCATGGTGAAGATTACATGGAAGAGTTTATCGCTGAGTATATCGATGTGGATGAGCATGGTAATGTTACGATTGTCAAAGAGGATGACAATGTCAACAGCAGCGGTTCGAGAAGAAAAAGAGCAGTCAAAGAAGTCGCTACTTCAAGCTCGCCGAAGCCTGTCCCTGCTTCGGTTGGTAGAATCAAGAAAGCTGTCGGCCCCGGTTATTTTACGGCGTCTGATATGAAGCAGATCATGGCCGATGAAAATCTCAAGAAGCGGGCTGCATCTGAGCCTAGGAAGGTCAAAAAGTATGCGAGATTGTCGTCTTCTTCTTCTTACCTCGATCATGTGTGATGACATTTACTAATATATGATCCTCTTTCAGAACCTTGGCTAACCGGCTATCAGCTGCACGTTCAAAGGACAAGAAGACCATGTACATGTCCCATTTGGAAGACAAAGTACTGACTTTGCAGATGGACGTTGCTACATTGTCTGCCGAGTGCAACCATATGGAGGTGACACACACACACATATATCACATTTGTGCAAACTGTATATCGTCTAATAAACGGGTTCCTTTACTTTGTTAAGTTTGTATTTGTTTGTTTGCATGCAGAAAGGTAACAAGGCGCTGGAATACGAGAACAAGGAAATGATGGTTCGTGTTCAAGGAATGGAGCAGCAGGCGAGAATTCGTGATTGTACGTCATCTTTATCTTTTTTTTTTTTTTTTTTTCTGGATACTTGCATCATATCTTTGCTTATGGACCTACTTGTCGAAACAACTTTATAAGCTTGTTTAATTTTGTGTTACCGTTTAATTTATGTAACTTTTCATTAGTAAAGAACATATATATATGCCATAACATGTTTCTCCTGTAACTGTGGGGAATCTTATCCTCTGTTGGTTTGCAGCCTTGATCGAACAATTGACTGGAGAAATGCATCGGCTGAAGTTGGCAATAGGCGAGGTGTGGCAAAACGGCAGCGGATATGACAGGTCTATCATGCAGTCAATGAACCCAAACATGTCCCAGCCTCTCAACATCAACCAGTTTCATCAGCCGCAAGCAAATCCCCATTTCGAATGAACAAGTCAAAGGACCAGTTGATGAGAGTTGGCTTTCCTAGATCCTCTAGGATCATCAAAGATTGAAGTTTTAGTTTCTGTTTTTCTTTTCATAGTCGTTTCAATTTTATTTACTTGATGTGCAGGGTCATGTTGATTAAAAAATCTATCTAGTTATTCTCTCAGAAAGAAATTTCAATTTATTATTAGATAGATAAGAAATTGATTTGTAATGGTGAGTGAAGAGCTTCAAGACAATGTGATCTCTTGTATGTCTCTTTTGTTTTATATTTCTTTTTAATTCATAAAGCTGGGTCCTTTCTTTTAAATTTACGTTCCCCACGTTCCCCGTTCCCCGATTTAACAAAAAAATTTACGTTCCCCGCTACGTTACGGATTTTTTTTCCCATTGATTTTTTTTTTTAATATTATGGATCTAAATGGTAACATAAATGTTGCTGAATTGGGGAGGAATATTTGAAGAAAAACAAAAATTATACCGGTTGGTATTAATCTTTAGGAATGTTTTAGGAACTTTTCAAAAAAATTAAGTTTTTAATGTTACATTTTCTTTTTAAAATTGTTTAATATACTTGTTAATCTTTTTAATTAATTCATCCCATTCCTTTTTTTATTAGATTGCATAATAATTATTTTCTTATTGTGGTTAGATTTTGTTGAAAAATAGAAAATAGAAGTAATCAATTATTGTTTTGTTTCAAAATTTTGATATTTACAAATTTAAAAAATTCATTGACAAGACTTATTACCTACAAATAATTTGTTGGAGCAAAAGTCCCTGCAATTTATTTAGAAATTTACTGAAATCACTTCTTACTACAATTTGTTGGATATAAGTGGTGTTTGAGTAATTGTGGAATTTGGCTGAATACACCTAAATTTCTTTAATTATAGAAAATAGCTGGATTCCTTTTTTTTTATTAGATTGCATTGTTGGATATAAGTGGTGTTTGAGTAATTGTGGAATTTGGCTGAATACACCTAAATTTCTTTAATTATAGAAAATAGCTGGATTCCTTTTTTTTTATTAGATTGCATAATAATTATTTTCTTATTGTGGTTAGATTTTGTTGAAAAATAGAAAATAGAAGTAATCAATTATTGTTTTGTTTCAAATTTTCGATAAATTTACAAAATTCATTGACAAGACTTCTTACCTACAGATAATTTGTTGGGGCAAAAGTCCCTGTAATTTATTTAGAAATTTACTAAAATCACTTTTTACTGCAATTTGTTGGCATATAACTGGTGTTTGAAATACATCTTAATTATACACCTGTTGGATTAGCATAAAATTTTGCAGAAAAAGACAAAAGTTGCTGATTTTTCAATTATACATCACTTTTCTTTTTATCTTTTTATTTATAAAATTTCTTTATATTTGACCAGTAATATTTATCCACCTCATCATTCTAATCAATTTCAGCCTTTTTACAAACAAAGGCGCCCATTCGACCAAAAAAAAACTCCCTCTTAAGCATTACATACGTAATGATACTCATTTTTTGTGTTGTAATTTTGTTTCTTTATTGTTTATTTAGTTTTTTTTATTTTTTTATAACGATTTAAAAAAAATTAACGGATTTATTTCTTCTAAATATATGAAAATATGTATTTGAATAATTCATTTTTAGGTATTTTAGTTATTTCGATATAAACTTAACTAATATATTCGATTTATAATTATAATTTTATTTTGTTTATGGTAAGTCTTAATATAACTAATATTTTTAGGTATATAATTATATTTCGGATATTTTAAGTACTTATTCGATTTTCGGTTTGGTTCCAGTTCAGTTCTTGTTATTTTAGTTCTTGATTTTTTTTTTTTTGCATTTTTATGTTGTTTAATACATTAATAATACAGTAAAACATTTTTTTCACATATTTATTCACTTAATTTATATTTCTAATTATTATATTTTTTTCAGCTATTCCATGATTTTTCTATTACCATTTATATTATTAGTTATTCCACTAGATTCTGTTAAAAGTTACAAAAAATCACCAGATTCCGCATTCGACTAGATTCCGCAGTTACCATTCATACCATATGTTTAAATAAAAATGAATAGCTGTAAGAAAAAAATGAATATTTCATATACGTACTTTAAGAGTATACATGAATAAACTTGAATGATATAAAATTCATTCTCTCTTCTTTTTATTTTATTTTGAAAACAACTATGTAATCTGAATTAAACTTTGATTAATAAGAATGAGAATGAACATAACAACTCTCATTCTTGTCTCATCCGAACTTGATGAGAAGTGTTTAAGTTTGATTAGTTGAACTTCTTCAAATCATGATCTCACTATGATGATAACTGGGGAAATAAACAATTATAACTGGGAAAATCTGTAGCTGGCGTAGTAAACAGGAAGAGAATTTGGTCTACACTTTGATGGAGAAAACAGAGAAGAAGAGTTTTGGTCCTTGACCACGACGGATAAAAAGAAGAATTGATTTTGGTGAGAAAGAATAAGATCAAACGAGAGAAATTGAAAAAAAACGATCTTCCCTTATTTTCATTCAATGGATTTATAATTTTTTTTTAATAATTTAAAGGGTATAATTGAATTTTTATTAATATTAAATCTAATTCATCGAAAATTACTTAAAAAGATATAGAGGCATGAGACGAAAGTAACGCTGGACATTCGGTTAGAATCGAATGGAACCGAACGCGATCGAACCGGTCGCTCACTTTTCCGGGCCGGGATCGATAAGTAGATCTAGGTTTATGGATTTTTTTCAATCTTTGGTTTTCATTTGGTTTTAACCAATAAACCGATCATCACTTCTTTATTTTTTATTCGGTTTTCAATTCGGTTCAGTTCGGTAGCTCTGAATTGATCGGTTTTTTTAAAAAAATTATAGATTTTCCTTAATTAGTTTAACAAAAATAACTAAAAATCAAAAAGGGAAAAAATCCTTTAAAAAATCGAAAAACCGAAGAACCAAACATTCAAATAACCGAAATGCACCAAAATTAACTGAAAGTACCAAACTCTTTTTATTTAATCGATTTCAGTCAGAAAAACATACCAAAGAACCGAACTAAAATTTCAAAACCAAACCTAAAAAATCGATTACCGAATCAAATCGAACCGAAAGTTTTTTCGGTGAAATTTTTTGTAATCCAAACAAACTAAAAACCGAATAAACCAAACCGAAAATCCGCTTATTATATACCACTCTAACCGTTGTCCCTTGGTGATTACAAAAGGTTTTAGGCGTCAAAAGAAAACAAATTTAAAAGTGAAAAACGTTATATTCGCTTGTCACCTTTAACTTTGTCCACGTCAATTACCCTGAGTAAGCCCAACGAAAAAATGAAATATCAAAGGGAAAAAAAAAAGAAAGAAAGGCGGAAATTTCCTTTTCTAACAAGTGGAACGACGTCGGATCTACTGGAGAAAAATAAAACCATTCCATCTCTTCTCTCTCCATTATTATTCCCCAAAGCTTAACAACTTAACTTAACTCGAAAGCTTTCGAGTTTCGAGTTTCTCTTCTCTCTTTAGATCGATCTGAAGTAACTGGTGAGAGAGCTTGAGTTTTTCAGAGAGGAAGAAGAAGAAGAAGATGGGTTGTGCTCAATCCAAGATCGAGAACGAAGAAGCCGTTACTCGTTGCAAAGAGCGAAAACAGTTCATGAAAGACGCCGTCTCCGCTCGTAACGCTTTCGCCGCCGCGCACTCCGCTTACGCCATGGCTCTGAAAAACACCGGAGCTGCTCTCTCCGATTACGCTCACGGCGAATTCCTAGTCTCCGGTCACTCTTCTTCATCCGCCGCCGCAATCGCTTCTTCTTCCTCGATTCCCATCGGCGTATCTCCTCCTTCCCCTTCTTCCGCCGCCGCGATTTCTAATACCGCCGGTTCTTCTTCCTCCGCATCCGCCGGGATCCCTCAGCCTATCCCCGATACTCTCCCACCACCTCCTCCTCCTCCACTGCCTCCTCTCCAGCGCGCTGCTACCATGCCTGAGATGAACGGTAGATCCGGTGGCGCGTCTGGGAATGGACTCAACGGGACCATAGTTGAGGAAGACGGAACCCTAGACGATGACGATGACTCGGAATTGGAGAATCATGACCGTTTGGTTAGGAAATCGAAAAGCCGTGGAGGTAGCAATAGAGGTAGGACGATGATTGATGATCACCAGGAAGCGCCGCCTCCTCCTCCGCCGCAATCCGTGGCCGCGAATCCAAGGCCGATTCCGCCGTCGCGTCAGCACCACCATCAACAACAGGAACCTTACTTCGATTATTTCTTCCCGAATGTTGACAACATGCCTGGAACCACTTTAGAGGACACTCCTCCTCCTCCACAGCCCCAACCACAGGCGAAACCTGCGCCTCCTCAACCAACTTCACCATCCACAGAGGAAGATGAAGAAGAAGAAGAGGAGGAGGAGGAGGAGGAGGAAATGGAGGTTGAACGGAAACAGCCAGTGGAGGAGAGGCCGCAGAGAGTGGAGGAACCGAGTGTGGAATTGGAAAAAGCTGCTAATTTTAGAGGGATGAAGAAGAGCAAAGGGATAGCCGTCGCCGGAGAGAGGAGGGGAGGGAGACCGGCGACGACGAATCTGGCGAATGTATTCATTGAGCTTGATGATAATTTCTTGAAAGCTTCTGAAAGTGCTCACGAGGTTTCCAAGATGCTTGAAGCCACTAGGCTCCATTACCACTCTAATTTTGCAGATAACCGAGGTATTTGATTCGATATCATTTTGTTGGAACAAGATGATCTTTTTAACATATAGATTATCTAAACTTTTCCAAGATAACGTGTGTTTTTGTGACAGGCCACATTGATCACTCTGCTAGAGTCATGCGTGTAATTACATGGAATAGATCGTTTAGAGGAATACCAAATGCTGATGATGGGAAAGATGATTTCGATTCCGCGGAGAACGAAACTCATGCTACTGTTCTTGACAAATTGCTAGCTTGGGAAAAGAAGCTCTACGACGAAGTCAAGGTAACCATATCAAAGTTTGTGTGTATGTTAGCAAAGATGATGTATGTTTTATTGGAAGTCTTATTTTGGAACAAACTTCTGTTGGATATAGGCCGGTGAACTGATGAAAATCGAGTACCAGAAAAAGGTTGCTCATTTGAATCGGGTAAAGAAGCGAGGAGGCCACTCGGATTCATTAGAGAGAGCCAAAGCAGCGGTTAGCCAGTTGCATACAAGATACATAGTTGACATGCAATCCATGGACTCCACAGTTTCAGAGATCAATCGTCTTCGGGATGAACAACTCTACGTAAAGCTCGTTCACCTTGTCGAGGCGTAAGTTTTGATTGCTGGTTGTAGATATGTTTTTTTTTTTGGTTATGATGATGTTTTAGATTTTGAGTTTTTTTTTTTCCGTATGGAAATTGTGTTGCAGGATGGGTAAGATGTGGGAAATGATGCAAATGCATCATCAAAGACAAGCCGAGATCTCAAAGTTTCTGAAATCGCTGGACGTTTCGCAAGCGGTGAAAGAAACAAACGACCATCATCACGAACGCACGATCCAGCTCCTGGCCGTGGTTCAGGAATGGCACACGCAGTTTTGCAGGATGATTGATCATCAGAAAGCATACATAAAATCACTCGGCGGATGGCTAAAGCTGAATCTCATCCCTATCGAAAGCACGCTCAAGGAGAAAGTATCTTCGCCTCCTCGAGTTCCAAATCCCGCGATCCAAAAACTCCTCCACGCTTGGTACGACCGTTTGGACAAGATCCCGGACGAAATGGCGAGAACCGCAATAATCAATTTCGCAGCGGTTGTAAGCACGATAATGCAGCAGCAGGAAGAAGAGATAAAGCTCAGATACAGATGCGAAGAGACGAGAAAAGAACTGGGAAGAAAAATCAAACAGTTTGAGGATTGGTACTATAAATACATGCAGAAGCGAGGACCTGAGGAGATGAATCCGGATGGCTCAGAAGCGGATAACGAGCACAAAGACGAGGTCGTTGTGAGGCAATTCAATGTAGAACAGATTAAAAAGAGGTTGGAAGAAGAAGAAGAAGCTTACCAAAGACAAAGCCAACAAGTTAGAGAGAAGTCACTAGCTAGTCTTCGGACTCGCCTTCCCGAGCTTTTTCAGTCAATGTCTGAGGTTGCGTATTCATGTTCGGATATGTATAGAGCGGTTGCGTATGTTACTCATCAGCGGCAAAGCCAAAGCGAACGGCATCAGAAACCTAGCCAGGGACAGACTTCGTAAGAATCTCATGTAAGAACAGAGTAATGTCTTCTTTTTCTTTCATCTGAACTGTTAAGCGCACACACAAATACAACGTATAGCTAAAATATTCATCATTGCTTTCTTATTCTATTAAGTTCTGGGTTTTATAAGGTTTGTTTACATCTGAGTTTTATAGTGTTGATTTTTTTTAAGAATTGTTCCGAGTAATAAGTATTGAGATAGTGTGCAGTTGTAATTTTGTACAGTGATAAATTTTTGTAATGACTTGTAATTTGTCAAACTCATTTTTATCATACATCTGGGAGGGGGGTGTTATATTTAATATTAATTTGTATTTTGTTGTAAATCTAATACAATTAAAAACGATCTTTTATGTAACAGCAAAAACATACGTAATTATGTAAATAATTTCAAGTTTTTTTTAAGTCATCCCGCAATCTAAAATTATTGATTGGTTCAGATCGTAAGATAACATAATTTGTAAATAAATAAACAATCTAGAACCTCTATAAGATTTGGATCAATGTAATATAATTTTTTTAAATACAACATTTCTAACCCCTACAGAAGAGTAGAACGTTTAAAATATTAGACCAACCACAATGCAAACACTAGTGTCTTAAATATTTTTTAATAATAAAAAAAAAAAAATTTAAAAAGAAAAAAAATACGATTTAAAAAAAAAAAAAATTGTGACGAATCATGTCGTGACACGTGTCATAAGATACCAAAAAATTGGATCCTAAGACCCTCCCAACGGAGATCCAATGGGATCTTAAGGCAAAAAAAAAAAAAGTAAGTAAATAATGATGTGGCGATGAACAGTGAAAGACCAGTGTCTTATTTAAGACCCGATTTTATGGTGTCTTATGACACGTGTCACGACGCGATTCGTTTAATTTTTTTTTTTTTAAATTGAGTTTTTCATTTTTTTTTATTATTATTAAATGTTAAGACCTCAAAAGAAGGATCTCTATTGGAGTTGTTCTGAATAAGACACTGATCTAATACTGTTCAGTGCCAACTCATTTTTATTTTTATTTTTTTGGGACTTTAGACACATTTGTGTATCCATTGTTGTTGCTCTTAGGTCAACTATAAAGTCCTTCAAATGTTCAAAAAAAAAAAAAAACTATGAAGTCCTTCCACATAATCAATGATTAACGAATTTAATAATAAAGTTTAATTATACACTCAACTAACAAAAGAAATAACATCACATATTTATATATATCGGAACTTACCAAACATCTCCTCTCTCATGAGTCATGGCCGGAGAAGAAGATCCTGAAGCAACTCCGTCGTCACCGGAATATAAACCTTTACTTTCGTCAAGTCACGATGTAAACGGCGCCGTTCTGACCTCACATCCTTCCTCGATCCCACGACGCCGTTTCATCATCTCTATATTTCTCATAACCTTTGCCTCGATCCTCATATACATCTTCTGGCCGTCAGATCCACGCATCAAGATCGTACGGGTCAGGATTTCCCACGTGCAAGTTCACCGTCGTCCGGTGCCGTCAATAGACATGACGATGCTCGTGACGCTCAAGGTATCAAATGCTGACGTGTACTCTTTTGACTTCACGGCGCTTGACGTGGCGGTTGATTACAGAGGGAAGACGTTAGGTCACGTGAGTTCAGATGGCGGGCACGTGAGGGCCATGGGTTCGTCTTACCTGGAAGCTGAGACGGAGCTTGACGGCGTCACGGTGTTTGCTGACGTCATTCACCTGATTCACGATTTGGCCAAGGGATCCGTTGAATTTGACACCGTTACGGAGACTAACGGAAAACTTGGCGTTTTGTTCTTCCGTTTTGCTTTGAAGGTAAGGGTACTTCCAACTCGAGTTTTACGCAATTATTTCTTCGGTTTATTGATTCCTCATTATGACAATTAATAAAGCTTTATACTTTTTCATCATTTTAATTCGATTCTCCACAATAATGGATTGTTCTTTTTAACTATTTTGATGAACAGGCAAAGGTGGCATGCGGGATTCAGGTAAATACAGTTAATCAGACAATTTCTCGTCAAAGTTGTAGACCTGTCTAATTCAAGAGACATCATCATCTGATATTTTTTGGTACTCAGATTTTTTTTTTTAGTACCTTTTTTAATTTAATTACTAATGCAACAAAAGATTAGAGTCAACCAATATTCAAAACAGTACTATATTCTTAGACGCTAACAGATTTTTGAAAAAAAATTATGTTAGTTTACACATTTGATCTAGAGAACAATGTAAAAATTGCTGGCAATAAGCACTTTCTGGATACATCTCAAATCTTTATGTTGGTTAAACCAAAAAAAATTCTGACATTCAATGTATGTTTGGTTTCACTAAACCATTATTTAGCTAAATAGCATTGTCTAAAAGCAAATGGAACACATCAAACAAATATGTTTCTTCCATGAATCTCTCTGGAGATCTCTCTACCAATGCTAAAAGTAAGAATCATAAAGAGAATCAAAGCCACAATAAGAGACATGACACATTGACACTAAACAACAGTCATTAGCACCAACAATTAAAAAAATGATCACCTGAAAACCTTAAAGGAGTGGTTAGTGCAAGTGAAACCTCCATCAATCATCAGGTTATCTCCGCTCACGTACCGCGACTCATCGCTCGCCAAAAACAGAACAGCGTTTGCAACGTCATCAACCGTCAATTCGACACCTTTGAGATTCGCGTTTGCGGCCGCGAAACTCCTGAAACCAGCAAACGCATCCTCCGTTCTTTCTTCCTCCGGCAAATGAGCCAGAGCGAGTTTGGTTGCAACCGTATAAGGCGAAACGCAGTTGACGCGTATCCCGTGCTGTCCAAGTTCGGCTGCAACGCTCCTTGTCAAGCCAAGAACAGCGTGCTTGGAACCCACATAAGCGTGCGGGCCAACGCCTCCCACGACACCTCCAACGCTACATAAGGACACCTCCAACGCGAGCCGCGTGTTTCATGCCTAGGAAAGCTCCTTTCACATTCACATCAAAGACCATCTCGAATTCACTCGAACTGTTGTTGCGGATATCGGGACACGGTGCTCCGCATAGCCCCGCGTTGTTGATAAGTATGTCAAGCGTCCCGAATCGCTTGACTGCAAAGTCAACCGCATTGCTAATGTCGTCTTCTACTCTAACATCACCATGGATGAAACAAGCCGCCTCCGCCTCGGCACTAACCAGGCTTTTACACACCTTATCTCCGAGATCATCTTGCACATCGACAATGCAGACTTTTGCGCCGTGCTTGTGGAAAAGACGAACGATGCTCTCACCTATCCCTGTGGCTCCTCCAGTTATCAAAGCCACTTTACCTAACAGCCTGTTCAATAGCAAGAAACGCAAGAGATGATCAAAAGCTTGTAGAGGATGTTCAAAGCAGTGGACTTGTAAAGTTGATGATGCTACATCAAACTTGAGACTAGCGGAAGAAAAAGCCAAAGAAAAAAGAGAGCTTTATTCATAAATTCATTTCACGCCACAAAGCAACAATGGGGGAAAAGAAAAGACGACAAAACTAGTCAAAACAGAAACGTGCGAAGGAGGTAAGATGTGACAAATGGGCCATAAAATTACAAATTGATCCAAATTTGTCGTAAAAGTAGAGAGATTGAAACCGAGAAATGGAGATGAGAGATGATAAGCATTTCAAGATTCGACACGAGACAGGTGTCGAATTAAAGCCATAAGAATCAAACAGACCCAAATTGACTAAATCTCAAAGACACTGATGAAACGGAGAATCCATGGTCGAGACTGACAAACAGTAAATCTGATCCCGCGGCACGAAAAATTCAAAATTTACAGTGACCCAAGAAGGAAAAATTGGTATAGTAAATGGAGATCGAGAGAGTAAATCAACCAAAAGGAGTTTAATATCAAACACAAAAAACGCAGAGATGAAGCTCGCTTTATTATATACCTTTGAGTAGGGAGAGAAGAAGACTCAGTGTTGGTTGACATAATAGCGTTTACTCCTTAGATCTTCTCTCTTCTACTCGATCTGGGCTACTTTCGCTCGCCGGAAACCCTAAATCAAATACTCACTTCTCCACCAACCTCTCCAGTCTCCACCAACCTCAGGTAGCAGCAATAGCATGTAGGCACCTTTCGACCGCGTAATTGATAAGTACAGTATATGAGATTCTATTACCAGGCCAATGTGGGCCTTTCTTAATTACTTAATGGGCTTCTATGTCGTTTAAGGCCTTTTTCATTTCTATACACGATATACTTGTAATTTTCGTATTACCGAGTAAGCGCTGAAAATTTTGGGAAAGTTTTTTGTTTTTTCTTGTACATGTCTCCAATTTTTTTTTCTATTGTCAGTTTCGTTCTAAGTAAATACTCGTTTAAAATTATTTATTTTATTATTCAAACGGGTATAGAAATAGTACGGGAAAGAAACATATTTGAGATCGAATACTCGAATTATTCGTTTAAAATTATATATTTTTACGAAATTATCAGAATTTTCCTGATTTTTTTTTGAAATTATCTGAAATATATGTCTTGAAGTTGATATTTACCCAGAATAATTATCCGTTTGGAACGAGATTTTAAATAAAAGAAATTTTTGAATCCGTCCCGTTATCTAAATTTTCCGTTCCGTTTTTATTTTGATTTTTGTTTGAAAATTATTTTCTAATTTTTAATTTTTCCGTTCTCGTTCCATATCCGTAAATTTCCATTCCAAATTCCCGTTCCAAATTCTGAAGGGCTATTACTAAGATTAGACGGAAATAAACAATTTCAAACGGTAATTGGAAAATAGTTGGAGAAAAAGTTATACAATTGGGAAATTGCTCAACATTTTGTAAGCGATTTAGAAATAGACGGCCCTGAGAAAATGTTTTATCCGATTTTTAATAGGTTGGGTATGTAATTTAAATTTAATTTAAGTTGACGTTTGTTTTAACAAAAGTATAAGACCGGAATGAGATCGCGAGCAAGTGTTGAGATAGGAATGGGCTGATTTCCCACAAAACTAATATGCGAATGAGACCATTTTACGGGTTGATCCACATTTTTATTTTCCTTCTTGAACTTTCTTGCACATAAAGATATATTGGTATGGCTCGGATTACGAGATCTTTGAAAAGTGTATAGCGTGTAACGTGTCGAACTTAAATCAAGTTCATCAATGTGTGTATTTTTGTTTTATTTTGTTTTGAACAAATTTTTGTTTTATTTTGTTTCTTCTATATTTCTATTCAAAGTGACATCCTAATCATGTTTCTCTGTATCGAGGAGCTATTAAGCCTCGAGATATGATTACGTTTTTATAAATCCATCTCGCATATAAACTCTTTATAGGAACAGTTTTTGGATAAAAATCCAGTTTGGACTGATTAGGATGTGCTTCCAAGTAAAAAAACTGATTGATCGTAAGTAATCAATCTATTCAACTACATCAATTCATTTTCTTATAATTGGATTATTTCAATGCTTGAAGTCGATTAATCAGTCACGTAACATCTTTTTTTTTGTTTTAAGAGAAATAAAAAAGTAACTATACAGAAATCATAGTAACCACTTATTTTAGCCTCTAAAACGATTGGAGCCGGTTTGTAAACCTCTGGGATCAAACAACATCGTTTTATAAAGATTCGACGAATAGACTTTAAAATGAAACGCACAACACAATTTCTACTTTGATTAAATTAACAAATAGCCATGAATATAAAACTATGATTATTGATTACGATGATTTGTTATTTGTGGAGGGATGATGAAGAAGAAGAAGAAGGAAGCCATTGATATTCATGATGATGATACCTACACTTGAACGATCTTGGATGCTTCGACGGTGAACACACACACTTCTTCTTTCCACCGCCACCACCGTCACGGTGATCGTCGGTGGCTACCACCTCTGTAGCCACCGTCACTTCTGCCGCCGGCATATTTTCATGCAAGCCCTCCGGAGGAATAACAAGAGGGAGAATCTTTTTGTAACACATTTTTGTTTCACACTCAAATTAAAAACTAAAGATTCTTCTTATTGAAGATTTCGTGTGTGTGGTGGTTTACCAAAAGAAGAGAAGTCGACTATAAATACTAGTCACTCTTGATGACAAAAAAAATAAATAAAAAGAAACCCTTTTTTTGTTAAAGAAATAAAAAGAAACAGTCATTCTTTTGGAACTTAAAATATTTTAATTACATATTTATCCTTTAGGTATTGTGTAGATGATATATGTCGCGAAACAGAAATTTGAAACGTCACACGTGGCTAATGGTTTTGATGCACGTCTTGAGATTTGTACAGAAACCATGAGGTCAGAAATTTGTTCTAGTGTATATCTGATCTTTCTTTTTTTTGGACAAAAGTGTATAATCTGATCTTTCTATTTACTAAAATTGTAAGGAAAAAATTGAGATATAAAAAAAAGATATTGCTATCATGAGTTTTAATTACCCAAATAATTTTTTTTAATAATAAAGTAACAGCGTTGAAAAAAACAATCCACAATAATTAAAATATTTGTTAACGGCTTTATTGGTTATGTTTTGATTGATAACTAAAAAGTTGCGATACAAGTTATATCATTTTAATAGTTATTAATCAGAAAACAGTACGGAAAGCATTACTAATAGTATTACACTAAGCTTTTTTGTGCCGCTTTTACTTACATTTTTTTTTTACAGTTTTTAACTATTTTATAACCACTTATCATCAAGAACGAAGCTAGGTAAAGACGTACGGTGGCACATGCCCCGTCTAGTTCTTCATTTTTCTTTACTAATTAGTAAAAAATTCATTTAAATGTCTCTAATCTAAAAATTAGTTTTATGTATGCGTCCCCACTAAATTGATTTCTAGATCTATTCCTGCTTATCACTGCAACTTACCGCTAAAAATTATCCGTTATGTTATCGAAGAAGTATTAAGGAGTCGAGTTCGAATTCTTGTATCGTGATTTTAGTTATAGGTGATCATTGTAAATTCTTCTATTACAATTTGATTCATGACCATTCGCGAGTTTTGGTTGGAGATTCTCGATTATAAAGAAAAAAAGGAAAGTTTTTGGTGAAAAATGTGAGCCCATATGAAAGAAATGGTGGACCATACTTTTATATGAAACAAAAAAGGTTTTGGAGAATTATATGGTAAAGAGGAAATGAAGTTGATTGGAGAGGATAAGCGGTGGGAGTGGGCCGATTACGACATCACACTTCCTCTCTCTTTGGGCTTCTCTTTGTCACTCATCTTCTTTAGATAAACTTACCTTTTTGAGGTTTTATATCTCTATTTTCTACCTCTGTTGATAATTTTCGCTCAAGATTTTCGCTCAAGATTACTAGAACCGATTCTTCATTTATAAAAAGAAAATTCTTTTATTCATAAACTGATTTACGGAAATATTTTAGTGTTTATCCGTGATAATTAGAATTTTAGTTTTGATAATGAACAAAATCTAGCGAGAAGATGATTAGTCATAAAATACAAAAACTAGTTAGATTCGATTAACCTTTTTTTGTAGTGTTATTTGTGTTTTTAGGAGCAGCTAGCTTTTTCTTTCTAAACTTATTTAGATATCTTTTTAAAAAGTTTTGGCCTACTTTTCAATACTTTTACTAAAGAAACCATTTTCTTATCGCCATACCGACTTTGTAGTACACAACTAATAAATCAGAAAAATATAAAACGAGTACGAATACTGTCAGTATATAACTCTGTTATTAAATAATCGTAGGCGTTCGAGCTGAAAAAAATTAGCTGAAAAATACTCCAAGAAATTATAATGGAATTGAAGAAAAATATCAGAAAAAAAATCCCCCCCAAAAAGTTGAGCGGATTGACATAAAAAAGTTACCGGTTGAAACTAAGTGTTCATGCAAGTTCCAAACCGAGAAAACTTGTGTTACGAAAGATAAAGAACATAGAAACATAATCTTTTTTAAAGAAGCAAAAATCCAACAAAAAAAAAGAAAATGGACAAAATCATATAAGGCAGACTCCACATATAACAACAACCATATAAAGACTACAATCTATGAACATTCCACGAAGAGCTTGATACACAACAACTCCTCTTTCTAGAAGCTTCTCTGCATCAGACCAATTTTCTCCATTATTACCATCTTTACTCTTAACTTCTTCTTCCATTTCATGACTCAATCCTCCTCCAGAAGCTTCCATGGTGAGATGAGACATTACTATAGCACAATCTGTAAGCAGAAGCAACCAAAGAGGTCTCAAAGCTAAGATAGTGTCTGATCTTATGATGTTCAACCTCGGGAGTAAAACCACAAACGCAGCTATTGTGAGGGAGCTTAAACTCCTACTTCTTTCTGAGCTTATGATGCTTGCATTGAGTTTCTTGGAGCTGAAGAAACTCCTAGGCCGTTGACTTTGACTCTTTACTGATCTTGCTTCTTCTGGTTTTGTTGGTTCACGACTTTTTATGGGTTTGTGAAGAGTAGTCGAGAGTTTTGGTTCTTCTCTTGCCTTTACTTCATCTGCATTCATCATGAGTATAAATTAGGGACAATAACCATTAATCAATTCAGCTATATTCAGTGCAATCATTTGTGATGTTTTACTAATAAGCACTAAAATACAAAATATTTTCTTTTCCGTAAACTATTTCTAAACACTTTTAAAACAAATGTGTTATGAGTCTGACATCTAAAAAAATTATTATTATAACATGTAAACGTAACACACAAAAGAGGCATCATACAAGAATAAAACAATAAGAAAGCAAATATAGTTATAATCTGTGTACCTTTGAATTGATACTTAAGAGATGGGCTTTCTTGAATCAGATGGTGATCGGATTGAGTCTGTGGCACGAAAGATTCGCTGTATGTACGTTGGTGAGAAGCTGATGATGAGGAAGAAGCCGACGGCGACGAAGGATCAAGATTATGTAATTGGCCTGTGATTAAAGCTAAACGATCTGATCCTCTTTCCATTATTCTTCTTCTCCTTTCTTCCCTATCCATCACCATCTTCACTGTCAAAGAAAAAAATGTAGAAAACAGAGGACAGAAAAAAAGAAGTTATCAAATTTCAGAGCAAGAGAAAGTTGTTATGTTTAGCTTTTGAAACCCTCCAAAATTAGGTTCTTCTTAAAAAGTAGAAAGAAAGGCGAAATAATAGTTCTCTTAAGTCTAAATTTAGAATGTATAGAGATGAATTCTTCCCTATTTTTAAAAAATAATAATAAATCTGTAACTAAGGTAGGAGGAGATGAAAAAAGGAAAAAAACGACCACAGTCGGAGTCGAACCCACGACCTTCTGATCCGAAGTCAGACGCGCTAATCCACTGCGCTATGCGGTCAATTTGTTATGACACGGTGTAGCAAATATTTAATTACTCTATGGTACTTTTGGTTTACTTCTCGCACAAGACTCTAAACTTGTGAGGCTGTTTCAATCGATTCCCTTATGCTTTTGTATTCACTAATCCATAATTAGAGTTTTCCTGAAAACCGTAGCATAATCGTGAGATTTCTGATTTAATATTTTTTTATTTCTAACGATGAAGCCTAGCGATTCAAGATGAGGAGCAAAAGTCTCAAATTTGGCTCTCTCAAAAGTCAGTTCTCGTTTACTTCTCACTGGTTTTGTAGTCAAGAAGAGGAAATAAATTAGAAAATTTTACTCTTTTATAAAATTATTGCAGAGTTAATCAGAAAATATTATTAGAGATGGAATCTTTGCAGAGTTTTATGGTTGAGCATAATGAGCTTTCCATGTCGATGAGATATCAGAAACAGCTTCATCAACAGTGAGGTAAAGTCCACTTAGTCCCAGTGACTCTATAACCTTTGACTTGTGTAGCTTTTCCATTACACTCCCTACTGGATTCACCAGCACAAACTAAAAGTTGAAACAAAAAGTTATTAATGACATAAATTATATATCAGCTTCTTGATGATGATGATGATGATTGATCTTTTGTACTGTTGTTTTCAGTTTAACAGGACTCACCTGGAGTGATTGCTTCTCAAGCTTCTTTCTGAGCTCAGACACGGTTTCAATCCCGCTGGTGTCTATCGCTGATACAGCTGAGATGGTTCCACATAAAAGGAACTATATGAGCAAACAAGAAAGTGACTATATAGTAAATACACAAAGACATGTCTCTGAGATGTTAACAGAAGTTACCTGTCATGTCAAGAACTATGCATTTTAAGGTAGCATCATTGTTCTCCTTTATCCGTGATTCCTCTTCTCTGATCCATCTCAAGATCCTGCAACAGCATAACTCTTTTGTGGGGAACCCTATCATGAAGTTAGTGGAAAAAAGGGAGTCACGGACTGACCTATCTTGTAGGTAAGTGGAGTTGGCGAAATAGATTGGAGATTCGATGGCAAGAATCAGGAAAGAAGGGATTCTTGAGGCTTCTGTGTATCTTTCAAGACTCTGATATATCTGAGTCCCTGGGATGTTTCCTAACTCAACTGTGTTCGGTCGGGTTACGTGCAACAATATCTTGAAAACCGAAACTCCCACCTGAAAAATACAAGTCAGAAATCCCAATTGCAAACTAATTAGAAGTTTGAGAACAAGAGGAGGAACAGTTTGTTCTGCTTACTGCTACTGCGAGGCCAAGAGGCACTGAAATGAAGAGAACGCCAAAGAAAGAACAGATACAAGCTAAGAAATCGAGCTTGTCAACTTTCCACAGCTTGTATGCAGCTTGATAGTCAATGAGTCCTATCACGGCGGTTACTATGATGGCCGCTAGGATCACGTTAGGAGTGTAATAGAAGAGTGGCATCAGAAACAAAAGGGTTAGAAGTACTGCTGACATCACGATGTTAGAAACCGTTGTTTGCGCTCCAGCGTTGTAGTTTACAGCAGACCGGGAGAAAGATCCTGAGGTAATGATTAGAAGACTCGGTTCACTGGGAAAACAAAATTTTGTGAGAGTGATGAAGTTACTTACCTGATGTAACATAGCAAGAGGTGCAAGAACCAGCCATGTTCATAAAACCAATAGCAATCATTTCTTTGTTCCCATTGACCTGGTAGTTCTTGAGAGAAGCAAACGTTCTTCCTACAGCAATCCCTTCCTGAAGATAAGAAAATGTTGATTCGGTATGATCACAAAAACAATCACTGAATCTTGTGTCTCGTTCATGTAAATGAGCTTACTGTGAGGGAGAGAATGCCAGTGATGATGCCGGTTTTGATGGCTAGAGCAAGGTGAGTACTACTGAAGCACAACATGTTTAATGAAGGTGGATTCACGCCCTTTGGTAGATAACCAATCTGAGATTGAGAGTCAAAAGTTTCAAACTTCCAAGACAACGAATATATTGCATCTCTGATAAAAAATGAAATGTCCTTACAAAGGAGATGGCTTGAGTCTTGGATCTGATAAGGTAGACAAATACAGTTGAGATAACAACCGATGTCAACGGTGCTGCAGCCGATATCCAGAAAATTTTCGGCTTCCTCATGCTCTGCATTGTCAAGAAAAGAGGGCTAAATATTCGATAATTCGATTCAACAATGAGCTGCAAAGTTGATTGAAAGCTCGGTTAATTTCAGGACTTGTGTGAAAAATACTTACAATGTGCCTTGTGGTTAACAGGATGATCAAGAAGACTATCCCCATCACAATGGGTTGCCAAGACCACTTTCATGTAAACAAGATCCATGGAACATCAATCAATGAAACTTGTTTACGGTGTTTTTAACTGAAAGATAAAAAAAAAATTTGTTTACTTACCTCAGTTCTGTGGTTGAGCACAGAGGTTACTACAGAAAAAATCTGCATTTGACCTGTGAAATGGACAATTCCAAGAAGACCCTTAAGTTGTTGTAATGCCACAATAACAGCAGCACCAGCAGTGAACCCAATTAGAGTTGCCTTGGACAAAAAGTCAATCACAAAACCTAGCCTGTAGAACAAATTATTCACATTGCTGATCACAATCCCGATACGAGATCTTCATACAGAGATCGTTTTAAAAGAACTGTTTTTTTTTTTTTTTTATCGCGGGTGAGAGAAGGAGAACGTGATGGTTGATTTGAAGATTGTATATATGTACCTAAGAAGGCCAAGAGAGGCTTGGAATAAACCAGCAAAGAAAGTGGCAGTGAAGGCTAATTTGAGGTAAAGGGTTGAGTCTTGTGTTGGAGAGATACTCTCACTTAGCATAGAACCCATCACTAGTGATGCTATTGAGACAGGACCTACTCCAAGGTGTCTTGAGCTTCCTAGAATTGAGTATATAAGTGGTGGCACAAAGCTTGAATCTGCATCCAGTTTCAAAAAAAAAAAAAAAAATCAAAACTTTTGAATTAGATCCAATTTACTTTTATCAAGTAATGAATTATGTAAGTTAAGGTGTTGATTGTGGTATACTTACAAAGACCAATAATGGGTGGCAAGTTTGCTAATTTGGCGTAGCTGATTCCCTGCCATTTTACCACCCAAATAAAATGTAACAAAAAATTATCAACTTTTCATAAAAATGATCAGATTTTATAAATAATCCAAAAAAGTTTTATGAGCAAAGACAAATATAAAAGTTGCTCCCCATTTCCAATTAACCGCCATTAGAGAGGCAAAAAGTTTTGATTTTTAAATAGATTTCAGATGTGAAAGACAAAAGTACCTTTCAAATGAATATAATATGTATTAAAAATTCCAGAAAAATGACAAGAGGTTTAAAAGAGTTCAGATTCTACACAGAATCTTAATTAAACTTCCATTATTTAATAATTCAACCTTTTGGTATTTCCATCGTATACATTTTTCATTTTTCCACTGTAAATTAACAATTTTGATTACGTCCAAAAGAAATTTTATGGGTATTTTTCACTAATTTAGAAGAATTACTAAGAAACACAGGTAAAAGAAGAGATTTTTTTAAAAACTTTGAGTAGCTTATAACCTGAGGAATGGCGAGACTAGCAATGGTGAGACCAGAGATAACATCGGACCTAAAAAGCTTGAGATTGTACTGTGGAGCCCAAGTGAAGATCGGGAAGATGCTTTTTAAACCCAAAACCACTCTGTTTCTCCATGTTTGGTTCCTGAATCTCTGTAACGGATCGTCCGGGAAGAAGACATCCGAAACGCGTCGTTTTAGCTTCTGAAACGCGGTTTTCTGCGGCGGGAGACAAACGCTGTGAATCTCCACGGTCGTTGTTGTTCCGGCGACGTTATAAGGACACGAACTGTTGTCTTCTACTCTGTTTCCCTCGTGACTCATTATGATTTGTAATTTGACTGTAATTTGTGGATTAGTGATGAAAATGGGTTTGAGTTTTTTTTCATAAACAGATCGAGTAAATTTGGTTTTTGTCTTTGGAAATGGCAGAACGAAAGAAGCAGTTTTTTTTTTCTCTCTCTGTCATTTATTAACTGAATGGGATTTTATTTTCCTTATAAAAAACTTCCAGGCTATTTATTTTTAAAATATTATATTAACAATGTATTTATACATCTCATTTAGTGTTGTACTTGCATGTAAATCAATTTTATTGCTAATAAATTTGGATATCATACCTTTTACAGATTCGACTCATTACTGTAGTAAATCTTACGTGTCGTTTACAAAACGACTTCATCTAATTTAACGAATGATAACATTCTAAATAACAAGTAAAAAATCAAAAAAAATGTCAATGAGAATAAATTACTCTATTTTCAATTTATATTATCTAAAACTCCATTTATCATCTCAGATCGGACCTATTATTTCAGATTCTACTCATTATCATAGTCCGTAAATTTGGTCCAATATGTCATATTGATTGCAGATCATATAGAACTATATAAGATTTTAATTTGTAAGAGATTAACGAAAAAACATATCATTATGAGCTAAACATTTGATTGAAGTTATGTCAACTGGGGTAAAAAAAAAAATACTTTGTAGGAAAAATAAACCAAAATGATACAATTTTGGATTTATTGGAGCAAGAAAAAAGGATTGGGAAGACGAATGACGTGATATTTCATAACTCATAAAGAGAATCTTAAGAATTCGTAAAATACATTTGACTCAAAATTTTGATCAGCAAGAGAGCGTCCATGCCTAAAATCAGCGATTTCAATAAATATCTTTGGTCTTAACTCTTACGTGATTTCAGATTTCAATAAAATATCCTTTTGATAATGTTGTTACACGTCTCTGTCTCTGAGTCAAATACAATGTTGATTTTTTGCTAAATGAAATGGAGTTGATAAAATGTCAATATTAGGTTTTTACTATTTATTTGTTGGTGATACTAGCCAAGTTAGTACTTCATCAGATTTACGAATATATCATTTTAGTATTTTATTTTTGTTCCGTATTATTTCCTCCGTTTCAAAATAAATATTATTTTGACACTTTTCACACATATTAAAAAAAAAGTTAAAGTTTTTTTTATATCCTTAAACTGTTTAGATAATTACACTTTTCTATTTTAATTTTTAATATATGATCAATTTAAGTTGAGGTTAAAAAAAAAATATCGTGTTAAAAATTGTATTGAAATTCGATAATGACACTTTTTTGTAACCAGAAAAAGTGTCAAAATGACACTTATTTTGAAACGGATAAAGTATTTTGTATTTTCAAAGTAAATTTGTAATTAAATCTTTATTTTATCTATATTATTTTAATTTATTAATTAGAAAAAACTTATATAGTGTATTAATAAGGAACACAATAAAGATTTACATATTTTTCTTAATATGTTTGAAAATGTTATAATGACACTTTTTATAAAAGAAAAGCACTGATAAATATTAACAAAATTTATAGAAATACCATCAAAAAGAGATTTTCAAAGCCACTTGAACTTGTTCCATTAGTTCTTAAGATAAGATAAGCAATGTTCCATTAGAGTGTCACATTTTATACTATAGAAGTTATAGCCTTGATATTTTGTCAGAAAACAAGATTTGCAAACTAAATTTGTCGTTAATGCGGGGTTTCAGAAAACTATCTTACAAAGTAATTTGAGAAAAGCCCTTTTTATAAAAAAAAAAAAAAATGTAATTTGAGAAATGGATTACAAATATTACAATACTTGGTTGAATATTTCCATTTGTTCACCATTCGAAGCCTCTTTATTATTTGGGTATAGGCCTTTATATAAATGGGCTCTTTTTCGATTTAGTTGATTAATAAATATAATAGACCGGCCTTAGAGAGGCCCAATATTTAGTGGCAATTTCGTAAATGTCTTACTCAGTCGTTCTTAATTCTCAAGAAAAAAATTATTTTTGTGATTTTAATTTTTTTTTTTATCACACCCAGCTAACGTCGTTCGTTTCTTCGATCCCCGATGTACAGATTTAAGCGATAATACGAGATCCGAAGGACACAGCCTTCCTCCGCTTAATCTGTAAATATGGTGAGTAGTGAAATCTCTCCTCTACTTTTTGTTATTCTCAGATCTCCGAGTGAATCTGTCTACGATTCGATCTCGATTTCCTGTCCTTCTTCTGTGATTAAGGCGTAATTTGAGTGAGATCGTGTAATCTCAGATCGTAGTATGTTTCGCTTCGATTTGGGTAATCCGATTTGAAGATTTCGTGTTGTGTTACTGCCGGTGGCATGAAATCGAGTGTAGTCTCTTGACATTTTGGTTTGTGGAATTGAACAAAGGATCATGGCCGTTGCATTTTGAGAAGATCTGGAATATTTGGGCTCGGCGAATGGGGTTTTAGGCTTTTAGCTGTTTTGTATATAATTGTTTGGTTAAAGTTCCTTGTTGATTCTGGTGGAGGGATTTTGGTAAAATTTGTAGTTTAGAGTGTTTTTTAATTCGCGAATGTGTTATAGAAGGAATGTTATTTTGATTTACGATCTTATTTGTTTAGTTCAGTACTGACTAGTAGTTTCTTTCTTTTTGTTGAAACAGCCTCTCAGACTCGAGATCAAGGTATTCGTTTTACTATATCCATGTTGTATTTTTGGGGTTTCTATTGGATCATTCACTCCGGTTTTAGGCTGTGTTAATAATTTGATATGCGTTGTTTTTGGATCAGAGAAAATTGGCTCAAAGGTCTGAGAGAGTAAAATCTGTGGATCTGCATCCTACAGAACCATGGTAATTTCAAGCTTTGCCTTTGCTCTCCTGCGTCTTAGTTTCAACGTTTCTTCTTCATACTTTATTTTCGTTGTAGTGATTAGAAGAGAATTTTCCACCACTTGGGTATCCATGATTTGTGGTGTTGCACCACTTTCTATGCTTTCATAGTTTTGTACCTTTATTTTCTGCTACTCATGACTGGAACCTGACATAACATTTTGCAGGATTCTAGCAAGTTTGTATTCTGGAACCTTGTGTATTTGGAACTACCAGACACAGGTGGGTGAATAATTTGATTTTAATCTGTTTCCTTATGCTCGTATCCAATAAACACTATATGAAACCGAATGACCAAAAGTGCAACTGAAAGTTTATTTTCTTTGTGTATTTATGATTCATGGAACTTCTAATCTGAGTCTTGCTTGATAATCCTTAGGTGATGGCCAAATCCTTCGAGGTGACCGAATTACCAGGTATACAGCTTTATTTCTTTTGCGTCTTTAGTTATAATGTTTTTGGTTTAATTTATTCTTGTTGTATGTAATTAGTGTTTAGTTTGTTACTGATTCTGATTTCTTATATTATGACTTTGCAGTTCGGTCAGCCAAGTTTATAGCGCGAAAGCAATGGGTCGTGGCAGGAGCTGATGATATGTATATTCGTGTATACAATTACAATACCATGGACAAGGTTAAAGTGTTTGAGGCTCATTCAGACTACATTAGATGTGTGGCTGTTCATCCAACCCTTCCATATGTGCTGTCATCTTCTGATGATATGCTCATAAAGCTTTGGGACTGGGAAAAAGGTTGGGCTTGCACTCAGATTTTCGAGGGACATTCGCACTATGTGATGCAAGTCACATTTAATCCAAAAGACACCAACACTTTTGCCAGTGCTTCACTTGATCGTACCATAAAGGTGCTGAAATGGTCTATGCTTGTAAATTGACTATGGCTTAGTCCGCATAAGGTTCTGAAAAGTGTTAGCTCATTCTATGTTTACATGCTTGTTCATCTTCAGATTTGGAATCTTGGTTCTCCAGACCCAAATTTTACATTGGAGGCTCATCAGAAAGGAGTAAATTGTGTAGATTATTTCACTGGTGGTGATAAACCCTATCTAATTACCGGCTCTGATGACCACACTGCTAAGGTCTGCATCCTGGTCACTGCTCTGTTAGATGATACGTTTCTACTGGACACTATCTGCTTTCAGGTTATTTACTAGTTGAATTTCGGGAATCAGGTCTGGGACTATCAAACAAAAAGTTGTGTCCAGACCCTGGACGGGCACACACACAATGTATCTGCAGTATGTTTCCATCCAGAGCTTCCAATTATAATCACAGGTTCTGAAGATGGGACCGTTCGCATTTGGCATGCAACTACGTACAGGTATATTATAATATGAGCCGTTTTTTTTGTTGTTGGACATATTAATAATTTAATGCTTCTTGTATGCCTACCTAAACCATTTTCAGTTAGATGTATTCTTGTGCACCTTTCCACAATTACCAATTTCTTCTATTGTCCTTCCGTTTGTAATTCAAATTTCCTAATGTCTGTTTTTCCTTGCAGGCTAGAGAACACATTAAATTATGCCCTCGAGAGAGTTTGGGCCATTGGTTACATTAAAAGTTCACGCCGGTGAGTTTTTGGATTTTTGCTCCCTCCTCTTATTAATAACTCGATGCTTGTCAGAACTGTTATCCGGTTGATAGTATAACAGCATTCATTGAATCTTTGATTCTGGCTGCC
>JAHZTW010000003.1:95002918-95022944 GCA_020283515.1 Alliaria petiolata
ATTTCATGCCAAACACTTATTCGGATGAGTCCGGAGGCATTCATACAGTTATGTGGAATATTACATGGGAGGTATGGCTTGCAAAACTCAACAAACATAGGTCTCGATGAGAGTGTCGCAATATTTCTAATCATTTGCGCCCAAAATGATACTCAACGAGATATTGCACTAAGGTTTGGACATGCGCAAGAAACTATTTGGCGAAAGTTTCATGATGTCCTTAAAGCAATGGAACGATTGGCTGTTGAGTATATACGTCCAAGAACAGCTGAGGAACTTATAGCTATCTCCAACCGTTTATATGGAGATACCAGATATTCAAGTTTTAATGGATTTGTTGGTGCACTTGATGGAACGCATGTACCGGTTATGGTGACACCGGGTCGAGAAGGTCTCCGTTTTATAAACAGAAAGGGAATCGCAAGCCTCAATGTCTTGGCTATATGTGATTATGACATGCTTTTCACATATTGTTTTGTCGGGATGGCAGGATCTGCTCATGATGCACGAGTGTTGGCGACTGCGATACGAGATGATCCAATGTTTCCTGTGCCTCCAGAAAACATGTATTATCTTGTAGATTCTGGATATGCTAATAGACGCGGCTATTTAGCTCCATATCGAAAAGAACATAGGGACGGCACAAGATATCATCTACAACAGTTCTTAAATGGTGAACCTCCACGAAACAGTAAAGAAATGTACAACAGGTGGCATGCGTCCTTACGTTCTGTTATAGAACGAACATTTGGCTTGTGGAAAAAAAAATGGTGGGTGCTAAATGAATTTCCTAGGTACGACATTGCCACTCAAAGAAGTGTTATATTCGCTACAATGGGTTTGCATAATTTTATTCGTCAACATAACATTAAAGACGACGACTTTGACAATATCGATATCGAGAATGAAGTTGTGCAAGCACAAAATATTGAGAATGATGAGCAGGAGAACAATGATGGTGTTGGAGTTGATGAATCATCAGAGGCAGGAGCATATATGCGGATAGTTCGTGATCAGATTGCTCAGCATATGTGGATAGACCATCGACGTCGTCGACACTAGACAGTATCATGAAATTATGTTTATTTTAACGTTTATTTAAATAATGTAATCTATGAAGTTATTTGATTTCACAATAATTAAAAATTTCAATTTTATTTTAATTTAAATATATTATTTAAAATTAAAATTAAAATAATATATTTTATTCAATTACTCTCAATTACTCTCAATTCCTCTCAATTACTCTCAATTACTCTCAATTACTCTCGTTAATACCATTCAAGTTAATTTTTTTTTTTTTTTTATATTCTTCTCAATTCTTCTAATTATCACTTTTCTTTTCCTCTCAATTACATTTTTTTCAATTCTTCTCAATTATACTAATACACACCAATCACACCATTCAAGTTAATTATATCGCTAGATAAAGTCACTCGAAATCAGAATAGTATCGAGCATTGATGTTATTAAATTAAGGGGAAATTAATGTGATGCAGAGAGAGAGCCATTTACTTTTGTTTCTAAAAATTAAACTCGACTGGGTCTGTGTGCCTAAAATAAATTCGACAATGTCAAAAGAACACATCTTATCACATCCAATAGAAACTTGAAAAGAAAGATCTTCATTTTTTTCAATGACTAAAAGATATTTACATATTTGTTGAAAGAACAAAAAAATGTGACTAAGGTTATATATTTATACAATAAATTTTAATGCATGTTTAAAGAAAATTATCAAGAAAGAAATGTTTGATGATTATCAACGTGGGTCTAGCTATGTCAAAAGGAAATACCTAAAGCTATATTTAATGGCCATAACTAATCATGGGTGGGGGATGGGATAAGGCTCTCTCCATAACCCATAATATTATATATATGCAGCTTTTATATCCTTCAAAAAGACAAAAGGAGAAATAATTACTGAATTTTTTCAAATGTCGCAGAAAAGCTTCTTTATAGTTTAAATTGTAAAAGTTTGTATATCAAAGTCTACGGATTCACATCTCAAAATATGAAAAAACATTGCACAATATGGATTCTAGTTACTGAGTATTTTATTCGTGCATGTTCGTTTCATCACTTAAACACATTTTTACGTTTCATCACTCAGGTTTTTTTTTTTTTTTTATGTTTTGTCATAATAGATCAAGACAACACTCTCGCATTTGTTCAACCCAAATTTTAACTTACATTAAAAAAAAAAATATAAATATATATATTAATTAGCTAGTGAAACAACTAGATTGCCCTTGTAACTAAAATGAAAGTAGAGTTTTTGTTTGGGCACGTTTTTTCCCCTCTTCTCCTGTGGTGGTTAACACTAAGTAACGAACAGACAGTTTTGTCACATTTTCCTTATTTCACAACGGTCTTTACCAGTTTTTCTCGGACAAAACCCCAAAACATTATCACCTGCTTTTTTGTTTCTCTTCATTTTTATATTCATTTTCTTTATAGTGCTTCTCTATTTTTAAAAAAACAATGATTATAGTTCGTGTAAAATATAGATTGTGATATATTACGATTTCAAAAATTTCATCATTCAGATTCCAGCTCATGTATTTATTCTTGAGTAAGAATAGAAAGCCAACACGTATTTTTTTTTTGCCGTCTATTATATTTTTATTACGAATTATTAAAACAATTATAAAGACAATTTTTTAAAAGATAATTTTATCTGTTTTCTAAAAATCTTACACCACGCTGTACTTCATGTAATATACTTCAGAAATTGTATCATTTGGAAATCGAACACCAGACCTTAAATATTAATTAACCTTTTGGTTAACCACTAGATTAAAGAAGTTTTCACAACCATATGTATCTTTTTTATATATATATATTTAGGATTTTATATGAATTTAAAACTTTCAGGTTTTTTTAATCAACACCACAGTTGATGCTTAGTTTGCATTTTGATTTTGATCTATGATTGATCATTCTAGAAATATAAATATTAATCTTTGAGTTAGGAAATCTAAAGACATCATGTTTGCAATTAAAATTTTGATTCTTGATATATATACACACACACATATATATCTGTCTCTTATACACATCTAGATGTGTATAAGAGACAGAGGTAAACGTCTCCAGTAATGGTGGTAAAGCAAGGTTAGTTATGAGAGCTAAAGGAAACTACAGGTTGATCTTAAACGCGAGTCTCTACCCGGAAATGAAACTTGCAAGCATGGACAAAAAGGGAATCACATTCGCTTGTGTGAATAGTGTAAGCGAAGGCAAAGAAGGTCTCTCTACATTTGCGCTGAAGTTCAAAGACCCAACGATCGTGGAAGAGTTTCGCGTAGCCATTGACAAGCATAAAGACAGTAAGCCGATAGAAGAAGCAGCTCGTCCTCTGAAGACACCTGAGAACTCTCCAACAGCTACAGATGCTTGAAGAGAAAGGTAAACAAAAAAAACATGTAGAAACACTTCTCTTTGTCTTGTTTTTTTTTTTACTTTTCAAGTAGTTGAATTTTGAGGCAGAGAGAAATAGAGATTTGAAGAAGTTTGTTGTTGTTGTTTTTCTTTTTCACAGTTCTTGAGACTTTCTGGTTACTATGAGACTTAAATCTGCTTCTTAATCTTATTTTATATGAGCTATATTTGAATGAGACTGTTCTATATAATTAGTCCGGTTTCAAACTGGTTCTGGCTCTTCAAGGTTTAGGTTTGGATCAGTTTTGTGGATCGGAAATATTTGATCTGGTTCATGTGGCTGGTTTTACAAAGAATCGGTTTTACAACTAGATCGGACCAGTCAACGAACGTTTTAGTCCATTGTACCAAATCAATGGGAGGTAATATGGGCCTGAATAGTAGTGGGCCTGAACACTAAGCTATTAAACATGTCACGTGTACATTCTCTCTAGGCTTCCTAATAGGCGAGTAAAATCTTTGATAATTTTTACGCTGATAGAGAGGGGACAAGATCGATTTTTACTTGATACGTGTCGGTTTGTTACAAACTAAAATAAAATAAATATTTTAAAGATTTCATCAAATTGATTTTCAAAAACTATGGGTCTGACTGGTTGTCGATTAGAGAAGAAAAGAAAAGGGTAAAAAATAAAATCTTTTAATAATTACTTAACTTTAACCAGTCATAAAAAAAAAAAAAAACAGAAAAAAAAAATATACTCAGAATTGAGTGGAAAACGGTTAGAAAATGTCTTCCACAGAAAACGCGTAGAAAAAAATTTCTTATCTTACTGGCACACATATCAACACAAATAATAGATCAATATATTATTTATATTATATATCTTAGGTTATAAAAGAACGTGTATTGTAATTGTGAGAACTCACCATATCTTATTCTCATCTGTTTTTTTATTCCTATTTGCTTCTCCAAAAAATCATCGTTTATTTTTTCCAAACACTCATCTCACCATATCTTATTCTCACTATATCTGTTTTTTATTTGAAAACCTATCTGCTTCTCCCAAAAACTCATCGTTTCTTTTTCCAAAAACTCATCGTTAAGGTAATACTCATCGTTTTTTTAACCATCTCTATTTAAATATGACTATGCTTACTTTATCTAATTATATAATGATTTATATTTTATAGAACTATATCCATCAAAAATACAATTATGTTTTTTTTTACACATTCTATTTAAATCTAATTATGCTTATATTATTCAATTATATATTAATTTATATTTTATAGAACTATCCATTATAAATATATATATAAATAGAATTTTGCTTGTTTGTAGTTTTGATTTGTATAAGTTGTTATTAATATTAAGTTATGTAAATTTGAATGTATATAATTTTATTTTAATTATTTTTATAAAGTATGATATCATATAATTTTTTATTTATTGATATGAACATTATTAAATAATAATTTTTAATTAAATGTAGTGTTCCTAAAATCATTAGGTGCATATAGTTTTTAAACATTTTATTTCCATAATTTTGCTTTATGTTTATTTTTATTTTTTTGTTAAAGAAAATAACGAAAGTAAAAAAGATTCTTTATGTTTATACATTTACTAGTTTGTAAATACGTATATTAAAAACAAATGTGTACGTTATATAAATTTTACTAATTTTGCTTTGTGTTTATACTTTTACTAGTTTGTAAGTATAATAAAAAAAATTGTACGTTATCAAAATATGTACTTAGAAATAATTGTGAATCTTGCTAATTAGTATATTTTTTTATATATGTTCTAAAGATGACTAGTAGATCAGATAATCCACGTACAAGCGCAAGTAGAGCTCGTCGTGCAACTGTTGGTGCAAGATCATCAACCCGAGGAAGATCGAGTCGTGGAACCGATGGTGGAGAAACATCTACTCATGCCGGTGGTACAAACAGTCAACATACAAGACGCAACGTACGTAAAATTAATATTTTCATAATCATAATTTTATTGATATATTATTTTTGATTATATAATAATGATCATTTTTTTTATTTTTTAAAATGTGCGTAGCATAAATGGACGCCTAGAACAACAAAAAATTTTCTTGACCTTATAATCGCTGAATTAGAAGCGGAAGACTATACAATTAGAATACCGTTAGCTGCTGGTAAACGAAGAATCGAAGAAAAATTTCATGAATTAACTGGTGATTTGGTTAAATGGGAACCCGAGATGAAAGGCAAATTTAACTATTTGAAAAAACTTTGGTATTACAACAATATATTAGTCAAACGTACTGGAGTGTCGGTTAATCAGGCATCAGGACAAATCGAAATGTTACCAACATGGTGGGCGGATCGATGCGCGGTAATTTTCTGATTTTTAATTGCTAGTAATATGTTGTATTTCTCATTGTTTTCTCATTATTTTATGGAAGATTTATCTTCGTATGTTTTTCTGTAGTTAAAAGTATATTTATTAGTTATATAAGAAACTAATATAAGATATCGATTTTACAGGAGTTCGGTGATAACAATCGAAAATACATAAATGTGTTGCAAAATAAACCCCTTCCGTTCAAAGATTTACTAGATAACATACATAGCGAACACGATGTGGAGCAAGATGATCGTTATTCACCCCACATGCTTGGAGTTCATCTTGATCAAGCAGAAAACGAAGAAGCATACGATGATGATGTGATGGCGGGTGAGACAGAAGAACATGGTGGAACCCCATTCCATCCAACGAGCCCGACTCGAAGAAATGATGATGCTGATGATGATGATGATGTGCCACCACATAGTCGCTCTACAAGAGACACCACTAGACGTTCTCCATACAATATTCGTAGGCCATCAGCCCGTGGTCGGAATACAGGGACACGACGTACTCATATGAGAAGAGTTAATTTTGAAGCACAAATTGATGGAAGATTTCAACGTATGGAAGAATCTCGTGGGGAGTTACTGAATATGGTGCGTTCACGTCAAAACTCAAAACCGACATATGGCGATGCACTGGCTATACTAGAATCTTTGCCAATCGAGCCAATGAATACATTTTGGTGGGAGGCAAACAAGTTGCTAATGAATGATGAAGATATTCGTGAAGGATTTATGAAGTTGCGGAGTGAGGAGAATAAAATTCGATATTTGGAGAGGTTAGCCGGTGTCGATAGATATGGAAATCTTTGTGATCTTATTAATCTACGCGTAGCGAGCAGCACTAGTGGAAGTGAACAAGTAAGATCAGATGCGTTTGGCTATAGTGGTGGTTCATTTGGTGGAGGGTCTGTTGGTGGTGGGTCGACTGGTGGAGGATCTGTTGGTGGTGGGTCGACTGGTGGAGGGTTTGTCGGTGGAGGGTCTGTCGGTGGAGGGTCTGTTGGTGGTGGATCGCCTGGTGATCAATGCTTTAACTTAGGCACATGGGATAACATTAACAGAGAAAGTGATAATAATCCACCAACATGATTTATCTCACATAATTCTCCGAATTATTCTCCCCGATTTGGGATTTCAGGATCACTAGGCACGGGTTTTTCTTCTTTACTTGGGATTGACTCTCCTAGGTCCATAGGATCAACTTCTACTAACGATCCAGAGATGATAAATTTTTTTAATAGGCCTAAGGATAATGATGTGAATAAGTAGAGATGATATTGTATTTTAAAAAAATAATTATAAAATAAGCTTTGTTATTTATGTATGTTTAATATTTGAATTAAAAAATGTTCAATAAATTTTTAACTCGGATCTATTTGAACTATCAGGAATTTCGAATTGCCGAGTTGCGTTCACGTGGATTAGAATATCTTGACGATGAAGAAATAACAGAGTTGATGTTACTTGAAGAAGAAGAGACTGTGGAAGCATGCATATCTCCTTTGTTGCAATATTATACGAGATATTTTTACAAACAACCTATCACTTCAGATCGAGGACAAGGATGGCTTATTATTCGAGATCAAATCTATGGTAACGACATTTCATGCCAAACACTTATTCGGATGAGTCCGGAGGCATTCATACAGTTATGTGGAATATTACATGGGAGGTATGGCTTGCAAAACTCAACAAACATAGGTCTCGATGAGAGTGTCGCAATATTTCTAATCATTTGCGCCCAAAATGATACTCAACGAGATATTGCACTAAGGTTTGGACATGCGCAAGAAACTATTTGGCGAAAGTTTCATGATGTCCTTAAAGCAATGGAACGATTGGCTGTTGAGTATATACGTCCAAGAACAGCTGAGGAACTTATAGCTATCTCCAACCGTTTATATGGAGATACCAGATATTCAAGTTTTAATGGATTTGTTGGTGCACTTGATGGAACGCATGTACCGGTTATGGTGACACCGGGTCGAGAAGGTCTCCGTTTTATAAACAGAAAGGGAATCGCAAGCCTCAATGTCTTGGCTATATGTGATTATGACATGCTTTTCACATATTGTTTTGTCGGGATGGCAGGATCTGCTCATGATGCACGAGTGTTGGCGACTGCGATACGAGATGATCCAATGTTTCCTGTGCCTCCAGAAAACATGTATTATCTTGTAGATTCTGGATATGCTAATAGACGCGGCTATTTAGCTCCATATCGAAAAGAACATAGGGACGGCACAAGATATCATCTACAACAGTTCTTAAATGGTGAACCTCCACGAAACAGTAAAGAAATGTACAACAGGTGGCATGCGTCCTTACGTTCTGTTATAGAACGAACATTTGGCTTGTGGAAAAAAAAATGGCGGGTGCTAAATGAATTTCCTAGGTACGACATTGCCACTCAAAGAAGTGTTATATTCGCTACAATGGGTTTGCATAATTTTATTCGTCAACATAATATTAAAGACGACGACTTTGACAATATCGATATCGAGAATGAAGTTGTGCAAGCACAAAATATTGAGAATGATGACCAGGAGAACAATGATGGTGTTGGAGTTGATGAATCATCAGAGACAGGAGCATATATGCGGATAGTTCGTGATCAGATTGCTCAGCATATGTGGATAGACCATCGACGTCGTCGACACTAGACAGTATCATGAAATTATGTTTATTTTAACGTTTATTTAAATAATGTAATCTATGAAGTTATTTGATTTCACAATAATTAAAAATTTCAATTTTATTTTAATTTAAATATATTATTTAAAATTAAAATTAAAATAATATATTTTATTCAATTACTCTCAATTACTCTCAATTCCTCTCAATTACTCTCAATTACTCTCAATTACTCTCGTTAATACCATTCAAGTTAATTTTTTTTTTTTTTTTATATTCTTCTCAATTCTTCTAATTATCACTTTTCTTTTCCTCTCAATTACATTTTTTTCAATTCTTCTCAATTATACTAATACACACCAATCACACCATTCAAGTTAATTATATCGCTAGATAAAGTCACTCGAAATCAGAATAGTATCGAGCATTGATGTTATTAAATTAAGGGGAAATTAATGTGATGCAGAGAGAGAGCCATTTACTTTTGTTTCTAAAAATTAAACTCGACTGGGTCTGTGTGCCTAAAATAAATTCGACAATGTCAAAAGAACACATCTTATCACATCCAATAGAAACTTGAAAAGAAAGATCTTCATTTTTTTCAATGACTAAAAGATATTTACATATTTGTTGAAAGAACAAAAAAATGTGACTAAGGTTATATATTTATACAATAAATTTTAATGCATGTTTAAAGAAAATTATCAAGAAAGAAATGTTTGATGATTATCAACGTGGGTCTAGCTATGTCAAAAGGAAATACCTAAAGCTATATTTAATGGCCATAACTAATCATGGGTGGGGGATGGGATAAGGCTCTCTCCATAACCCATAATATTATATATATGCAGCTTTTATATCCTTCAAAAAGACAAAAGGAGAAATAATTACTGAATTTTTTCAAATGTCGCAGAAAAGCTTCTTTATAGTTTAAATTGTAAAAGTTTGTATATCAAAGTCTACGGATTCACATCTCAAAATATGAAAAAACATTGCACAATATGGATTCTAGTTACTGAGTATTTTATTCGTGCATGTTCGTTTCATCACTTAAACACATTTTTACGTTTCATCACTCAGGTTTTTTTTTTTTTTTTATGTTTTGTCATAATAGATCAAGACAACACTCTCGCATTTGTTCAACCCAAATTTTAACTTACATTAAAAAAAAAAATATAAATATATATATTAATTAGCTAGTGAAACAACTAGATTGCCCTTGTAACTAAAATGAAAGTAGAGTTTTTGTTTGGGCACGTTTTTTCCCCTCTTCTCCTGTGGTGGTTAACACTAAGTAACGAACAGACAGTTTTGTCACATTTTCCTTATTTCACAACGGTCTTTACCAGTTTTTCTCGGACAAAACCCCAAAACATTATCACCTGCTTTTTTGTTTCTCTTCATTTTTATATTCATTTTCTTTATAGTGCTTCTCTATTTTTAAAAAAACAATGATTATAGTTCGTGTAAAATATAGATTGTGATATATTACGATTTCAAAAATTTCATCATTCAGATTCCAGCTCATGTATTTATTCTTGAGTAAGAATAGAAAGCCAACACGTATTTTTTTTTTTGCCGTCTATTATATTTTTATTACGAATTATTAAAACAATTATAAAGACAATTTTTTAAAAGATAATTTTATCTGTTTTCTAAAAATCTTACACCACGCTGTACTTCATGTAATATACTTCAGAAATTGTATCATTTGGAAATCGAACACCAGACCTTAAATATTAATTAACCTTTTGGTTAACCACTAGATTAAAGAAGTTTTCACAACCATATGTATCTTTTTTATATATATATATTTAGGATTTTATATGAATTTAAAACTTTCAGGTTTTTTTAATCAACACCACAGTTGATGCTTAGTTTGCATTTTGATTTTGATCTATGATTGATCATTCTAGAAATATAAATATTAATCTTTGAGTTAGGAAATCTAAAGACATCATGTTTGCAATTAAAATTTTGATTCTTGATATATATACACACACACATATATATATATATATATATATATATAGGGATTGAATTTTGATAAGTAAATGGACAGCAAGAAAATCAAAGCTATTAATTTATCCATATACATATCTAACAAAAAGTTACTTCTAAAGTTTAAACTAATTTCAAAAGTAATATACTAACTGAATGATACAAAGAAAAATACTTTAACAACAAATAAGACAAAGAAAAATAACTCTTAAATTAAAAACTAAGAACAAGTAAAGCGTGAAGCCTGAAAGGTCAATTATTAGTCGAAATGCAGACCCCTAGTTGCATGTTACAACAACCAGCGATATTTTTTTTTTTGAGAAAGAACAAACAGCGATATTAATGCATGTCAATAACTGGCGTGGTAAAAAACGTAGGTCAAGTAAATAACGATGGTGTAGTTATTTTGTAATTTGATTAAAATAGAAAGTTAAATACAGCAAGGAATTTCTATAAATTAAACATATGAATCCGACGTGAAAGCTTTCAGACCCACTTTTCTTATTAGAGAATTACTTGCCTTTACAAACAAACAAGTCCTTTAGGATAAGCTTTCACATTACAAAATAAAAACGTTAATGAAAAAATGAATATCAAATTACAAAAGTAATGTAAGCAAATAACAAGACGTTAAATTATTTTTGGCTGGCGCTTGTAAATAATAACATAATGGTTTCCTATTTGGTTCCTAAAGAATCACGTGTTTATTCATTTAGTCTAACCTAACTTAATTTAATATCAAAACGCAGTTGTGGTGTTGGATACTGAAAAGTAAAAACACAATTTACACACACACACTATAACACTGACACAACTCTGTATATAACCATAAGCTCTCCTTCACTTCATCTTCAACAATTTCCTCCCACCATTATCTATAGCTTGAGAGAAAGAGAGAAACACAAAATGGTGAGCTTCGAGAGGGTTCCTTTACTGTTAGGGTTAGTTCTGGTTCTAACTCTGGTCGGAGCTCCGACCAAAGCCCAAGGACCTGTTTGTCGTCAAGCTGAGACATTTAGCCGAGCTAGCTTCCCTGAAGGATTTCTTTGGGGAACCGCAACCGCAGCGTTTCAGGTCCATCTTTTACATTTATTTATTTTCAGAAAATATATGTTTTTATGTTCGTTTTATGATTATTTATTTTTTGTTTTTTTGGGGTTATTTTTGCTGTAAACAGGTTGAAGGAGCTGTTGATGAAGGTTGCAGAGGTCCAAGCATGTGGGACACTTTCACTAAGCAATACCCACGTATGTACTTTTTATTTTTCTTTCCATTTTATCGTTATATATATAATGTTTATAAATTTAAACATTAATGTTGAAATAAATTTCCCAGATAGATGTCAAAATCATAATGCTGATGTTGCTGTTGATTTCTACCATCGTTACAAGGTAATTAATTATCACATTTTTAATATCTTCTTGTGATTTAATTAAATAACTTTTGGATGATTAATTATTTTTAAAAAAAATGAATATTAACAGGAAGATATCAAGTTGATGAAAGACCTCAACACTGATGCTTTTAGACTTTCTATTGCGTGGCCCAGAATATTCCCCCGTAAGTGTTTTTTTTTTAAATTTTTTTATGTTGATCAATATGTTAGTGGTTATTAGTATTAATATTATTAAAAGTTTGGAAAAAAATACGAAAATAACAAGTGGAAACGCAAATAAAATAACAGATGGAAGAATGTCTAAGGGAATAAGCAAACAAGGAGTCCAGTTTTACCACGACCTCATCGATGAGCTTCTCAAAAACAGTAATTTTTTCACCTAAAAAAAAATACATAAGTTCATTAAAAAAAAATCATGTTATATCAATTATTAGTAATATTGACAATTTTTTTTTTGTTTCTTGTGAAATATAGAGATAACTCCACTAGTAACAGTCTTTCACTGGGATACTCCTCAAGACTTAGAGGATGAATACGGTGGTTTCCTGAGTGGTCTCATTGTGTAAGTTTTAATTTGTTTCCATGTATATAAATTACTGTTTATTAAATAATTAGTATAACTTAATAATGATTATATGTAATTGATAAATAAATATAGGAAGGATTTTACGGAATATGCAAACTTTACTTTCCACGAGTACGGACACAAAGTGAAAAACTGGATCACGTTCAACGAGCCATGGGTGTTTAGTCGTGCCGGTTACGACGTCGGGAAAAAGGCTCCGGGACGTTGTTCACCGTACATCGAAGAATGGGGACAGCACTGTCAAGATGGACGGTCAGGATTCGAAGCTTATCAAGTCAGTCACAATTTACTCTTGGCTCATGCTTATTCCGTTGAAGCCTTCAGAAAATGCAAACAGGTTTATCTTAAATTACATCCGTCTATTTTTGTTTTAAAATTCTTTTTTTTTACATCTTTTAAAATTCTTTTATAAATATAAATTTGGAGTTTTTGTTTTTTTTTTGTTTTATAGTGTGCTGGGGGTAAAATTGGAATTGCACACAGTCCAGCTTGGTTCGAACCAGCCGACCTTGAGGCTGTTGGAGCTCCCATTGAACGTGTGCTTGATTTCATCCTGGGATGGTAAAAAAAAAAGAAATTTACACTAATTAAAAAATGTATTAAATTCTGATATTTACTCATCGACTTTTTTTTTTTTTTTTTTTACCATTTTAAACCCAAAAAAAAAAAAAAAATCAGGCATTTGCATCCAACAACTTTCGGAGATTATCCACAGTCGATGAAGGATCGCATTGGTCACAGATTGCCAAAATTCACAGAAGCTGAAAAGAGATTGCTTAAGGATTCTGCAGATTTTGTAGGAATGAATTATTATACCTCACTGTTTGGAGCTCATATGGAAGAAGCTGGCTCTAAGAACCCGAGTTGGACGACGGATTCTCTTGTTAAATGGGAAAGTAAGTATTCAGATTTTCTAAGTTATTATCATCAATTAATTATCTTTGTTTTTTTTTTTTTACTGCAATGATCTTTGTTGTTCTAATTAATATTATTTATTATTTTCTTTTACTAATGCGTGTTACTCAATTAACCAGGCAAGACTGTGGATGGATACAAAATTGGTAGCAAGGTAATTGAATCTTTTTATAACTGTATTATTTATTTTCCTCATACTTACCTTTATTACCCTAAAAAATTATAATAATTCTAATATACTTATTTCCTAATATTATTAATTAATGTACTGATTGATATATATATATATACTTTCTTTTTTTTCATTAATTAGCCTGCTGGTGGTAAGCTGGATGTGTATTCAAGAGGAATGAGAAAGCTTTTGAAGTATATCAAGGACAATTACAAAGACCCGGAAATTATGATCACAGAGAATGGTTAGAGAAAATGCTCAAGACTCACTTTTATCGATTTCAACTTTATTTTATCTGAAAATGTTAAATTTTGAATTTTGTTTTGTTTTTTCAAAAAGGATATGGAGAAGACCTTGGGGACCTTCACAATGATGTGAAAATTGGGACACAAGACCACAACAGAAAATATTATCTCCAAAGGCATCTCTTGAGTTTGCACGAAGCTATTTGGTAAGTAAAAAAAAAAATTAAAACCGAAAGCTAACCGAAACATTATATGGAATAAATTGACAAGCACATGATTTGTTTTTGTAGCGACGACAAAGTGAACGTTACGGGATATTACGTGTGGTCATTGATGGACAACTTTGAGTGGCAAGATGGTTACAAGGCGAGGTTCGGGCTTTACTATATCGATTTCCTAAACAATTTGACTCGTCACCAGAAAGTTTCGGGAAAATGGTATGCTGATTTCCTCAAGCCGGGATTTCCAACTTCCAAGCTATTGAGGGAAGAACTCTAGATCAAGAATCCAAATCTTGAATCCTCCGAAAAAAAAATAGTTTGTTGCAAGAGTCTTGTTCTTGAGGATTAGTATCAGTGTGTGTGTTCTACCGTTCATGTTTAATTTATCGTTTTTATCTATGGTTTCTTCGGATGTTAGCAAAACTTGTGTACTTTGTGTTGTTGAAGTTTTAATGGCAATAATAAAAGAATAAAATGTTGTTTACAACAACAAACATGGTGTTGTCTTCTTTTGAGTTTTTGTTAAAAATTTAGTATGACATTTTAAATCCGCAGGAATGTTTGTTTGCACGAAAATAATAGAGTAAGATTTTAGAAAAAAAAGAAAGAAAAAAAAAGAAAAAGAATAGATAAGATAATAGAATAGATTTTAGCAAAAAAATATTAGAGGTGTTGTTGTTCATCACACCTCTAATTTTTTATACAAAAGTAATTAAAAAGGTAATTTTTCTAGTTTTATAGAATCAGAAACTAAAAACACTTGAATAAATGCCTGATATAGTAAGTTTATTTAGAAAGAAAAAAAACAACAGCTAACACAAAAAGTACCATTCAAAGCTTATTCTTTTTATGTAGAACTTCGGAATTCATAATGAGCATTATATAAAGCTTCATTGTTTTTTTTTTTCATTTTTGCTAGAGGTTCACAAAATAAAGCAATCACTTGAAAAGGTATATTTTATAATTTAACCATCAGATATCTATTTTTTTCCCGCACTTTGTTGTTTATGACTTTTCTTTTAGGACTAGTGGAGAACTCAATTATTAAGTTTTGTTTTTTTGTCATTCTGAATCATAGTGGAGCATTAGGTTTTACAATCAATGATTGTGCTTTTTTTTTGTCATCTGAGTTTGAAAAGAGTGAACCAAATAGAGTTGTAACAACCAAAAGACTACAAAGGCCATAGAAAGAGGACATTAGTAACCACACTTGTAGCTATTTTGAAAGTTTCTTTGTTACACACACACACTGGGAATTCGAAAATGGTATCCCACTAGTCTAGATGATATCCCAATTCGAAATGATTGTGCTTATAGGACTGGCAATCACAATAATAAACATATTCTATAATGTTCAATTCATAAGAATAAACACTTGTAAAAAACGTATTTCAACTTAACAGTTACTTAAGTATATAAGAATTAATCAATAAAATTCTAAAAACCTCTAAGAATTAATCTATCAATAACCTCCTTTCCCTTCAATTATTGACATTAAGTTTTTAACTATTTAGTGATGTAGCGGGTAAAAGCAAGATAGATTATAATTGTGATGATCTATTCACGAGTTGTCTCATTCATGTACCAGTAATGTAATAATACACACACGTACTTCATGTATTACGTTCACGTGTTCCACGTTGAATTATGATCTTCTATCAGTAATATATTTGTCCGCTCTTGAATGCGAGGACACAGTATAACTCCTGCATTTAATATATAGTTACATCAAAATCTAAAGACACGATTGGATAAGCTACTTTTTTGGTACCCCGAAAAAGTTATTGCTTGTTGGTATAAATTATTCACTTATTAAAATCTGAAAAATGAGTACAAAAGCGATTGAAAGAAAATAAGTTTTTTTTTTTTTTTTTGACACTGAAATATAGAATACACTACTTAAAGTTATAAACTGGGCCGATCGAGATATGGAGGATGACGCATAATAGACTCGTCCGATTTTAGTGCGTTTGGTTTCGACTCATTTTTGGAAATTAAGTCGTATAAATATAAAAACATGAAAACTAAATTAAGTGTACACCAAAAAAAAAAAAAAAAACTAATTAAAAACCAAAAACCATGAATGTTAGTCTGTAGTAGATTTATGATTGATTTCTTTTTTTTTTGGCCAAAAGACTGATTCCTGTAAATAATCAACGCTAATTAATCTCTAATTTCAGCTTTTGAGATATCAGTAATCAGATACAAAGTGCTAATATATATATTTTTCTCTAAAATCTTCTTAATTTTTGTTTTTGTTTTTGTTTTTGTTTCTACAAATTAAACAGAATACCCACCACAAAAGCTGTGGATGATGATTTTGTCAATATTATATGTAATGGTCCGAATGGAGGAGCCTTTTTTTATATATACATATGACGTGTCCAGCAACAACTTACGCAAGATTTTACATCGTTTTTTTAATAACAAATATCATGCATGTTATCATTTTCGATAACATGTTAGTTTACATGATATTCATTTGTTTAAATTTTATGCAAAAACACTCTTTACTGATAATCACAATGGTTTAGCAAAAAAAAAAAAAAAACACTATTTATTTACAGTTGCCAATTTTAGTTAAAGTTTTGGCTATCGAGCAAATAAGCCCAGAAGATAAAGTCACAATTCTTTTAAAAGTAGTTAAAGTTTTGGCTATCTAGCAATTAAGCCCTTTAGAAACAATTTTTAGTTACAACTTTAAAAAACTAAAACTAATAGATAAAAAGCTTTTCACTTGACTAAAAAGTATTATTTGTTTGTCTAAAAATTGTCCGTAAGATTTTTTTTTTTTCATTTTTATACTACGTTAAATAATATCAGATTGTATGGTATTTTTTTAAATGTCACATTTACTAGTATGAAATTATATTATTAAGATTTCACATCTGTTTAACTTTTACTATTCAGACAATATGAGTTCCCTAGAAGAAGAGCCATGCGATAAAAACGAAACCCACGTTTAAGTTAGTTACAACGGTTTTGTTTTAAAAACGTTTCCACAGCTACTTGATGCTTCTTCAAGCTTTAACGAATAGTGTCTTTCGCTCTTGTGAAGGAAATCTCTGCCATGAGAATGAATTTTCTTGCTCTGGGTTTGTCTCTGTGTCTTGTTCTTTCAAGCTTCCATGAGGTTTCTTCTCAGGTAAACACAAAAAAAGAGTCTACATTTTTTTCTTTCCTGTGTCAACCTTTGAAAAATTGCAGAATTAATTGATGCATTTGGCATATTTTTTAGGATGATGGTACTAGTAGATTGAATCATTTGGATCTAATGGAGCGTGAATACCAAGGTAAGTAAATAACCAGAATCATCCAAATCTTTCAACTTTTTTTTTTTTTTTTTCTTGGATTGATTTTGGTTTTCTTTTTTAATTGCAGATGGTGTCAATGCTCTTCAAGGCAAGGAAGATGAAGATCAGTGTAAGATCTCTCTCTGTTCCTGTTTCTTGTTTCTTTTCTTCATACTGTTTTCTTCTTTGTGACAGTGTTTGTGTGTCTTCAGCTGCAAAGATAGAGAGTGAGAGCCAGAAGAACACTACAGTGACTGATAAGAACACTATTTCTCTGTCTCTGTCAGATGAATCTGAGGGTACTTTCAATGATTCAGTTGATAACTCAACCCAGGTTAGGATTCAGATGTAGAATTTGATTATGATGAATCTGCCTAAGAGAATTCTGCAAAGTTAGTTCCTTGTAAAATTAAGGTGCTTTTGTATTCTTTTGTGTTTAGGCTGGAACTGTTAGTGATGAAAGTGTTAAACGTTCGAGTCTGTTGGATCAAATCGAACAAGAATTTGAAGGTATCTTAAGATCTTAGTCTCTCTTTCTCCTAATGATTGTGTTTTATAAGTTAAAGATTGAATCAAGAAGGCCCTTTAAAGATAAAAAGCCAAATCTTGTATTAATCCAGGATTAATCAGAAATTGGTGTTTAGTACAGTGTTAGTTTTTATTCTCTATCTTGATTAATTGTAGCTCATCTTGATGGTCTAAACGAAGCTGGATCTGATGGTGTCAAGGCTGAATCCAAGGATGATGAACAATTATGTAAGAAAAACTCTCTCTTTTACACATTTTTTATAAATCTTTACTGTCTCTTCAAGGTTGTTATGTGTCTTGTTTCAGCTGCTCAGAGACAGAAAATGTTGGAAGACATCGAACGTGATTTTGAAGGTATCTCAGAGATTCTATCCATAGCTTAAAGTTAGTTTCTATGAATCTCACTTATGAAAAAGTTTGTTACTTTGTCTTCTTTTGCTTCTCTTACTTGCAGCTGCTTCAACTAGTTTGAAACAACTAAAGACTGATGAATTAAGCGAAGGAAATGATGAAGAACAATGTAAAGAACTCTTCATCTCTTGACTCCAATGTCTCCTTAGCGTAGTATAATACACTGAAACAGGTTTTGTGTCTTTGTTACAGCTGCAAAGAGACAAAGTTTGTTGGAAGAGATCGAACGCGAGTTTGAAAGTATATTCCCAACGTACCTGTCTTAAAGAAATTCCTCAGTTTTGGGATAAAATCTTGAATCTAAGAGTCTGCTTTTTGTCTTCTGTTTCGTTTCTTACTTGTAGCCGCTACAAAAGATCTTGAACAATTAAAGGTTAATGACTTCACCGGGGACAAAGATGACGAAGAACAATGTGATAAACCTATTCCCTCTCGGAGTTCTCTGATTGTTTGTCCTGTCTCTTATACACATCTAGATGTGTATAAGAGAACAACTAAAGACTGATGAATTAAGCGAAGGAAATGATGAAGAACAATGTAAAGAACTCTTCATCTCTTGACTCCAATGTCTCCTTAGCGTAGTATAATACACTGAAACAGGTTTTGTGTCTTTGTTACAGCTGCAAAGAGACAAAGTTTGTTGGAAGAGATCGAACGCGAGTTTGAAAGTATATTCCCAACGTACCTGTCTTATAGAATTCCTCTGTTTTGGGATAAACTCTTGAATCTAAGAGTCTGCTTTTTGTCTTCTGTTTCGTTTCCTACTTGTAGCCGCTACAAAAGATCTTGAACAACTAAAGGTTAACGACTTCACCGGGGAAAAAGATGACGAAGAACAATGTAATAAACCTATTCCCTCTCGGACTTCTCTGATCATTCATTCATTTGTATCTGCTTTAGCATTTTGTAAATGATTTTGTGTCTTTGTTACAGCTGCAAAGAGAAAAAGTATGCTGGAAGCTATAGAACGCGAGTTTGAAGGTTTCTTGAGACACCATTACCTTTTGTTCCTTCTGAGAATAATGCAAAGATCTTTATGAATAATGTGAGTATCATCTAAGAGTGAGTTTGTGTGTTTTTTTTGTGTTCCTACTTCCAGCCGCTATTGAAGGCCTTGAAGAACTAAAGATCTCTGATTCTACCGGAAGCAAGGATGATGAAGAACAATGTACAGTCTCATAATCCCTTTTTGGTTTTCTCTGATCCATTGTCTCTGAAGCTGCTTCTTTGTCTTGTTACAGCTGCAAAGAGACTAAGTATGCTTGAAGCTGTCTCTTATACACATCTAGATGTGTATAAGAGACAGGCCATGCGATAAAAATGAAACCCACGTTTAAGTTAGTTACAACGGTTTTGTTTTAAAAACGTTTCCACAGCTACTTGATGCTTCTTCAAGCTTTAACGAATAGTGTCTTTCGCTCTTGTGAAGGAAATCTCTGCCATGAGAATGAATTTTCTTGCTCTGGGTTTGTCTCTGTGTCTTGTTCTTTCAAGCTTCCATGAGGTTTCTTCTCAGGTAAACACAAAAAGAGTGTCTACATTTTTTTCTTTCCTGTGTCAACCTTTGAAAAATTGCAGAATTAATTGATGCATTTGGCATATTTTTTAGGATGATGGTACTAGTAGATTGAATCATTTGGATCTAATGGAGCGTGAATACCAAGGTAAGTAAATAACCAGAATCATCCAAATCTTTCAACTTTTTTTTTTTTTTTTTTTTGGATTGATTTTGGTTTTCTTTTTTAATTGCAGATGGTGTCAATGCTCTTCAAGGCAAGGAAGATGAAGATCAGTGTAAGATCTCTCTCTGTTCCTGTTTCTTGTTTCTTTTCTTCATACTGTTTTCTTC
>JAHZTW010000003.1:95023090-95153169 GCA_020283515.1 Alliaria petiolata
ATATAATTATAAACCGGATGCCGGAGCTTTTACCCCATGGCTAGGAGAGTGAGAGACCAGGAGATGAGAGAGGAAGCGGCGGCTGAGTGGAGATTCGGAGAGTCCCACTGAAGAACGTTCATGATTCCGGTGAGTGATGTGGCCATTCCGACGACGCCGGCGATCAACGAGAATATTACGAAAAAACCAGTCGCCATGTTCCCCACCGGGAAGAATATCGGGAAAATCTTCGCCGGAAGAGACAGCACCGACGCTGCAAATACCACACAAAAGTTGATCCATCACATTCAATTCTAAAATGCTGGATTTATTATTAATTCTGGTAATTAAAGGGGGGTTAATTACCGGACTCGTGAGCTCTCTCGATGCTGTGATTAACAGCCCAGGAAGCGATGACGGTGACGACGAAATAGAGACCAAGATTCAGCAGCAGAAGCATGAAAGCTGCCGACTTTGAGCCTCCTGAAGCCATGCCTAAAGATTCTCTGAATTCTCAGACAAAAGTATAAAAAAACTCCTAAAAAAACCAGACACGTCCTTTTCTCTGTTTCTGTCTTGGGATAATCACAAGATCTCTGGATGTCTGTGTATATATATATTTATCCAGTTCATAGGAATACAAGTTACTTCAGCTGAGAGCAATGTTTTTAATTCCTTACTTTGTCCTTAACTTTGGCCAAAGAATCAAATCCGAAGCTTTGCTGTAAAGAATAGATAGAGATAGAGAATTAGAAAAACATAAACCCTTTTCCCGGGAAAATCTGTCAGGCTGAAACTTTTCACCGAAAACAGAAAAGAGAGAAAGAAAGCCTTGCTGCTTGGATCTTTCTCGCATAATTTAAACCAATAAATTAAAGAATATATTGCATAACTATCACATTTGTACATTGTTATTCTTTTTTCTTGCAAAACAATGAATCATATTTGAAGCTCTAATGCAGAGCTCTGAGAATATTTTTTTTTTTTTTTTTTTGCAGGGAACAGAGGCTTCTTCTAGTCTCACTAAGTCTTTGACTCAACTAGTTGAGAATCACAGGAAAGACAAGGAATCTCATAGTGCACACAAAGTTCTCACTTCATCTTCCACAAGCGAATCAGCAGCTACATCGGAGAGTGTAGAGAGCCTTAGAGCTAAACTGAAGGAGCTGCGTGGCTTAACCGCTCGTCAGCTCGTGACACGTCAAGATTTTGAGACGATTCTCGTTAAGGCTGCAAGTTTCGAAGAGCTAAGCTCAGCTCCAATCAGTTACATTTCTAGGTTGGCTAAATACGGGAATGTCATAAAAGAAGGACTTGAAGCTTCTGAGCGAGTCCACATCGCAAAGGCACGAGCTAAAATGCTCAAAGAAACTGCCACGGAGAAGCAAACCTTAGTGGACGCTAATTTCGCAGAGGCTAAAACGCTTGCTCAAAGGGGAGACGCGTTGTACGTTAGAATCTTTGCGATCAAGAAACTGCTGAGGAAGCTTGAAGCAGAGAGAGAATCTGTTGATGTAAAGTTTAAGGAGATTGCGAACGGTCTTTCTCATCTTCTTGCTGATGCTTCCGAGGCTTACGAAGAGTATCATGGAGCGGTAAGGAAGGCGAAAGACGAGCAAGCGGCTGAGGAATTTGCGAGAGAGGCGACGGAGAGTGCAGAGATCATATGGGTCAAGTTTCTTAGTTCTCTTTAGAGAACAATTGAGATTCTTGGTTGTGTTTAGAGCAAACCTAGAGCTTTTGTTGGTTCTTGTTTTGTATTTTGTGTTGATGTTCTGTTTTAGAGTTTGTGTGTTGGTTATGTCAGGAGAGAGAGATTGGGGGGAGATAGAGAGGAAAACACATAATGTTATTTCAGATTTCTAATAAAATAAGCTTTCAATAATTTTTTTTTGATTCATAAAACTTTTTGTATACCTTGTAACGTGTTCCCTTTTTTTTTTTTTAATAAGACTATGAGGTAAAATTAAAGTAGACAAATAGTTCTCCTTTTTGTCGCATTGTTGCAAGTTTAGTTATCGGATTCGTCATTGCAAAGTTCAGAAAATAGATAATTAAGTCAGACGATCGAGAATTAGATCCGAAAAACACATGACTTAATCGAGGTTAAAAAAAGGAACAAATAAATTGATTTAGATTCAAAAGTTTTAAGAAATAAATTGGGTCCAAAATCAGTGTTCTCATACCACATGATAAATCAATGGAATAAACTTCTGTTGTTATATACACATTTTTTTTGAACAACTTTGTTGTTAATCCTTCTTAACTTCAACTTCAAAAAATATATAAGTACAAATGTGCCTAAGCTATATACTAGAATCTAATGAGATATATACATTGGACAATATATACAATAATATATACTTATCCTAATAATTTTTAATATAAAAATGCTTTTTTTTTTTTTTCCAACTGATTTCATTATTAATTATCCGAATTTGCATCATTGTTTACAAGACTCAACAGAAAATTAGGACAACAATTAATTTTAAAAAAACAATTATTTAGTACTTTGAAGTTTAAGGCCGACTCACATGGCCAAAAATACACTTTATAGTTAAATTTTGGAGAGCAAAGGAATAATTAAGAAGGAAACAAGTGGATAATTAAAAAAGGAAACAAAATTAGAAGAAGCAGAGACACTCCTCCGCTCTCTCTGCTTCCGATTCTGTTCAAGCTCTCTGATCTCCGAAGAAGAAGAATACTGCATAGTACAAAGTAAGCTTCTCTTTCTCGCCTCTTTCTACTTCGTCTTCATTACTTCTAGTTTCCGGTGAAGATCATTGACTTTGACTTCAGGTTTCGTGTTGATTTCGCTTTGTAATCATAGATTGCTCCGAATTCGCGTCAATTAGCTGCGTTTTTTTTTTTTTTTGCTATTCCTAATTCAGAAGCTGCAACATCAGAGAATCTTCGGATCCATACTCAGCTTCTCGTAAGTTTAGCTGACCGATCGTAAAGAGACGATGTGATTTTGAAATTTTTGGTGACCGGAAGATATATATATTTCTGGATTTCTCTTCTTCTTTTTTCCAGTCTCCGAATTCTCCAACGGGAGATTCTAATTCTAATGCTTGTTTTATGGGAATCTAAGGAGAAATTGAATTCGTAATCTGAGAATTTGTTGAGTTTTTCTCCAGATTTGGTTTGGGATACTGAATTTCAAATACCTAAATGCAGGTCATGGAAGGAGTTTAGATCTGAATTGTTACCAGCTATTACTCCTTTACACGTTCCTATAGTTCTTCTAGTATCAGTTTTTTTTGGTAATTAGAGTTTGATGAACTTGAATTAGAAGGGATACTATATATAGCCTTTTAATCTTTGATCTGTATTGTAGACTGATTTTGGAGCTCGTGGACTGGAGTGGTTTGATTTGTCTGGTTCCTATTGTTTCTGTGGCTGATAATGAGATCATAAAGCTTTGAAATCATGGAGGAGGTTCGGTTATCGCCGTTGAGACAAGCAAGCTATAAGTCTTCACTCTCAGGGAGGTCTACTCCAAGGGGTTCACCTAGAGTGCATTCTGGTAGGACTCCGCGTAGAGGTGGCGGCGGAGGAGGAGGAGCGGTTCAGTGGTTTCGTAGTAGCCGACTGGTTTATTGGCTGCTTTTGATCACTCTTTGGACGTATCTTGGGTTCTATGTTCAGTCCAGGTGGGTTCATGATAACGAAAACAAAGTTGAGTTCTTGCGGTTTGGAGGCAAACTGAGAAAGGATGTTTTACATGCGGAGAATAACAATAGATTTGGTTCTGTTGCTAATGAGACTTCTCCTGATGCTTTGGTGAGTATCACCGGTAAAGATGATGCTGGTGGTGCGAGTAAGAGGACGGATGTTAGTCTGAGCAAGAAAGAGGATGGGGCTTCTCGACGGAGCTTGAGTTCAAGGAAGAAGACGAAGAAAACTGGCCGGGCTTCACGTGGTAAGATCCGTGGCAAGCAGAAAGTGAGTAAAGAGGCTGAGACTAAGGTTTTGGATGATGAGCAAGATCCACAACTTCCAATGACAAATGCTACTTATGGTAAGCTTCTTGGTCCCTTTGGATCACTAGAGGACAGAGTTCTTGAGTGGAGCCCGCATAGACGGTCTGGGACCTGTGACAGGAAATCGGATTTTAAACGCCTTGTTTGGTCAAGGAGATTCGTCTTGCTTTTCCACGAACTCTCAATGACTGGCGCTCCGATTTCAATGATGGAGCTGGCTTCAGAGCTTTTGAGCTGTGGCGCAACAGTCTCTGCAGTAGTTCTCAGCAGGAGAGGTGGACTGATGCAGGAGCTCACTAGGAGAAGGATCAAAGTGGTTGAAGACAAAGGAGAACTCAGCTTCAAGACTGCCATGAAAGCGGATTTGGTCATTGCAGGATCAGCAGTATGTACCTCATGGATAGGTAAGACTTCATTATGCGATATTGGCACTAGTAATTTACAATCAAAGGAAAGCAGATCTTAATTATTGCTCTTCATTTTCTTGCAGATCAATACATGAATCATCATCCAGCTGGTGGAAGTCAAATAGCTTGGTGGATAATGGAGAATCGAAGAGAATACTTTGACCGAGCAAAACCGGTGCTTGACCGAGTGAAAATGCTGGTTTTACTATCTGAATCACAGAGCAAACAATGGTTAACATGGTGAGAAGAGGAGCACATAAAGCTCAGATCACAACCAGTGATTGTTCCTCTATCTGTTAATGATGAGTTGGCTTTTGTAGCTGGGATTCCTTCCTCGCTCAACACGCCAACACTTTCTCCGGAGAAAATGAGGGAGAAGAGACAAACATTACGCGAATCAGTCAGAAAGGAGTTAGGCTTAACGAATGAAGATATGCTTGTGATGTCTCTTAGCAGCATAAACCCAGGAAAGGGGCAACTTCTTCTCCTTGAATCAGTCGCCTTAGCACTTGCTGAGAGAGAAGAAGAAGCTCAAAGGAATCTCAAGGGCATCATTAAGAAAGAAAAAGTCAGTCTCTCAAGGAAACATCGTCTAAGAGGCTCGTCTCGAAAGGTGAAGAGTGTTTCTCTCCCACTTGACAATGCGGTAACAAGACAGAAACAAGAGCTTAAAGTTCTTCTAGGATCAGTGGGTTCAAAGAGCAACAAAGTTGGATACGTTAAAGAGATGATAAGCTTCTTATCAAACAACGGAAACTTATCCAAGTCAGTCATTTGGACTCCAGCAACAACTCGTGTTGCTTCATTATACTCTGCAGCAGATGTCTACGTTACAAACTCCCAGGTAATAATCCTCCGAAGACCTCAAAAACATTATTCAATGCATATGCAGTTTTCCAAAGAAACATTGGTTTTGAGTTCAGTTTGGTTTTGGATTAAGCATTTTGGTTTTGTTCGGTTTGGTTATTTGGTTCAAGTGCTCTTGTAGATCGATCCCTCTTTAAAATAGAAATCCAAAAGAAGATTTTAGCAGATTCAGCAAACTTACAAAGCTAATATGCTCTAATTGAACCTCTTTTTTTTTTTCTTAACAGGGAGTTGGTGAAACATTTGGGAGAGTGACAATAGAAGCAATGGCTTATGGACTTGCAGTGGTGGGAACAGATGCAGGAGGAACAAAAGAGATGGTCGAACATAACGTGACCGGTCTACTTCACTCGATGGGACGACCAGGTAACAGAGAATTGGCTCACAATCTCTTGTTTCTACTTAGAAATCCAGACACAAGGATACAATTCGGGATCGAAGGACGCAAAAAAGTTGAGAAAATGTACATGAAGCAACATATGTACAAGCGATTCGTTGACGTTCTCGTCAAATGCATGAGACCATAAACACTTTGATCTTATCAATTTATCATGCTATATTCTTTGGAGTTATTGGGTTTTTGGGCATTTATTTTCGTAGTATCTGGATTTGGATCTTATCTGGACTATATCTATCAAGAAACATGAGTCGAGAAGACCTTGGCCGGTAACAAAAGAAACACAATATACAATAAATTAATAATCTATAAACCCATACAATAATGAATTTAACAAAAATATTAGCAGCGGTTACTACCGAATCTTACAACCACATTATATTCTCGACATGATCATGAACTGCAATTAGATGAGTTTTACATCTAATATGCTTGTTTATTTTCTCGGGACCAGTACCTTCGATTTCAACTCTTCTGAAGCTGTTTCGCTTCATGTCATAATAGTAAACATACGATGGCTTATTATCAAAGTAATAATAAGTACGTTGAACCACGAAGATCTCACTAGCAGGAGTGACACCTGAGAAGCTATATCTATCGCCTCCTAACAACATCAATTGGTTTTCAGGCAACCAAAAAGCAATCTTGGACCATTCTTGTTTCTCGGCATCCTCCATAATCCACATACTCGTATCTCCTCTGTCGCAACATATGCATCCTAACTTCCCTAGATGGCTTACAAGAGTTTTAACGCAAGTGCGACTCGACAATGCTTTCAACAATGTCTCCGGAGCACGGATATGATAAAATCTTTCGGACATAATGTCGAAACTCAGCAATACGGTTTCAACATGGATTCCGAATTTTAATATTGTTCTAGTTGCTCCGTAATAGATAGTCCCCTCAATGCATACACCTTGGAGGCTTGGAAAGAGTTTGTCGTCAATATTTCCTTGGATCTTCCTCCAATATTGCCTCCTTATAGGACTTGCCAATGTGAAAACATGAAAAGTTTGCGCCAGCTCTTGAAACAACACTTTATATTGATCCGTGACGGGGTCGTATCCAAAGAGGCAGTAACTCCTTTCGAGCTTTGCCATTGATGATTTGATCTCGGGTAAAGGAACGCATTGCCTCGTGGTAGGGTTGCATATGGTAACCAAACGAGATACTGAAGAAGAACAACAGATCAAGCCTCGGACGTATTGATTCTGGTACGTAGTACCGTAGGAGTTGTTTGATCCAGAAACTATTGATACTACGGGTTTGGTGCTTTGAGAGAAAGTAAACGAGACAGAAGAAGTCTCAGGCACACGTTGGTGGAAGATGAAAAGGGGAAGCTGATACGACGGCTGAGCCAGAGAACGAGTCATGATCGACTCAATGAAGTCGCTTCGGTTGCTTATAATGGTTGACCATTGCTTCGAGACGCATCGGAACCTCACAAGAGATTTTGACGGGAGTATTTTTAGTATCTCGAAAATTAGATCGAGAGGTAGTTGAAAATCTTCAAATCTTTTCTCTTCATGGTCGTTGTTTTCTTTTGATGATTTCTGCGTTGACATGAAGGTGATCCACGAAAACGTAAACTGAAACTCAAAAGAACAATCAGAAAACCAGCGTGAAGAAAGCAGGTGGAGAAAAGATAGGAAGATATTGAAACGGTGAAGAAAAGGGAATTAGGGTTTGGGTTATACTAAAAAAATTAGAGTTAGTCATAATGACCAAACAAAAAACATCGTGCCGTTTTACACTAAAGACTCCAAACAGCGAATGTATTTGTTGTATTAGAAAAAGCTAATGTTACTAGCCATGTTGGTAAATATAAAAGATTAACTAAATAAATACTTTACGTTAAAAAAAAAAGATTAACTCTTGGGTTGGATTGGAGAAACGACTTTTATCAACTTGAATATGATGGGATGGATACATTTACATACTAAATAGGCACAACCCTACATTAAACTGGCATTTTTTTAAAAAAAAAAATTGTTATTTCTTATAAAAGAATTCCAATCGAACTAAACTAGCAATCAGGTTTCAACAGCCCACGTGTTAGAGATTTTAAGATACTTCTGTGATTTTTCTAAAATTATAACAAAAAGTTGGAAATTACTTGTTCCTTAACAAATTAAATGAGGATGAAAATTTCTTAGAGTTTGGACCCCACAAACACACATTACTCGTTTAGTCATCTGAAATGACTCATTTCCTTTTTTTTTTTGAACCAACATTATTTTTATTATTAATCTTAGGCCCAACTAGTGAAAGCCCATAACAAGGGGAAGAGGAAAGCTTAGCCTTTGCCATGGCGTCAGCTTCAAAGTTGAGTTTCCTCGGTACAAAGTTGAAAAAAACAGAGATTAAACACCGGGAGAGATTTATGATGTCGGAGACAATACCATAGAGCTCTTTCGGTATGTTGCTTGTAGAGATTGCTCTCATGAGCACTTGCGAATCTGACTTGAAGCAGATTTTTGTGAATCCATGATGTCTTGCTTGGATTAGAGCTTCTCTCATTGCGAGAGCTTCTGCAACGAGCGGGGAGGAGACGAAGCTTTGGATTTTCGATCCATGGTGGATTCGAGTTTCCGCTCTGTCCTTGAAGATCCAGGCGAGACCGGACGTTTTATCTTCCGATCTCCAGGCAGCGTCGGTGAAGCATATGGTCTCGGTGATCGCGTGGTTGTTTAGAGGGATGAGATGCGATCTACTTGCCGACGGTTCCGTGACCTGAGGTAAGATTTGTGCTGAGATCCATTCCTTTGCGTCCCTTACTGCTTTTTCAATCGTCTCTTCCTCTGAAAATCTTATTTTCTCGAAGATTAGGAGGTTCCTGGAGCTCCAGAGAGACCAGCACACCCATGGGAAAAGTGATCCCACTCCGATTCCGGAGTTGGTTGTGCATTCCTTTTTCTGCATGTCGCAGAGGCCCTCCTCGAAAAGGGTGTATCGGGAGGATTCTAACCCGTTTTTGAAGGAGGCTAAGCGCCAGGTCTTTTGTGCAAAATCACAGTGAAGGAAAAGGTGTTCAGCTGTTTCCAGATGGCCGCATCGGATACAGTTGGAGCTAACTGAAAGTCCTCTTCTTGCCAGAGATTCTCCTATAGGTAAGGCTTTTTGCAGACATTTCCATAAGAAGAGTTTGATTTTTGGTGAAAAATTACCCGACCAAACGTGTCGCATCCAGTCGAATCCTTGGCTCTGACTAGATTGGTTTAGTGTGGGGGGGTTCTTCTTCTTTTGCTGTATGATAGCCTGATTTAGTTGTGTAGCTTCCTGAATCACTTGGGACCCAAATGTATCTGTCTGTTGTTCATGTTTTGCTTGTTTTGATGCATAGGATATCAGATACTTGGTTGGGGAATTCCTGTTCGACCGCATCTTTTATCCATTCCTTGGTATCATAGTTGATTAGATCTGACACCATCAGGTTCTGTGATGCTTCTTGAACAGGTCCTATGGGGAGCTTTGCTTGAGTGAGAGAGAGCCACGGTTCGAACCAGGCTTTGGTGGATGATCCATCTCCAATGATTTTTCCCAGGTTTGGTTTCAGCAAATCCCTGCCTTGTAATATTCCTCTCCATCCATGCGAGCAGGAGTTTGTAGCTGAAGCTTCTAAGAAGTCTTGTTTGGGGAAATATTTCCCTTTTAGGATCCTAGCCAGAAGATTTTGTGGTTTGAGGAGAAGGCGCCAGGCAAGTTTTCCGAGGAGGGCTTTGTTGAAAGAGACAATATCCCGGAATCCTAGTCCACCTTTTTTCTTTGATCTTGTAAGTTTTTCCCAAGAGGTCCAACACATTTTTTTCTTGTCAGCCTTGCTATCCCACCAGAATCTGGTCAAGGCTGATTGGATTCGCTTGCATAGGCTGAGGGGAAGGAGGAAACAAGACATTGCGTATGTCGGAATTGCTGTCAGAACTGCTTTGAGGAGAGTCATCTTCCCGGCGCTGGAGAGAAATCTTGATGACCAACTGATAGTTCGTTGTCTGATTCTGTCCACTATTGAGGTGAAGAGGTCTTTCTTTCTCCTCTCGAAGTGTTCCGGTAAGCCCAGGTATTTCCCAATAGCCCCTTCTTTTTGTATACCCAGTGCATTCTTTACTTGGGTTTTGATATCTGGGCTTGTCCTTGCTGAGAAGGTGATCGATGATTTGCTTTTGTTAATAGTCTGACCAGAGGCTTTTTCGTAGTCGTGTAGGATCTTCATCAGAGTGTTGCAACATCTGGCATTAGCTTTGCAGAAGAGCATCGTATCATCTGCAAAGAGAAGGTGGTTTAATTTGGGGCTCTGTCTAGCCACTGCTATCCCAGGAAGGGATCCTTTTATCTGAGCGTTATAGCACATGCCAGATAGCACCTCACTGCATAGGATGAAGATGAACGGGGAGAGTGGATCTCCTTGGCGAATACCGCGCTGTGGGAGTACTAGACCGTGTGCTGAGTCGTTGATCAGGAAGGAGTAGGATACTGTTGAGACACATTGAAGGATTCAGGTAATCCATCTTTCATGAAAACCAAATCTTCTCAATACTTTTTCCACAAAGCTCCATTCAATCCTATCAAAAGCTTTGCTCATATCGGACTTGATAGCCATAGAAACGTGCTTTTCTGCCTTGGAGCTTTTTAGATAGTGTAGGATCTTGTGGGTGATGAGTACATTGTCAGATATAGCCCTGTCTTTGACAAAAGCGGATTGGTTTTCTGAGATGATATTCTCCATTATTGGCTGGAGTCTTTTAGCTAGCACCTTTGATATTATCTTGTAGGTGACATTGCAGAGTGCTATTGGTCTGTATTCTGAGACTTTGCGTGCTCCTTGCGTTTTGGGTATGAGTCTCACATGAGTTTTGTTTGTTGATCTTTGTAGTTTGTCGGATCGGAAGAACTCTTGGACTTCACTGATTATTTCTGGGGCCACAGTAGTCCAGTTTGTCTGGAAAAAGCTTGCTGAGAATCCGTCTGGTCCCGGGGCTTTGTCCGGATGGATGGAGAACACAGCGTCTTTTATTTCTGATGGAGAGGGTATGATGATGAGCGAATCATTTGTAGCTTGGGAGATGCAGGGTTTTAAGGCCTGGTTTACTACTGTGGTACCGTCGAATCCTGTGGAGGTGAATAAATCCTGGAAGTAGGATTCGATGACTTGCACAATCTGATGCTCCTCATGAACTACTTGTCCATGATGGTTTTCAATGACAGAGAGCTTATTGCGAGCTTTCCTACCCTTTGAAGCAGCGTGGAAGTAACATGTGTTCTTGTCTCCCACGTTGAGCCAAAGTTGTCTACTTCGTTGTTTCCAGAATTCTTCTTCAGACTTATAGGCTTCTTTTAGACTGTCTTGTAGGGATTTTAAGAGGGATTCGTCCGGGAGGGAGCTAGACATCATCTCATCAAGTAGGATCTTTGAAGCATTGATTTCTTTCTGTTTGTTGATATGGTTTTCTTTACTCCATTTAGAGATCGCTTGGCGGCAGTTTGAGATCATGTGCTCTACAGAAAGGTTCGGGTGGCTTGTCCAGGTAGCTTGGATTAGCTTTGTGACCTCTGGATTAAGTCTTAAGCGTCTATCGTATCTGAATAGGCCTCTGGCTTTCTTTTTTGTAGGATCCAGATAGAAGATGAGGGGGCGATGATCCGATCCTTCAAACTTCAGGTAAGAACTTCTATTGGTCGGAAACGATTCCATCCATAAGCTGTTAGACAAGGCTCTATCAAGGCGACGGTGGATATAGTGGTGGTGGCGGTTTCCTCTCCAGGATAGGGGGTTTCCGGAGTGCTTAAGGTCAAACAGATCACATTGCGATAGGAAGGCTCTGAATTCGTAGAAGGATCCTTCTGCTCTGGTAGGTCCTCCAGTTTTCTCGCTATTGTTGATGATTTCGTTGAAATCTCCTGTTAGGAACCAAGGTTCATTCCTGTTGATCCCGATAGAGGTTAGAGTTTCCCAGACTGCTTTACGTTTAGGTTGAGCTGGTTCTCCGTATATAAAGGACGCCTTCAAGTGTAGATTCTTGTACACAAAGTTTGTGTCAATGAAGTCTTTGCATTCTTTTAGGATCGTAATATATGTTTCCTTGTTCCAGAACAAGGCGAGGCCTCCTGAAGCATGTTCCTGAGGGGAGACAAGGAAGTGCGAGTCGTATCCCATCCAAGCTAAGTCTTTTAAAACTTTCTCATCTGAATTTTTTGTTTCCATGAGGAAGAGAATGTCTGGAGAGTTTGTCTTGTGGATCTCACGTATCCTTTGAACTGTTGTTTGATTCCCCAATCCACAACAGTTCCAGCTGGCTATGACTAAGGAAGAGGATTTGCCTTGACCCGAAAATCCACCTTTTTCTTTGAAATAGTAGGGATCAGGGGCATGGTTGTAGGAGCTTGCTGCCAGTTGCTTGGCCCAGAATTACTTGGACCATTCTTCTGGATTGGACTGCTTCGGCTAGTTGATGGTCTAGTCGTGTTTGGTGGGGGTTGACTAGCTTGTCCTCTGGTAGTTGATCGTGCCTGTCTGCTCAGAGCTTGTCTTCTGTTTGGGGAGTAAATCAGGTTAGGAACTCTTCTCTTTTTTGAATTTATTCCCGGTAGCTTTTTCGGGCTCATTTGAGGTCTTCCTGTCAGAGGAGGTCGTCCTCGTCTCTTACGAGTTTGTACCGGTGGTCCTTCAGGTTCATCAGTTCTTTCCTCTTGAGAGACATGTGCCAGCTGTTGTATCATCTCCATTTGATTTGCATGTTGGGCTGATAGTCTTGCATTCTCAATGATGGTTGCTGCTGTTTCTTCAACAAGTCCTTGTGCTTCACTCTGGAGTACCCGTTGGTGTCTGGCAGCTTTTTCAATGGGGTCTTCAATACTAAGGTATTGGATAGTTACTTCTCGAAGGTCCTCCATGACTTCTTCTGTAGTGGGAATGGTCTGGAGGGGAGGAGGAGTCGGAGGGTCTTCCGGTACCTCATCAAATTTCCTAGGTTGGTGTCTTCTACTTGACGTCGCTGAATCATCCATTTCCGACAATCTTTTGGGGGGAGTTTTTTCTCTCCAAAGTTGTCTAGGTGTGCTTGAGTTTGCATTCCGAGGTAAAATTTGCCTGAATCCAGATGATGTAGTCCTGTGGTGATTTGAGTATTGTGTTAAATCTTTGTGGTATGAGGGGGAGAGATCTGGATTTGTTGATCTGCGTCTCTGATACTGATCTTGAGTAGATTTTGCAGGTTCCTTATCCTCATATCTGCCTGGTAGACGTCTTGTTTCACGTAGTGAGAGACTGGAGATACGGTCTCCGAAAGGCCTTCCGTAACGGTCTCTTCTCTGATGAAAGACAGGTATTTGGTTTCTTGATGGATTTCTGTTGAAGCTTAGAGATGGTTTTTCCTGGTCTTTCCTTTGGTGCTGATCTTTTTCTTTTAACATATCCTTTTGATTTGCAGACGTTTCTGGTTCCCTCACCTGTAGATTAGGGTTTTGGGGGCAGCTAGGAGCATCATGTGTTAGCATCAGACAAACAGGGCAATGCTTCTCCAGTCTGCCATATTCTAGCTGGAGTAAAGCTTCTTCTCATGTGGAGAATTTCAGGACTGTCTCCTTTATCAGCGGTTTGAGGCCATCGATGAACACTCGAATTCTGGCGGTGGTTTTAGTGATTTTTTTTGCTTCCACTTCTCCGAGTTCTTGTCCAATGTTGTGGAGCATTTTAGCTTGCCAGTAGTGGAGAGGGAGACCCTTGATTGTAATCCAGAACGGGATCTGTGATAGGAAGGAAGCCGAGATTATTGGTTCCCATTTTTGGAGAATTACCATCCAGCGAGCGAAGTGGTAGGGTCGATTCTCCAGAACCTTTAGGAGGTCTTCTTCAAGCTCGAAACGGAACTGGAAGCAGCTATGTCCGAGGCCAGAGCCCACTGCACGTCCTATAAGATTCCATTTCCTTGTGAGGTGAGGGATTAGGGACCAGAGGCGCTGTTCCTTTGGGTTGGTGAGTCTGCCGATGAGGGTTAGAGAGTTCTCCTGGATTAGTGCGGAGGTGTCCAGATCTGGAACCCTGATACGTTTGCAGAGGCTTGGGTCCTGAGTTGAGGCGATCCCTTTTCCTTTTTCTGCTGCTGTGAAACGGTAAGACATGCTTGCGTGATGCGATGGATCGATTTGGTAAGCTGGGAGCAAAGTAACTCAGAGAAAAGGCAGCTTGGAAGTCGAGATTTGTGATACTAAGGTGGTTTCAAGTTGGAGCAAGGGTGAGAGGGCTTATGGTGTAGATGAAACGAGCTTTGATTAATTTGCTAATCTAGGAGAGCAAACAAGGATGTGTGGGAAGCTTGATGGGGGGGTGACTTGAGACTTGATGGGATGAGAGAGTCAGGTGGGTGACGGTTTTAGGAAGAGACTAACTTACCGGTGGTGGATTAGGAGGGACCCTCCGACCCGGGTTGGGGGTAGAACCGCGGCGGCGTGTCTCCCAAAAAGGTCTGAAATTTGAAAATATTCTAATTTGGGAAAAGAAAAGTAGATGGGCAAGGATTTTTGCTATGGACCGATGGATAGAGAAAAGTATGAGGAACACCCTCGGAAAACTCGCCTGAGAGAGAAAAATAAATGACTCATTTCCTATATATACTTAAAGTTGTACTTATAGTCAAGAATTTCTATTTTCGTTGTGCATGGTTTTCTTGATTATACTAATTATGGAACTAATAGCTGTTGATAATCTACCAAATGTGTATGCTTTGAGTTCAGATCATTCATGACTCACTTAGTCATTCGAAACGATTCATTTGCTATAAATTTTCTTTTCTTTTCAACATTTTCTTTTCTTTGTGGTATCATCGAATTTTTTTTTTTTTTTTTTTTGATAACATTTTTTTTTTTGGTAACATGGTATCATCGATTTACACCCTTTACTAATTATAGGATTAATAACAGCTTTTGTAATTTTCCAAATGTATATACTTTTGAGCTTGGACAACTTGTGACTCACTTAGTACTTTGAAACGACTCGTTTTTCAAATAAATATCTAAAGGTGTACCCATAGTCGACATTTTCCTCAATTTAAATCTCTACTAGTTATGGGATTTATATCTGCTGCAATTTGCTAAATATGTATACCAAAACTAGTCACTAAAATCTAAAATATTTCATATATATGTACAAGCATTTGCGCATGTTATTTAGAAAATAAATTATTTTATTGGGTTTTAAGATCTAAGTACAGTAGTCTACGCATTGATCTCATAAGTTCCATTTTTGATGATAAGTAAATAATTAGCCGCATATGGTGTCATAGTAATCTAACTATTATAAAATTATTTGTTTTAATGGTTTTTAAGATCAAGAGGTAGGTCTACGACAAAATCTCATGTCCTTTTTTTGTTTGATTATTTGTTTCATCTTTTGAGAGCTTTAAAGCAACAGTGACATAATCTTTACACGAGGAAAAATCGAAAGTACTAAAAGAAGACGACGTTGATAACCCCAAAGGGAAACAACACATAATCAAAAGTCATCAGATTATTCCAAGGAAATTATTTTTAGTACATGGATGCATGTATAAATACTCGCCTAAGCACGTTGCGATCAATAACACAGAAACATTTTTTTTTTTCAAACATATAATCGCGTGAAATGGTTAGTATTTTGTAACCTTTTTCTATGTTTCCATGGGAAATACTGAGTTAAACAAGTGCTTCTAGGAACCATTTATTGCATAAGTCATGTACTATATAGGTGGCTTAATTAAAAGTGGAAGTAAAATCATTTGTATCTGCATCACAACTAATATTTGATTAATTTTTACCACAATTTTTAGTACTGCTTAAAATACTTGGATTAATCAGGTGCTAATCATACAGTACTCAGGCATAATTGATATTTTCTTTTCTTTAATTTTTTGTTTGAATTCAGAATCTATTTCATTATTTGTATTTGAGATTTCTGTTTTCTTACTAAAACATTTAAAGGTATAATTAAAACATTGAATTTAATTTGATTAGTAAGTTATGACTAGGTCAGTACTGGATTAGATTTATGTAGTTAGGGACTGTGGTAGGGTCAAAGACTCAAAACTATACTGAATTCCTCGTGACCTGTGAGACTTTTGTTTTTGAAAAGATCCAAAACTATAATAATTTCGATTTTTTTTTTCTTTTCATATAAATGTATATGTCCAATACTGTATATACGAAGAGTAAACACCTAAGACCATCTCCATCCATGTCTCTTAAAAAAGTTTCTAAAAACTCTACAAATATATTAAAATAATAAATAATAATATAATATTGTATTGGGTTTCTTAATTTAAGAAATTAATCTTCCAAAGTTTCTTACTAAGATACTTTACAACCTTCTCTCTCCATTTTAAGAAACTCTATAATTATTTATTAATATTTCTTTTAGTAAGAAACCCATTTTAACAACTCACAATTACATCAATGGAGATGCTCTAAGTAAAAATGAAAAGAAAATCAAAGAAACATAAAAGGGAAAGTAAAAATGAAAAGAAAATCAAAGAAACATAAAAGGGGAAGTAAAAATCTTGATGGTGGATAGTAATTAGAATTTAGAAGAAAATTTTTTCATTGAGAAAGGTATCCTCCCCATAAATACGTTCAAAGCAGTTTCTATTTTGGTCATTCATGATAATTGTAGATGTTTGTATAGCTAAATTTGTGTATATGTGCGCATGTCAATGATGTCATAGCTAACATTCTAACTATTATTAAATTATTTGTTTTATTGGTTTTTAAGAGCAAGTGGTAGGTATACCACAAAATTTCATGTCATTTTTCTATTTAAATTGTAGAAATTTCGACTTATTATCTTTCTTTTGATATCCAGAATCATCTGTTAATAATACCACGTTTAACTCATAAATTACCCCTTCTAAATAAAGTTGAATTAGTGACTTTGGAAATACTCATGACTATAAATTCCATTGTAATAATAAATAAATATGAAGATATATTACGTATATTATTTTGTTCAGTTAATTTCCTATACATATATTAATCATTTTTACTGTCTTTTAGAATTATAAATAATAATAAAAATTACTACTTAGGTGTAGTGAAAATTTTTACATACTAAATAGGCAAAACTCTACTTTAATTTTACTGATTTTTTTTTTCCTTTTTTAAAGTTGTTATTTCTTACAAACCATCAAAATGTGCAAATTAAGAATTTCAATTGAACCAAACTAACAATCAGGTTTTAACCGCCCACATTTTAGAGTACCTTGACTTTTTAAAATTTAACAACAAAATGTTGAAATTACTTGTTCCTTTAAATGAATAATTGTGGATGAAATTTTTTTTGAGTTTAGACCGCACAGACAGTCATGACTCACATAGTAATCTTGGTAGTGAATCTTAATTAAAAGATGAGTTATTTCATAAAAAAACACTTTTATGAGTTTGAAAACATAATAAAGCACTTTCTACAATATGGATATTTTTTAGAATTTTTGTGTGTTTTGAGCATGTGTTTTTACTTATTTTTTCTTGATGAATTTTATCATAATTTTTTTTTATCCATCGTGGAAAATAGTGTGTGGATGCATAAATTGAGGATGCGGTATATGTTTGGATGTTGTGGCAAGATCTTGTGGATAAGTTGTAATGAACGCGGTAAACTATAGATGTACAACGTTGAACAAGGGTGCAAGTTGTTTTTGTGGATGAAGCATGGATAACATTTTTGAAAATATGAGATTTTGGGATCAATGCATGACTTTAGAGTGTAGAATGTTATGATGGATGGAAAAATATGTAACTGATTAGGTGGATAATCTGAGTTGAGTGCTAATTTGAGATAAAGAGTAACTGAGAACTTGGTTATTTGTGGTGTGATTGTAGCCATTCATTCAATAATTTTCATGGAATGACATCCACATGTACTAGACATGAGCGTGTTGTAATGTGTGCATGATACATCAAGTTTGACATCACGTTGCTTAGTTATATCACTTATCATTTATGTTGAGTGAACAAATGTATAAAAACACAAATTTTGTTACAATTTTATGACATATCCACATATACATGATTAGTCCATCTAAAATCTTAATTTTCATCATATTAATTGATTGTATCCATGATATACTGTCCACACTACCTTTTACATGTTACTTTGTTTACAAATACTTTACATACGATATTTTTTTATTAAAAGCATCCACATTATGATGTTCATGATGTCGAGTCCACAAAATCATAAATTTTAATTACGACACAGTTCGTAACATTGTTTAGTTAGATCACTTATCATACATGTTTAAATCTCTCAAGTCATTCACACGTAGTTGTGCATGAAATCCGTCCATCGATGACTGTTTGAATCTCTCGATAGATGTTCGATTCTCTCACCTCATCTACACGTAGTTGTCCATAAATTGGTACAAGGATATAACAGACTTTTCTCAAGGAAAAAATACTCATGTTGAAGAAAGTACCTTATAAATCGAATGGATATCTCAAATACAGTAAGCTATTTACCCATAAATATTAACTATATCTAGACCTAAAATAATAAAAATAAAGTCTAAATTATGAACATCGTACGAATTAATGAAAAATGTGATAGCATGTAAAAAAGTTGACTAATATAACAAATAAATTTAAATGATTAAAATAAGCATAATATACAATAAACTAATAATCTATATAACTACATATATAAAATCCATACAAATGAATTTAACATAATTTTTCTCTTAAGAACAAAAAAAAAAAAAAATAGGCGCGGGGACTATTGAATCTTACAACCACATTATCTTCTCAACATATTTACATTTCAAAGCATGCAGTTTTTATTTTGGTCATTGCTTTTTATGTGGTCTAATTTTTTTGTAGAAGTTTGTTAGCTATATTTATTATAAAAATAATAATAATAAATACTTCAAAAACATCCTATATAACACCCCTTCAACACAACCATTCTTTCCATACTTTTTCTTTCTTCTCCTTTTTTTAAAACGTATCTCTCTACCTATCTTTTTCATTTCTTCTTTTTAATTCATATTTGAACAACATATATTGTATTATGTTCGATTGTGTTTTATTGTGCAATTATGTTCGATTGTGTAGAATAGAGATTGATTATATAATATTGTATAATAGGGATTGATTTTGTTCAAAAGATTTTAATGATATATTTTGGGTCTTGTGAGATATATATAACTATATTTTTTGGGGTCAAATATCTCATAACTTGTTTACTTTTGGCAAATATCTCATAAATCTTTTATGATGTATATTTTTAAGAGTTCATGGGAAGAAATGAATGAAGAATTGTTGAGGCAATTTGGGGAGGTTAACCCTATTTTACAGCGAGGTGCAGCAGCAAGAGGAGTGAACCGGCATTGGAGGAGCTCTTACTCTCGCGTTTATTTCCCTGAGAGAGAACTCCATGATAATCAAGTCGAGTCCGTCACCCCTTCCGAAAACATGGTATATGTCCGAATGTCAGAACTCAGTCGCCGTTTTGATTATAACTTCGCATCCGAAGAATGGACAGTCGCATAGATTGAGATTGAAGTATATGTCCGAATGTCAGAACTCAGTCGCCGTTTTGATTATAACTTCGCATCCGAAGAATGGACAGTCGCATAGATTGAGATTGAAACAGAGGATCAAATGGCATGGATTCCCTTCCAAGACCTCTCTTTCCCACAGCTAAAGACAATGTTTCAATCCCACAAACCCCATCATGCCTAAATGTTTAATTTATGTTACATTGACTAAGTTTAAAAAAAAAAAAAAAAAAAAAGTTACATTGACTAAATGATCACTAAACTAAATGTTTCATTTATCTTACATTGTTTTTTTCAAGTTATGATGAGTGACTAAATGATCACTAAACAAAAATTATTAATTTATTTTTTATGTTACGGTTTTTTTTTCCATGTTATATTGTGATGTATATTTGTAAGAGTTAATGGGGAGAAATGAATGAGGAATTGTTGAGGCAATTTGGGGAGGTTAACCCTATTTTACAGCGAGGAAGAGGAGTGAACCGGCATTGGAGGAGCTCTTACTCTCGCGTTTATTTCCCTGAGAGAGAACTCCATGATAATCAAGTCGAGTCCGTCACCCCTTCCGAAAACATGGTATATGTCCGAATGTCAGAACTCAGTCGCCGTTTTGATTATAACTTCGCATCCGAAGAATGGACAGTCGCATAGATTGAGATTGAAACAGAGGATCAAATGGCATGGATTCCCTTCCAAGACCTCTCTTTCCCACAGCTAAAGACAATGTTTCAATCCCACAAACCCCATCATGCCTAAATGTTTAATTTATGTTACATTGACTAAGTTTAAAAAAAAAAAAAAAAAAAAAGTTACATTGACTAAATGATCACTAAACTAAATGTTTCATTTATCTTACATTGTTTTTTTCAAGTTATGATGAGTGACTAAATGATCACTAAACAAAAATTATTAATTTATTTTTTATGTTACGGTTTTTTTTTCCAAGTTATATTGTGATGTGTATTTGTAAGAGTTAATGGGGAGAAATGAATGAGGAATTGTTGAGGCAATTTGGGGAGGTTAACCCTATTTTACAGCGAGGTGCAGCAGCAAGAGGAATGAACCGGCATTGGAGGAGCTCTTACTCTCGCGTTTATTTCCCTGAGAGAGAACTTCATGCTAATCAAGTCGAGTCCATCACCCCTTCCGACAACATGGTATATGTCCGAATGTCAGAACCCAGTCGTCGTTTTGATTATAACTTCGCATCCGAAGAATGGACAGTTGCATAGATTGAGATTGAAGTAGAGGATCAGATGGCATGGAATCCTTTCCAAAACATCTCTTTCCCACAGCTAATGACAATGTTTCAATCCCACAAACCCCATCATGCCTAAATGTTTAATTTATGTTACATTGACTAAATTTACCAAAAAAAAAAAAATGTTACATTGACTAAATGATCACTAGACTAAATGTTTCATTTATGTTACATTGTTTTTTTCAAGTTATGATGAGTGACTAAATGATCATTAGACAAAAATTATTAATTTTATTTTTATGTTACGGTTTTTTTTTCCATGTTACATTGTTTTTTTTTAATGTTATGATCAACTAGACTAAATCTTATTATATTTCTTGCTCGGCTTCTGTTTCAACGACGAAGAAGATGGGAGATGCTTTACTCATGCTAATTTGAGTATTTAGTAAAAACGATATACACAAACATTGGATTATATCTCATTTTCTAAGTATTTTTTTGATAAGAAGTAGAGAAACCATTGTTTGTTTTATGAATTTTCTTTTTTCTGCGGATCTATGTATGCTATTATGAAATTTAATCTTGGAAGCAAAGCTAATGTGAGCTAATATGATCTAATATAGAAGCTCATTTTGAACAGTCAAAATTTTGGAGGCAAAACGTTATCTTTTTGTGTAGTCATTGAAAACAGTTGTGTTAATTAAAATAACTTTGGTGACTGATTTCTTCATTTGTATGACAATTGAGTTTCATGAATTAGAATAGTTTCTCAATTACTACCTAAGATATATCATGGTGTTGATAAAGAGTAAGAGTTGTTTACATTAAAAGATTGGTAAAAATCGACACAATCAAAGTCACTACATTGGATATATACTTCATATAGATGTTAAAGAGATTGATAAAACTGTCTTTGTCAAACTCCCATCTTGCTGCATCTGTGCTAAGAAACTTATTGACTATAGTCCTCAAGTTATGGAAGTCCAAGGTGTGGTAATTGTCTCTCTTTTTAAACCAGATTATGACTAGGCATTTCTTCTTGACAATTCATTTTATTATCCATTATTTTGTAATGTCATTGTACATGCTTCACGCACAAAAGAGTATTCTGAATAATCTTTGAAGGCAGTAAACTCACACTATAACGATTATGAAGTATACAAAAACATTACTATTTCAATAAACAATAATTACAGAGGATAATTTTTTTAAAGTTTCTTACATTACTAAGAAGTAAGAAACATAATAGCAGCAATTTATTGGATGAACGGTTTAAGATAATTGAGTCGGCAACTCAGGGTTTCTTAGACAAAGATAATTGAGTCGGCAACTCAGGGTTTCTTCGACAAAGATATTGCCTTCTTCGTACACTCCATAAAACCTCTCCTACTTGATCAGGTTCAGAGTTTAAATTCATTTTTCTCTTCCCTTTTATGCATTTCTCACATCTTTCTTCTCCTTGACACCTATCTTAATAATTAGAACTTTGGCTATATGACATTTCAAAGCCTGCAATTTCTGGCTATATGAGTTTGATTGTAGTTTTCCTCTTGTTTTATTCAAGAAACCTCGCGCGTTTAGATGATTATGGATCTCTTCTCTTTTGCAGGGTTTTATTTCAGGTATTGGGAACCGATGAAGTGCTGTACCAAGTAAGTGAGCTTTAAGATATCGTAAAATCTTGAGATCAAGTGAATTATCTATGTAACCCACTCATTTGATTCACAAAGTATCCACTTTTGTTTCCAATTTGTACAGTATACGACCCTCGATTTATACATGCTGTATGATTAATTCTGCTTGTGTCTCTCTTTCGCAGGCCAGAATCCACCCGTTGCAGACTGCTTCTAGCCTCTCCAAAGAGCAATGTGAAGCTTTGCACACGTCCATCAAAGAGGTAAGACTCTTAAAGTTGATTACCTTTGTCCTTGTTTGTTGAATTTGGAAGTCAGAAAAACCCTCGGAGGGCAGCAACTACCTTTTCTGGCCTGTATACAAAGTTCAAAATTCAGAAAGATTCAGAAGAATCAAAGCAAAGCAAAGCAGAGCAGTGTGTGTGAATCAACATACCAGTCTTCCTGAGGCAGATGGCCAGCACCTTCAATGAGTCGAAGCTTGACATTTTGAGGGTTCTGTTTCTCAAATTCCTCTGCTATGGACTGAGGAAGGTACTTATCAGCTATTCCCCAGGCCAGAAGCATGGGTTTATCCCAGCTGTGAAGGAACCAAATCTCAGCAAAATATCTTCAGACATGGGAATTTGGAAAAAGGTTCAGAGATATGCACACGTACCTGCCTGACGAAAACCCATTTGCAATTTGACTCAAGGTGTCTCCGAAGTTGATCTTTTTCGCAGTCTCGAGCAAGGCTAAATTCACCAGAATCTCACGATGACAAGTCTTTTACATAAAGCATTACATGATAAGAAACAAGAGTAATGTGGTTTTAGAGGCGTACCAAAACCAGGTCCTCCGCTTGACAAATATGGTAGACGATAGACATCAGCTTTCTCGTTCTTCAGCACGTAGCTATCAAAACAGATGTAAGGCGAGGCATTTTGAAGCTAAGGCAAGAGAATACACTCCACATAAAGAAAGCTAATGGTTAAGTTGATACATACGGGCTACCTCCTTCAATGAACCTCTCGGCCAAGATAGCATTTTGGCACGTGAACTCACCAAAGAGGGGAATTCTGCAACAGAAGAAAACGACACACAAGTACGATTGTGATTTGTGAGAATCATGAATAGATAATCAAGGCACGAGGCTGATAACTCCACATAAGAATTACGAGAGAGATGAACCTGAGCTGCTTGAATAATCCGGGAACTGGGGATGAAACGGTCAGTGGAGTATTAAGGATCGCAAGTTTCTCAATCTTGCTTGGATTTTTCAGTGCCCATGTTAAACCGTAAGAACCTACAAGAAACCCCTTGGGAGACCACAACAAATGCAAACATAAGTTATACGAAACAGCCTCGATGAATTGCAAACAGATTATGCAGAATGGGACCAGTACACAAAGATCCGAACCTGGACAACGAGAAAGAAAGGAGATTTGACCTCTAGCACGTCCAGCAGTTTATCAAACGCCTCATGGTACTCTTTCTCTGAGACAAAAAAAAAAATTGAAACTTATCAGAACAATGAACCATGTATACTGATTTTTCATTTCACAACATATTTATATCAAGAGACCTGTGTAATTAAAGCCATATCCTGGTTGTGGCTTGTCACTGAATCCGAATCCTATCCAATCAGGTGCAAAGCAATGAAACCCAGCTTCTGACATCTATTACATTGGTTGAAAAAACACAAAGAGATCCATACAAGGTTCAAATGCATACTCAAAATTATCTACATTATTTAAAAATCTTTGATACCAATGAAATGATACTCTAGACATGAACTTGTAAAATTGCCCTTTTTACGAGTATTCAAGATTCAGTGTAGCACCTGAGACATGACAGACCGGAAACTAAAAGACTGAGTTGGAGCCCCGTGAACAAAGACAATGGTTCCTCGACGACTCTCCTTTGATCCTGCCGGAAAAAAAGAAAAAAAAATGATAATCAGTGATCAACTCTTATTGAAGCAGGAAGAAACACAAAGCTTATGTAAACGTTGATGGCTTGTTATTACCAGTTTCTCTCACAAACCATCTAAGCTTCCCGGATTTGATGGTCGAACCAAATTCTCTCCCCTTATCTTCAGTCCTCTAAACCACAAAAACCAAAACCACAACAATCAACAAAAGCAGAAGGTGAAATAAACTGTAAAGTGCTCGTCTCTGGCAAAATCCATTTCAATTTCAGTAACAACCCAGAAAATTTTCAAGTGTTCAATTTCAGCTCAAAAGTTAATGAAATTTGAAATGGTAGATAGGTGAACTCACGTAGAGCATCTGACCGACGTTTCCGTCTTCCGCCGGAGACTCCGGCAGCTGAATTGCGCTCCGGCTAGACGGATTGTCCGTAACAAAGCCAAATGGATTGAAAGACGGATCGTCCTCACGATCATTTCCCTTCTCCGACGTCGCGTTGACGACGGAGAGGCGGAATTTCGACGGGGTAGCTCTGATTCTAGAGGCGGAGTATTTTGTGGCGACGGTGGAGGGGAATGAGTGGAGCAGAGGAAGAGGAGAGAGCAGAGACAAAGGCATTTTCTTTTTCTTTTTTGACTTGTCTAGTAAAAAGCGTATTTCCTCAATTTATATGTCCGCCTAGAAAAGAAAATGAAAAAATCATGGATGCTGATGTATAAATTCAAAGTTAAGGGGGTAAAATCAAGCAATTGATAAAAGTTAGGATTGTTTTTAATATTCTACAAAAACATAGGGGCTTAATTCTCCGTTTTTCTTTGAAACGGCAACGTTTGATCACACGGAGGGTAATCGAACGGTTTTGAAAATGTACGGGTCTTTTCGGATATACAACAAAAATATAGGGGGCTGATTCTCTTGGGACGAAGAAACGACGACGTTTTATGGCACGTGCTTTTCAACCTGTGAAACCCTAAGATGTCTTGTTCTATGGAAATGCTAGAGTCACCAGTCGAGCCCCAAAAGAACCTTCACCGTCAGAAGAAGAAGCTTAACTACCTTAAAAAGTTCAATACCCGCGCAAAAATTCATTCTCGGGTCGGATCTCCGTGCAAAACCCGACCGGATCCATCCCAGACCGATCAATTTCACGATTGTTCTCCGGCAAACTGAATAAAGCCAAGTATTTTCAAAAATTACCCACGAATTGAGAAAGAGGATCAAGAGGAACCAGAGCTCCAATGGAGAGGAGTGATTCCGGCGATGGAGATGTATGAACTCGAAACCCCTCTTTTATTTTTCCTTTTTTATAAATCCTGAATTTTACTGAAGATTATGCATCGATTCGCTCAAGCTCTTGTTTTTACAAGTTTGGTTGTGATTTTGATTTCATTAATATGATTACTGGTTCATGAATTTTGAAACCTCAGTGGAGTATTTTTAGTGATTGTGATTGAGTAGGGTGATCTCTAGTGATCAAAGTTTGTAGCTTTATTCAAATTTTGGAGTTTGCAAGTTTACATTTATCATCGTTGATGGTGTATTACAGGTACAGGCATCTGCGTATTTACAGACCGACGAGACCCACGAAAGAGATGATCCAATGTCAGATGGTGGATGCACTTTAAGGATAGGAGAAGCTCTGGTTTCTAGTGGTGAGCATGAGATCGACGTTGGATTTACTCAAAACGAACAAAGAAAGAGCGAAGAAGAAGAAGAGGAAGAAGCTACGGGAGAGTTTGATGAACAGATTGGTTTACCTGTTGAGAGTAAAGACTTCGATCCCCCAGCAGTTGGAATGGAGTTTGAGTCATACGATGATGCGTATAACTACTATAACTGCTACGCTGCGGAGGTTGGTTTTCGAGTAAGAGTGAAGAACTCATGGTTCAAGCGTCGTAGCAAAGAGAAGTACGGTGCGGTGCTCTGCTGCAGCAGCCAAGGTTTCAAGAGGATCAACGATGTGAATCGTGTGAGAAAAGAAACAAGAACTGGTTGCCCTGCAATGATAAGAATGAGGCAGGTTGATTCTAAGAGGTGGAGGGTACTTGAAGTTACACTCGATCATAACCATTTGCTCGGTTGCAAGATATATAAATCGGCTAAAAGGAATGGGACTGGGACCAAGAGGAAGTGTTCATCTAGCGCAGACTCGGATGCTAAGACGATTAAGCTGTACCGTGCTCACGTGATAGAGACTGAGAACAATGTGATACCGAATTCGACTCTGAAACAACAGTTTCAGAACTCCGTTGGGTCGCCAGATTTGCTGAACCTTAGAAGAGGAGATGCCGCAGCTATCTACAACTACTTCTGCCGTATGCAACTGACAAATCCAAACTTCTTCTACCTGATGGATTTAAACGATGAAGGTCAGCTAAGGAATGTGTTCTGGGCAGATGCTTTCTCTAGAGTTTCTTGCAGTTACTTTGGAGACGTCATCTTCATCGACAATACTTATATCTCGGGAAAATTCGAGATCCCGCTGGTGACATTCGTCGGTGTGAATCACCATGGGAAAACCACATTGCTTGGTTGTGGCCTTCTTGCTGGAGAGACAATTGAGTCTTACCATTGGTTGCTCAAAGTGTGGCTCGGTCTCATGAAGTGCTCTCCTCAAACCCTTGTCACAGACAGATGCAAGCCTTTGGAAGCTGCGATTTTCCGAGTGTTCCCGAGGTCTCACCACAGATTCAGCCTGGCTCATATAATGAGGAAAGTCCCGGAGAAGTTAGGAGGGTTGCATAACTACGATGGCGTGAGGAAGGCATTCACGAAAGCAGTCTATGAAACTTTGAAAGTTGTTGAATTTGAAGCAGCTTGGGGGTTCATGGTTCACAGCTTCGGTGTCATCGACAACGAATGGCTCCGTTCCCTGTACGAAGACCGAGCTAGATGGGCTCCGGTTTATCTGAAAGACACGTTTTTCGCGGGGATCGCTACTGCTCGTCCTGGAGAAACCCTGAATCCGTTTTTCGAGAGGTACCTTCACAAACAGACACCGTTGAAAGAGTTTCTCGACAAGTACGAGCTAGCTCTTCAGAGGAAGCACGGGGAAGAAACTCTCGGCGACATGGAGTCTCTCATCTCGAACAACGCCGAGCTTAGAACAAAGTGTTCTTTCGAGACACAGCTCTCGAGGATCTACACGAGAGACATGTTCAAGAAGTTCCAGGTAGAGGTCGAAGAAATGTACTCGTGTTTCAGCACGACGCAGCTCCACGTCGACGGGCCGTTCGTGATCTTCCTTGTGAAAGAACGGTTCCAAGGCGAATCCAACAGGAGAGAAATCCGCGATTTCGAGGTTCTGTACAACAGAGCAGTCGGCGAGGTACGGTGCATTTGCAGCTGCTTCAACTTCTATGGTTACTTGTGCAGGCACGCTCTATGTGTTCTCAATTTCAATGGCGTTGAAGAAATACCTTTGCAGTATATCCTACCGCGGTGGAGAAAAGACTTCAAACGGGTTCACGCGGCTGATAACGGCTCGACCGGTTTTGTCGATGGCACGGACCGGGTTCAATGGTTTGATCAGTTGTATAAAAGCGCCCTTCGGGTAGTTGAAGAAGGAGCGGTTTCTTTGGATCAGTATAAAGTGGCAATGCAACTTCTTCAGCAGTCTTTAGAGAGAGTTCATAGCGTAGAAGAAAAACAAGAGTAGTGTTTAGTGTTTATAGCAGGATTTGTGAAACCATATCTGTATATAAAAAAATAACTTTTTTTGTTTTGTTTTTGGAGCTGTAAGCCTGTAACAATAACAAAGATGCATGAAGCCAAAATTTATGCATATAGTGAATTGGTAACACTGAAGAAAATGACTATATAACATATGACGATTTTGTAAAATAGTTTTGAGTATACTAGTGAATTTTTATAAATTTAAGTATATAATTATAACCATTAACCTTTTTATTTGCAATTGTATAAGGTGATCGTGATAATCAACATTACTTTTTAAATTGTTCATCATGGTTATTACTTATTAGGCTAATTGACCTAAAATCAATTTTATGATCAGTTTCCTATTTTAACCCTATATTTTAACCCTATGGGCCTCTAAACATGTGCGCTAATGAGACTAATGGGCCTGTGTCTAATTAATTTCCAAAATCGCAAAAGAAAAAAAAGAAAAAAAAAAAAAAAATCTCCAAAAATTTGACGATTCCCTCTCTCTTCCAGAATTGGGATAAATTCAAGTTTGCTTTGGCGCAAAATTCAGATTTTTTCTTCGCTGGTGAGTTCGTAATTCATAAGGTTTTCTGGATCTGTCGTCTTTCACAACTATCTTCCCCAGAAATTTGATACAGATTGTTTGATTTCTTCTTTAATTTGATCCAGCCCGAAGCGACATATCTAACAAACTGTAGATTCTGGTAGCGTTTTTATCTATTTTGCTAAGCTGAGGAAACTACTATTCGTTTTAATCGTATCAATTCATGGATCTCCGATGATAATCGGTCGGCTTGGTAACTCTAAAGTTTGATTATAATGGAGGATAGTTTGATAGGCTCGTCGTTTATTGAATCTGGGATTTTGGTATTCTGGGAAAATGTTAGGTCAATATTCCGGGAAAATCTGGGCTCGTGGTTTCCTGCAATTCACATAATATCAATTTTGCGGCAGACTGTTTTCCTCTAACACGTTTATGTATTCACATAGCGATTTCGTCTTTGTTTCTCTGTAACAGTGAGTCTCTTATTGTAAAATCCGGAGAGATGAAGTTCAAGGCGTTCCTGACTGAGAATGGTGTGAATCTCTTAGAGAAGAGGTTTCTTCCTGCGTTTGACAAAATGGGCAAGACCTGTTTCGTTTTCCTCACGAAAGAGCACTTGTTCTTCCTCCATAACCTTCTCAACGGCGATGGAGTCCAATGCATTGCTCAGTTCCGCAAAGACGTTCTCTTCGACGATTACCGTCTATCGAGCCAGAACGAGGACCGTATCGCCTTTTCCTTGGACGTTTCCCTTCTGTACCGGGCGGTGAAGAGCAGCGTCAGCATCTGTACCGAGTTCAGCGGCGGGCTGGCTTCAAACAGACTACAGATCAAGCTGGTGAAGAAGCTGCCTCCTAACTGTACACAGCCAATGCCGTTCCTCACGTTCGAAACCAAGGGATACAAATCAGCAGTCATTCAAGACGTTCCCATCTCGAAACCGCTGTCTCGGTCTCAGGTTATCGAGCTTCAGACCGCACTTGACTCGGCTCAAGACCTGCCTCCTACTCTTGTTCAAGTGCAAGACCCGAACCAGCTGCAGAACTTTGTGGACAATATGAAACATGTTGGTGATGTTCTTAAAGTCACGATAAGCAAGCATGGTGACCTTCAGGTCCAAATCTCAACGACCTTGATTAGGCTCGGCTCTGAGTTCCAGAGGCTTTCGGTTATCGGAGAGAAGTCTCAGGCTCCTGTTGAGGATAGGAACTTAAGCGCTCAGGCTCGGTCGGAGAGAGCGATTGCTAGAGGTGATGCTCAGTCCGTGCAAGTGAGTGTAAAGCACTTTTCAAAGAGCCTTCAATGTCACTTTACAAAACCAGATTCAGCTTTCTATGGGATTGCTCCTCAGGGTTCTTGCTTGACTGTGATCTTCCAGTTCATGATTCCCGGTACACGTCAAACCGATAAATCGATCAGTCTTCATTGCCGGCTTCCTGTGCTGGATCCAGGTTCCAACTGAATCTTCATGAAGGAAATTATTAACTCAAGGCTTATATGATCAAATGATGTAGTTTGCTTTTATCAGAAACACTTTCCCATAAAGACCAAATATGTACCATTACAAGCTCTCAATCATCAATGACCAAAATCAAATGATAAAATGAAGAAAAAAAAAACACAATAAACTTAAAAACCAACTTCGCTCTTCTAAAAACAAGCATAACCAAAACCAGATTCTTGCAAAAGAAAAAGAAAAAAAAAAGAATGTGAAATCGAATAGCAGAGATATTATCTATTCTTGTTCTTGTTTTTGATGGTCATTCTCTTGAGAAATGATCTCTGAGCTTTCGTCTATAACTTCCCCTCCATTGTTTCTGTTGAAGAGTGTATGAGCTTCAAGATAAGACATTTTCTCCTTAGATCCATTCATTAGCATCTCCACAACCTCAGACATTGTTGGTCTCTTCTCTTGCTCACTCTGAGCACACATAAGCCCAACCAAAACCACTCTTTTCAGCTCCTCTTCAACAAACTTCCCGTTTAGTCTTTGATCCACAATTTCACCAAACTTTCTATCGTACACCAATGGCAAAACCCATTCGGTTATACCCCGTTTTGTTGTTTGGTTTAGCCTTTCTATGGGTCTCTTACCAGTAACAAGCTCAAGCAAAACAACACCGAAGCTATACACATCTCCCAGGTCTGATTCTTTCCCTGATTCAATACATTCCGGTGAGAGATACCCAAGATTATTACCCTTGGTAGTTTTAGTAGCTCCGTTTTCTGCATCATCTGGCATCAGCTTACAGTATCCGAAATCCGAAACCCGAGCTTCAAACTCAGAATCTAGCAGCACATTGCTTGCTCTCACATCTCCATGGACCATTCGAGGTGTTGCAAAATGGTGTAAGTAGCTGTACACATGATAACAGCAAAAATCAGTCAACGGAAGATATTTCCAATTTGATATGAACCATTTTTGATCCTGAAGAAGACTTACGCAATTGCCTGAGCAGAGGTTACTGCGATATTCATCCGCCTGGTCCAATCAAGAAGCGACTCAGAGGAATGCAGACCATGAAGATGTGAGACCAAGCTCAAATTTGGCATGTACTCATACACAATGAGTCGTTCTTGTCCCTCCGCACAGTAACCTCGTACAGTCAATAGATTCTTGTGGCGAATACGGGCAAGAACCTCGACCTCTACAGCGAAATCTATCTCTTCTCTGTTACTCCATGCCTTCAATCTCTTGACTGCAATCTACAGACAGCAACAAAAACTCGCTACAATGAAAATCAATGAGACCAAATCTGCACATTGCGATACCACCGACATAAACCAAGTTATATGAACTAAAACAACAAAGCAAGTTCTAGATAACATTACTTGAGATCCATCCCAAAGCTGACCCCAATACACACTACCAAATCGGCCTTCGCCGAGTTTGTTATCATAATTAAAACTGTTTGTGGCTGCGTGAAGTTCCTTCAGTGAAAAAATCCTCCATGATTGCTCAGCCTTCACCTTCTTGTTCCTGTATAAATGTGTGACATCAAAACAAATAAACATTAGTTTCTTTTTTTCCTTCTTCTCAGGTTATCAAATCTGAAACTGAAGCTAATCCAACAGTAGATTGTTGTTCGAATATTCCAACAATAGAAGAAAATTTTACACTAGAGAATAGATTTTGAACATGAAACAGGCTCCTAAAATTCAAGCATCCGAGAACACGAAAAACTTGTATAAATCTCAAAACCCTAATTAGGAAGAACATCAAAACGCATGAAACCAAGAGCAAATTTCGGAGGAACCCAACGATGGAGAAATCAGATAACCCATGAACCAGCAAATCAGTTTAATAAAAAAAAAAAAAAATCCCATACTTACCTATCAAATCCTTTTCCACAACCGAAGCAACTGAAAAATTGCATCTTTGAACAACCCACAAAAAAAAAAAAAAAAATCTCTTGATTTTCAGCTCCTTTGGTTTCTAGACTCTTCCTCGTTACTTGCTACAGAGAGAGAGAGAAGGAAAAGATAGAGAGGAAAAGCAAAGATAACGCCTTTTTTTCCTGGAGAATGTAACAGCAAAGCAAAGGAAACTCCTCTGGTACTCAAACTTGGTCTTAATGACTTTATTTTTTACTTCTTGAAGAAGAGAAACAAATAGTAGAATCTTCAATCTTCTTTTGTGTTTCGCTGTTTTAATTTGAAAAATATGTACTTTACAAAATGGGATTAAAATATTAGTAGGAATGATTGTGCATATCTACACATATTGTTATTTTATTTATACAGTAGTATTATTTAAAATAAAAGGTATTATTATTTTTTTGAATTTGAAAGCTTTCCTTTTCATGACCTGTTGATGATGATTCATGACAACTAATAGAAAAATTCTTAATCACCTTGGTGAATCTGCAATTAAAAAAAATTGTCAACAAATCTTTCATTTTAAAGAAACAAAAGTTCAAATCATATACTAGTTTTTATTGTATGTGAAGATCTCTAGATATAGGTAATTATTTGTTAAAATCAGATTAAAAAATAATAGTATAAGTCTTAAAAATATGCCATCAAATCTTTATTTATTATTATTATTTTTTATAACTTTATAACAAAATGTTTGCTCTTATAACAAAAAAAAAAAAAAAACTCATTTCTAGCATCCTTCACTAAAATGGGTCCAACCAATGAACCAATCATGCATGCGCTGGTTAATTTCACTGTTCCAGCTTTTAAATACATTTATTTCATGTCATGAATGATTAACACCACTATTTATATTTCTGAAACTCTTCTCTACCTATCACTATGTAATTGGGTGATCCTCTAGTTTCACTTCCGACTATAGCCACTGAAACTTTTTTTTTTTCAGGGTTCTCAAGTAAAATAAGTCGAGACAAAATGGTTTGTTCCTAATTAATGTCTCTCAATATCCCAATCTGGTCCACACGACTTGAGTGGTATCTTCAGCTGCTTGAGGATACCCAGAAGCTAGGATCTTACTTGTCTTAGACCTTTGACTTGCAGGTAATGTTAATGCTGTTTCCACTGCTGATACGCATTCAGACTCAGTAGCGTTAGGTGAAAATATGGGAAAATACTGCCGTTGCCGTTGCTCTGCCATGGTCTTTGACATAGCAAACTCACTCACAGACACAGCTTCTCCCTTCTTCAAATGATGTGCAAATTTAGCCTCGCCTTTTAAAGTCTACTTCACCATCTGAATGTGTATAGCCATGTCTGAAGTGGGATCCTTTACATGCATTACTGGCTCCGTTTGCGTTGTGTAAACGACTCTTCCATCAAGGAAAGGAGTCTGCAAACCAAATACATCTACAGTCTGAAACAGCATTCTAAAGCAGCGATCTAAGAGCATTTTCATCTAAATGCAAATTTACTCTACTTCCATCACCAAGATGATATAAGAGGTAACGCAAAATCTCGTTTCTAGTATAAACTGTAATGTTACATACAAGAAAGACGCTTACTTGGTAAAATACTCCCACAGGTAATTGCTCTGGACATATATACATTACACACATGTGCAGAGGAGTCTTCATCATCCTACCTATATGTTTACTATTTGAAACGCGAACCTTTCTTCCCTTTACCATTTCCTCTGTCTTTCCCTTGTAATGCTGAAGCCCAGAAGAAGAGAGAAATCCAAATTAGTAGTGCAAGAAAGATCTTTACACGGTCTTGGATCATCGACGCTACTTCCACAAGACCTTTTACAAGAAAAAAGGAAAAAAAAAAAGGAAAGACTTTTTAAGTCAATGAAATAAGATGAGAAGCTAAGACATTTTCTAAATCCCAAATGCTTTATAACAGGAAGCTCCACAAATTTGTCACAAGATATCAAAAGTTGAATTTTCCATGGACACATTTTCAATTTTGCCTATACAAGATTTTAGGCATAAACCCTAATCTCTCTTGAGTAAGTCGATGGATCTCTGTAAATCAATACCAACCAACAAAGGATTAGTGATGATGCTTCAGTGAAATCATCTCCATTCCCAATTCGAATTTCGTAATACATACAATACACAGAAATTATCATCGAATTACGAATAATGAAAAACCAAAATTAGCAGCAAACAAAACCTGAAAACATAGAAATTTCTGGGTAAGAAGAATGAGAACGAACTTTTCGTGCTGCGAGGTGGTGGTGGATCGGGACTGGGTGGAGTTGGAGGACGGAGAGGCGCGACGGCGATGCGTCGTACGCGGTGAGGAGCCGCGGCGAGGAAAAGGGTTTGGGGATGAAGTCGAGACGGCGGAGGAATAGACGGAGACGTAAGAGACGGAAGGTGAGAGTGGTTTTGATTGAAGCGATGATGGAGGTAAAGGTTGGAGCTTGCACTCGCGCTAGAAAACGCCGTCGCCATTTTCTTCTTAGGATGATATTTTGAACCTTGTTTTCTCCCTTTTTAGTTTTCTCTTTATTTTATTTATTTTTTTCTAATTTTTATATAGAAATCGGTTGTTAAATGTTTTTTTTTCTCTTTCTTGTCAACAATACTTTTGGGTTTTCTTACAAAATTAAATTTGTATTACGTCTTTTCCATTTATAAGTTTTGAAAAATAGTTGGAAAATAGGGAAATACGTATATACCACACCCAAATTTTTTTACAAGTTTTACTTTTAAATATAGCACAACCATTTTACTACAAAAATTCAAAATACTTAAGAATTTTAGATTTACAAAGAATCTCTAATATAATGGTATATATATTTCGGCATTTTGTATTATTTGGGAATATTAAAAATTTGTGATAATTTAGGAAAAAAAAATGGTTATGTTTTCCGAAAAGAAAATAATACACTAAAATACTGTATTTTAAAAATAAACTAATAACTAAATGTGTAACATAAACAAGTCTATATGAAGGAAAATAACAAACTGCATACAAAATGAGCACAAAAATGACGATTACAAATAAGATTTTGGTTATGGACTTCTCATTTTCAGTGTATAAAACATTTCTGCTGTATTTTGCGCACATTATTTACGAGAATTAGCAATTAATCCAATTTGCACAAAGAACATAAAAGGATACAACATTCTTTTGCTTTCTTTTTTTGCGCAAATTAATTACGTTAACTAGCCATTTATTCCATTCGCGTACAAAACATAAAGGGATAACAACATTCACTCCTTATCCCCACTGATTATTCCATCAAAGAAACAAACACCCAAAGACGACGAAACCGTATCTCTACTCAACGGAAATCTCCTGAACATCATCCTTCTTTGGCTTCTCCGTCCTAGGAATCACAACATTGAGCACACCGTTCTTGAGCTCTGCCTTAATTTCCTCAACCTTAGCATCATCAGGCAACGACAAGCTCGTGTTGTAGTAACCATAGCTCTTCGAAGACCAGTACTCCTCTTCTTCAGGTGAACCTTCTTCTTCCTCCGCCTTGTGTTCTCCTTTGATCATCAAGATTCCATTATCTACCGTGATCTTCACGTCATCTTTGGTTAGCCCCGGAACCTCATACCTAAGTTTGTAACAGTCGTCTTGCTCTTTCACTTGACCCATTAGTTGAGATGGTCTGATGTTGAAGTTGTCGAAAATCCTGTTTATGTTTTCTGTTGCTTGCATCAGAGCGTTTTCTAGATTCGGAGGAAAGAACTCTGTTTTTTTTTTTACAAAAAAAAGAAAATAGTTAAATAGTTAGTTAGATTCATGTGATTTAATGCAACAGAAATGTAACATATAATCCAAAGTTTTTCCGTCAGTTTGAATATGTAAAAATAAAAATAAAATATGTTTACAGTCAAATATCAAAGATGGAAAAGAAAATAGCTATCAATTTTGCAAATTTCACGAAAATTCTCTGAACTAAAAAAACATTAAAATCCAAATTCTAAGTTTGTTAAAGACTAGAAACACACACTAAAATATCCACACACAAAATTAATTACTTGAGCAACAAAAAATAAAAATAAAAATAGACACTGCAATGTTGAAATAAGATCAAATTTTCACTTACTTCAGTGTTACGAAAGTTTTTCTTACATTTTGATCATTCTTTGTAAATTTGAAACTTATGGAACCTTTTTAAATTTTAAAATTTTGACTCGGTTATACAAAGCATAAAATGTATATATCTAAAAATTTGGCTAAAAAGTATTTTCAATAATGAACAAAAATGACAAACACTCAATTCAATCATGTTTCTGATTATTATTTACACTGATCATAGAAATAGAAACATACCGTTTAGTGCGGGAACGAAGTAGTCACGATCGTCGGTGTTACGCCAGAGACTTCTCCGGCCACGTCTCCGGGGGAAAATCCGTCGAGGAGATTTCTTCTCAGACACACTCACTTCTGTGTTCTTCTTTTCCTCTTGTTCACCGGCAGAAGTAGCCATGAATCTGTTCAGTATCCTCTTGTTATGTCCTAAACCCCTTTCACCATTTGGACCCATCAAAGTAGGAGACAACTTTTGCTGAAGGTTTCTCAAAGCCAAACGAGCTAGAGCCATTTTTTACAAATCAACAAGTTTTCTTAATTTTGTTTCCTTTTTCAGAGTTTGATAGAAAAAGCCAAGGATTATTGTGTTTATAAAGATGGTCTTTTTGGCTTTACTGTAAGGTTTCTGAGAGGTTTGAGAAGTTTCCAAGAGTTTCTCGGTTTATTTGGAAACCTAAAACAGAGCAGCTTCTCGACGTTCTCGTTTCTTCCATTTTTTTTTTTTTGTCGGCAGCTTCTTGTTTCTTCTACAACCTTTTTTCTGGATAATCACAAGATTCTTTGTTTTAAAAATGATTTAAAAAAATCTAGCAATTCATACGGAGATCGAAAGTCTTTTTAATGGGTTATTCTTGAATTTTTTTTATTTTTCCCCTCTATTGTAAGATGCTAAGATATAATAAATATTTTAGTTTCACTTTGGTTTGGTGATGTATTGATTTGGAATTGGTTGAAAATCGGAAAACAAATCATGACCGGACATAAACCACTTGAATGATCAAGTACATCACAAGCGAAAGTCAATTATTTGTCACACCATTCAACTGTTCTTCTTTCGCTTGATTTCTTAAAACTTTTTTTTTTCTAAATCAAATTTACTCTACTTCTCTACATTTCTCTCAATTCTTAACTATGCGTTTAAAAAAAACATCTAACTGCAAACTTCTTGTCATTTATGCCATCATTATATTTGCAAAATGGCGAACAAAACTTACCATTCAACAAGACTGTAAAAAAAAAAAACTTACCATTCAACAAGACTGTAAAAAAAAACTTACCATTTAACAAGACTGTAATCACTAAAATGTTATCAAATCGAAAAATTATTCTTTCAAATTATTAATTAGTCAGAACTCAAATATACATATAACCGGTTTCGATCATTAAAAAAAAAAAACTGTGAAGATTAAGGCATGAACCATGCTCCTGGTTTGTAACTCCAATCTTTTTATGTTATGTTTTAAAAACCGCTTCTGAATTTTTTTTACCTTGTAAAAACAAAATGGGACCGGTAACGACCAAGAAAGCCATGTGTCCAGAGTATTGTCGAATTATTTAGCTTTTGGACCGACCTTATCCATCCTTGGACCGTTGGCTTATTAGTGAGTGCGTCAGTACTTTTGTTTTATTCTCCTTTACAATACTTTAAACAAAATTAAATACTGTTGCCAAAAAAAAAACAAAACTAAATACTTTCAAAAGCTAAAGGTACGTATGTTATTAGGTAACGGTTAGTGGGTAAACTTCCGGGAAATTAAACAAATAAATAGTTTTAGAGGTATTGTTTTGCATGCAAAAAACATAGACTATGACTACTTTTATAATTTTCCAAATTTAATTATGATAGACACGAAAGGTATATATATATTTTTTGGTGAACCGTCACGTGGTTTCGGCTCTACCAGCAAGGTTTGCAACTTGGACTGCCGGTTTGTTTCGTTTACAGTGGGCCACTAAGGTTTGTTCCGGTTCACCAAACCCCACATGTGGATTCTGGAGACTCTGAGTTAAGAAAATGATTTTGGTCAAAATCTGTCTTCTTGACCATGAGTTTACAAGTATAGATGGTCTTGTAATTTTCTGTCTCAGATTTTGAAGAAAAAGTTGCAGAAATTACTTTGTGAAGCAAGTCGATTTTGAAAAGAATACTAAACCATCGATCAATTTACATGTCACGTGCTATCTGTTGAAGCCCTAATCTTTTTATATGGTCTAATGTTTATTTATTTATTTATATATGGTGTAATGTTATGCTAAAGATTAAAGCTATATAATCTTCACTTTATGCAAATGAGTTTTTATATAATCTTCACTTTAGTCATTTGCTGTTTCTGTTTCACATGAATTGCTAAGAGCGACACACCAAATCAATGAGTTTTTAATATTCATGATAGCTCCACAAAAATCAAATCCTGTCTCCAAACGAAACTCAAACCTGACAACATAAAAATAATTATTTTGTTTAACAACACTATACCAGTTTATTGCTAAAAAAAAAAACTATACCAGTTTATTGAAAACATAATTTTCCTATATTTTTACTTTTTAAACATGGGTTCTCGTCTGCTACTTAAATCATTCAAATGCAATTATGATGCTGCTTTTAATCCACAAACACTGGAAGTTACTGCAAGATGAATTATATGTCACAGTTATGGTAATAGTAAATATTAGGATTCAACAGCCTTGGAAACAACGTTTTCAAATCTCGAATTTGAAGAAGATTGCCAGATCTTCGTGAATTTACTACTCCAACATGGTCAAGATATAAGTGTTTTCAATCTCTTAGCTGATATTAACAATTGGTTGTCCAAATTTCATTATGTTGAAATTGTTTTCACTAAACGGGATTATCTGTTACTTCGGAATGGCCCCCAAAATAATATTTTCTTTTATGGATCTTTCTTGACTTACAAAAGCTTTGTATTATGATTACAATAATTCAAGATAAATAAATATGTTTTCGACACAAGCAATTACTTATTTTCTTACAACAAATAATGAATTCATTCTTTTTCGAGAAATTTATAATAATAAAATGTAAAAAGAGAGTCTTTTAGTTTTTACCCTTCTCCTTGTCGCTAAAAAAGTAAAAGTCTATTAAAGATATCAATCATTTACACTGATTTTCTAGAAGAAAATTACATACAGAGACTGAGAGAGTCAGAAAAGCTAATATAGAAAAAGTTATCTAAAACAATTATCCTATAGAGGGAGAGAGATTTCTCCCTAAATTAAAGGAAAACTCTTTTTTTTTTTTTTTTGAATTTTTCTTGATAAAGAAATATAAAAAAAAAAGTCAATAGGAGCACTGAATCCTATGATCTCTGTCTCTAAGAATCCCATTGTACAGAGCAATCCGATTTGCCGGCATGTCGTTTCTGCAAACCGAACTGGTTTTCTCCGGTTTATTTTTCGGTTCCGGTACAATTCTCCGGAGATGTTCCCTCTTGCGATACTCTTCACCGTTCCCTTTCGGCTCCTTCACATTCTCTGCGAATTTCACCTTCTTCTTCTTCTTCTTCTTCTTCCTCTGTTTCTTCTTTTCCTCTGCATCGATAAATAAGAAATTTTGAAACTTTTCTAGCCGGAGGGTGATCGGAGAAGAAAAGATCGGCAAAAAGGGTACCTGAAGAAAGACACGAACGGAGGAAACGTTGATCACCGACCTCTGATGTCTGATTTCCGGAGAATTGGCGGGAAATCGCGAGAAACAGAGCAGTGCTTGAGAAAACCATGGCGGTTGCGATCACGACGCCATGAGAGCAGCTTAGTATACAAGTCATGTTTGTGCTTAATTGGGACCACAGGAGAGATAGAGATTCCTTGCAGAAGATTGAGAGAGAGAGAGAGAGAGAAAATTATGAATTTGCACTTTTTGAACTTTTTTCTGGGGGAGAAGCAGAGAGGTTGTTGATCAATGAATGAGTTTGAAATGAAGCATGTGTGTGTTGCAGAGAGATTGGTCGTACCACAACGTCACGCAAAAAAAAAAGTACTGTGTGAATTTGAACGGTGAGATCTCTTCTCTGAGATTTATTAAAAGAAGAAAAAGTTTGGAGTTTTTTGAGAATTGGGTTTGAAAGAAATTAGAAAAAAGTCTGACAATAATCAAAAGTTGGAGTTTTTTTTGTGTGCTGTCTTCTCTTTATCGTCTGTTGGAAAAGTATAGAAAGAGAGAGAGAGAGAGAAAGGGTGTGTGAAGGATTGGTGTTTGGTTTAGGTCACAGGATCAAAAATCAAGTGGAAATGGGAAAATCTTCTATCATTTATTAAATCTTCACTGTCCTTAGTCTGCTGACTCTCACCATTTTTATAACTAGATGCACTGCATTGATTTATCATTTATGTATAGTTGTCAGATAAATAATATCTATATATAAGTTAATGATGATTAAATTTATCTATTGTTACTATATATATTTTTTTTGTTTGTTAAACTATGTACACATAATTGTTATATATTCTATTTTTTGTAAGTCACTTGTACATTTTTATACATTTTTGTTAAATACTTGGTGCAATACCTTTTGTTTATATATCATTAGAACTTTACCACATTAAAAAACTTTATATTGTTTACTTTTTTTAATTAATAATTTTTTTCTTTTTCTAAATAGAGTATTCAATTTTATATCTTATCTATCACTTTTTCTATGGTTATGAAGTTTTAAATCGAAATCCATATATTCTTTCACACTTGAAACTAGAACATGTAATTCCCAAATGCTATTTAAATCCTGCAACTTTTAAATTTCGTTTTAAATATTTTTCAGTCGAGTTAAGAACACTTAATTTTTGTTGCTTCTTCCTCTTATTTTAATTACATCATTATATATTGGTTTTCGGTTAGCTTAGTCTCTTAACCGGTGAGTAAACCAATCAAATGTAATACAAATTGGATATATGTTAGGTTATGTTTCACAAGTACTATCAGTTAATAAATGAATCGAATGGTTTAGGTTCTTTTGCAAGTAAAATGGTTAGGATAGTGCAAAAGTAAAGTGACTCTCAAATATATCGGAAATTGTTAACGATTAATTGATGGCTGAATGAATATAGATAGAATTCTAACTTTGAGTTTTTTTTTTTAAGTTGAAATTTTGTGTGGTTTGAACTTTGATAGTAAAACTGTTTAGAGTTATCATAAATAATTGTTAACAATTTCCAATAGATTTGAGAGTCATTACTATTAGTATGCTTTTGTACTTGACGTTATTGCTTTTCTTGTAAGAATAATTATATGTTTTCTGTAGTTACTAGATACACATTATATGTCAAAAACAAGCAACTAAAAGCAAAATGTGTTGAAGAGAAATATAGGAAGACAAAACATTGATGGAGATTCCAAAGAGTTCAACGAATCTCTTCCACTCAGTTTGAAACCATCTCTATCATTAACTTCACGACAGAACCAAAGCAGTACCTGGCGTCTACGTGAACATGGACTGTTGCCACATGTCCTATTTCAAAACCTTATTTTGCCGCGTTTAAGACGTTAGGTCGTTAAGATTTTCCTTCGGTATGTTTTTTTTTTTTTTTTTTGACAAAAAACCAATCCTATATATATATATATATATTCCGAACTTTTTTTTTTGTATTTTATTAATCAAATTAACATTTTTATCATATTATTTTCATTTTACTATTTTTAACATTTTACAGGACAAATTTATTTGATGAATTACAATGAATGTATTAACTTTTTTTTTTTTTGTCAACGAATGTATTATAACTTTTATAAACACAAATGACTTTGATACGGAATGTTTAGTATTAAATTGTCAAAATTTTAGAACATTTGTCCGAAGTATTGGATTTTGTTATGTGGTGTGCAATTAAAAAAATTCATTTAACAAATGTTAGTCACACAAATATGAGAAAAACAATATAATCGATTTAATAATATATCAGCTAGTAAGATTTTACTAAACGAAGCATCGTGTAACTTCATTTTTGTAATAATTTGATTTTGAAAACTATGTATAATGATTTTATGTTCCTGATTACCGAAAAATACCCTCATAACACAAATAAATAGTAGTATTTTGTTGGATATTGATCCATTTGAATAAAAACAAATACGCTAGGAACATGCATGTTTTACATGAAATTTGAAAGAGGACTAGCTAGTCAAAGTGTAATTATTTCGAAACTTCTTGAAGTTTTTGATTGTGATATAAAAGACTAGACAAACTTCTCTTTCTTTTTGTGGTCTAGTATTTGTTTCCGTGTTCTACATAACTTTCAACGATCTCTATATGAATGAACTATATATATACGCAATTTGTGGGCCAGATGTTTGGAACTCATTAGATTTATCTAAGATCGTTGTAATCGTAGTGACACAATTTTGAATTCGATATACTAATTTCTAGGGTTTACGTAAGATAATTTTACAATCAGGTATAAATAAATTTAGCAAGAGATAAGATTTTAGCATCTATCATCATCGTACGGCAACTTGTTTTTAGGACACTATGTACTTGAGAGAGAGAGATCACAAGAAGAAGTTAAAAGTCTTGAAAGTTTTGAAAGAGATGGTCACATGTTTTATTGACTTGGATGTCCTAAATAACATCAACCGCACACGTTTACTACAATTTTTCCTCTTGTACGTTCACACTTATCCACGATTAATGATGTTGCTGGTAAGCAAAAAATTGTGGACTTCCGTAATCTAAGCTATGACAAGATCGGATTTGATTTTTTTGAGGATTTGGTAAAAATCATAATCAAGTCCGATCTAATTCATATAGTACTACCAATCGTGCCAGAAACGACCCTAATCCATTTAACTTGTTTTTTTTTTCTCTCTCTCCTTGCATTTAGTGGTTAACAAGAGACAATATAGCTACTGATACAAACACTAAACATAGATGCTGATTTTAATGAAACAAACATTTTAAAAGAAAAAGAGATAATAGATAAATTCATAAGTTCAAGAGTAATTTTAACAACAAAAGAAGTACCAAAAGGGTAAAACATCACACAACCGATGATGTATATAACTTATTAGTTACTAAAGAGGAAGAAGCAAATGGTTTTATTACTAAAGCTATTGCAGCAAAAGAGAGAGAGAGAGAGGAGAGAATGTTGTTATTACCTATAGATGCTGCCACAGAGCTTGCTTAGGTTGTAAGAATTGGAGGCATGTAATCAGATTTAGTACCGAGGATACGAGCTTTTGTGTCGGGAAAGAATTCGGATCCGGGAATCTCAGTGATGTCTCCTTGGCTAGCAATACCGATCGGGTAGCGAAGCAGATGACCCGGAAGATCATGCTCGAGTGACTCGCTCGAGTAAAGATCCCAATACTTATCAGCAATACGGTTAACTTTCTTGATACATTCTTGACTCGATGGATCGAGGAAAGTTTCATCGAGCATTCCTAAATGTTCATACCATAACGACATGCGGAATCCATGGATTTGTCCTCGAGCTGGTTGTCTTGTTGAGAGATGATATGGTTGATACCCTCCCATTGCTATCTCTGAGTCTCTTGCACCATCCATTGACCTCTGGTTGATATTTGCTGATCCGATTATGATGTATTCATCGTCAACTGCAAAAAATTAGAGGTTGAATGAGAATCATTTAAGTAATAAAGATCATGAAAGTTTCAAAAAACACTCACCTATCATCATTTTAGTGTGGACATAGATCATGAAGCGGCGTGCTTCTTGTGCTCGGATATAGTCTGTGTCCGGTTCGGGTTTCTCTGTAGGCTCATACTCTCCATCTTTCTTGACCTCTCGGTTTCCGAGGCAGAAGAATGTCAGATAATCTCGGGGATCCTCTTCCTCGAGTCCCTTTTCTCTGAGTGCCTTGATCACATCTTTGTACATCATCTCCATTGTTCTTCTCTGCCAATCTAATATAGCTTGCACTGATCCACTCTCAGGAATCCCTTCAGGCCACATTGGAACAACGACATAAACCTTAAACTTCTCTCCCGCTTTGATCTTGCTGACAATCTTCAAAGATAGCTCCTTGGGGATCAAATGCAGAGCATTGATTTCCTCTGGTTTGATTCCATCAGCGCTCCAAGCAAAAGAGCTTCCTAGGAAGTACTGGTTTTCGATATAGATGAAATCTTTGGCTCGTCTAATCGCGTGAATGTACGCATCTTGAATACTCCTATCGATTATATTATCTTTTCCGCTCACGAGACCTGCTTCAGCCGCAGCTTCAGGGGATTCAGGGAACGCAGCAGCTGCTCCACCATCAATTGATCTAAACAACTGAACGTTCCACGAGTCGTGATCCTCTGAGAACAGAACAGGAGAAGGAGGGATGATAATGTCGTCGAGATCTCTCATCTTAACCAAGATATCTTTACCGCCTTGTCTATTCCATCTCTGCTCAAAGTTATACAGAACGTCCCAAGCAATATGTCCTTCAAGACGACAGTGAATGTCATGCCACGGCTCTCTAGGACCGCCTTTGGTTATCGCCGCGCCAGTGAAATTCGGTTGATGGAAGTCATCGTGATGCGCAGTGTCCAATGTCCTGAACAAGGAGTGAAACGGTGTGTCGTATCTTCCATCGCAGAGATCAAGACCGCCAACGAAACTCACAATCCTTCTTGATCTTGATCTTGATCCTGATCCTGGCATTTCGCTGTCCACAACAACAATCTTTTGGTGATGAGTGAACATAGTTGAGATTTGCAAGTTTTGAACTATGCTTCCACCATCATCAGGGTTTCGAGGACACAAAACACAGTTCACGTCGGTTCCTCTGAAGAAATTCTCAGTTTCTTCATCGTGAGTAGCCATAAGTCCATCTTTCTTCAGCAAATCAACAGATGTTCTATCGTCCCAAACAAGCAAGATAACCTTAACACCATCACTAGCTTTCCTCTTGAGAAGCTCACCGATTGTCACATCTCCTCCTTGCTTCGGCCTCCGCGAGTCTCTCACCAAAGAGATCTCAGTGTAAACAGACCATCCAGTAATGTAAATCAAGTGCTTGGCATTAGTAATGGCATCGAAGATATCCTCCCAGCATCGACTTGCCTCGTAGTTTTTCCCTCCCGCGAGAGGGATCTTCGGGACAAAGTTTCCAGGAATGTGAGCGTCTTGATACAGAGAAACTCTGCATCCTCTTCTCTGAGAGAAGAAGGTGTAAGGAACTCCAGGAAACTTAGCGCTTTTGATACCTCGGTTCCAGTTCCGATCTTTTTCAACACCGAAATACTGAAGCTTCACATGGATCTTTGATCCTCCAGCAATGGGTTTTTTCTCAGTATCTAGAATCTCAACCCATCTATCAACTTCCTCTCCATGGAAAATATCTTCGACAGGAACGTAAGCTCTTCCGATCAACGTTGCGCCAATGGGGTTGTCGTCTTTGACAGTGAAGATAACATGTTTAGCCATGTGACCACAGTAGATATGAAATGACTCATACCACTTTGGGTTTTTAGGTTCTTTTGTTATCTTTCTTGTTCTTCCAACTCTCGCTTTCTCTAGATCGATTGTAGCGTAGAGCTGAGTTTCTCCTTTGCCAACACCGATTGTTTCTTCCACATTTGCTAGAATCTGAAAAGATTGAAAACAGAGTTTTTTTTGTGAATCTAGAAAAAAACAAAAATGCAGCAACTTATAAATGAAGACAAAAGTGACAATACCTTTCCTAAGAAACCTGATCTGCCTCCTTCAGTACCATGGAGAGAATCAACTTCATAGATTGTAGCATGTAATCTTCCGTGTAACAAAAACTCTTCCATTTCTCTTCCGCCTGTGACATCATAACAAGTAAAACACTTTAGTAACATCATACATTAGATTAGCAAATGTCTAAGTACGTGAATATTTCACATTTTATAGATCTTTTAGAACATTTTTTTTTGTTTTTGTTTGGTTAGAAATGAAACACTTCTTGGCTTAAAAGAAATTGCTCTTAACCAAATTTATACGTGAAGTGTGACGAATCCACAAGAAATAATCTGGATATTACAAAAAGATCAGGGATCAAATTGTCTCAAATTACACTCAAATTCTGACGAAACAGAGGATTTCCTGATCAAAGACATAAACAGCAATGGATCTCGATCAAAACAAAATCGGATCACAGAAACAGTTAGAGAGGGTTAATCAAAATTCCACATTATGGACGAAAGGCAAAGCAAAACAGTGAGATCACGGATAATATAACGAAGGTTAAAACTTAAACCAAAGCTTTTTAGTGAGTTTCCTAAACATTTTAACTCCCCACTCGTCCCAAAACAAGAACACAAAAAAATCAGACGTTTGTAATCCCCAAAAGAACCGTTTAATGTTTTGAGAAAAATGAGTAAGAACAATAAAACGAAATGGATCGAGAGGAGGACGTCTTACCTGCGAAATTCTCAGAGATTGAGAGGGATGGGAGAAGCCTTGGTTTGAAGAATTCAGGATTTCGATCCGAGAAGAAAGCTCTTTGAATGAGAAGAGCTACTTTGTGTGTGGAGCTGCTGAATATTTTTGTGATATTAATAGAAGTCGAAGCAAATGCGAAACGAGTTACAAAAATAAAATAAATTAATTAGTAATACAAAAAAAAACGATCAGACGTAACGAACTGTGACTATCCAGCTCCAAAAACCACGCGCTGTGAGTTTAAGACATTGTCCTAATCACGGGGGATTACCGATCTTTGATCATTTTAAAGCGGTTAGAAAAATTAACCACATGTTTTTTTATTTTAAATAATTGCAGAAATTTACATAACACATACTAAGAAATTACATTTCCAGGTAGATTTGATGTGTATAAAAACTTGTTGTATTGTATATATGGATTTTCTATGGTAGTAAAAAAAATTAAAAATTAAAAAATCAGTTTGTCTCAGTTCGGTTAAGTATTATTCTTCTCCAAGCTGGTTTTGATTGGAATCCGTTTGGTGTACTGTAGACCAAACAAATTTACCGAACACAACTGCTTAATGTAATTAAAAAAACAAAAAACAGAGAGAGATTAAAAAGTAAAAACCCTTACTTTGGCCACAAGTTTGTCCGAATCTCTCTCTCAGCTTCATATTTTCCCCAATTTGCCGGAAATCCAAATCTAATCCTCAAACCTCAACCAAAAAGCCAAAGGAGCAGCAAACGCCGCGTTATACTCTTTTCCAGAAATGGGGAAGAGACCGCCGATTCCACCAGACATCGAAAACGCACAACCGTTACCACCATTGCCACCACCATCGCGACCGCAGTTTCGCCCGCCCGTTCCTGTGCCATGGTACGCGTGGCTCGTGCCTCTCATTTTGGCAGCCAACTTCATCACATTCGCCACCACAATGTATGTCAACGATTGTCCCGCGAGATCAGACGAGTGCCTCTTGTTTGATGTCCTTGGAAGGCTTTCGTTTCAACCGATTAAGGAGAACATGCTTCTCGGTCCTTCTATTCCCACGTAAAGAAGGGTTTCTTGAATCTCTTCAACAAGTAGAATACTTGAGAGAGATTTTTTTTGATGGATGGATCTTTCTTTGTTGGATTCAGGCTGAGAAAACTCGGAGCTCTCGAGAGGAGACTTGTGGAGGAAGGTGAGAAATGGCGTCTCATCTCTTGCATATGGCTTCACGGTGGCCTCCTTCACTTGATGGCTAACATGATCAGCCTCCTCTGTATCGGAATGCGTCTTGAACAAGAATTCGGATTCTGTAAGACTCTTTAAAACCCCCCTCCTCTGTTTCTCATCGCCAAGATCCTGATTTAAGAGTTTTGGTGAAATTACAGTGAGAATCGGAGCTTTGTATGTGATCTCCGGGCTTGGTGGAAGTCTTATGTCTTGCTTAACGGATTCAAGAGGAGAACGTGTATCAGTGGGAGCTTCAGGCGCCTTGTTCGGGTTACTCGGTGCAATGCTCTCAGAGCTGATCACAAACTGGACAATCTATGAAAATAAGGTAAACAATAATCATCTTCAACTTCAACTTCAGATTTTTCATTATTCAAAGCTGATCTTTTTCTGTTTTTTTTTTTTTTTTTTTAATTGCAGTGTACCGCACTTATGACATTAATCTTGATCATTGCACTGAACCTAAGCGTCGGATTCTTACCGCGTGTGGACAATTCTGCTCACTGTGGAGGATTCCTAGCCGGTTACTTACTCGGGTTTGTCCTTCTTCTCCGTCCGCAGTACGGATACGTGAGCCCCAAGTACATTCCTCCTGGTTATGACATGAAACACAAGAAACCAAAACACAAGTGTTATCAACACATCTTCAGGTTTACATCTCTAGCCATCCTTCTTGCGGGGTAAGTTCACCAAAGACTCATCGTTCATTAACAGCTTTCACACTTGAGCTTCCCCAAAGCTGTTCTGATAGTTGTAAAAAACCTTTTTCCCCCTACCAGTAAATGATAAACCTTTCTTTTTGAAAACACTCTGCAGATTCATTGCCGGATATACTAAGCTTCTCAGAGAACATACCGTAAACAGCGAACCATTCAGAGATTTCAATTAGCATCTAGTAGCCACCACCAGTGACACATTCTCTGTACGAGACTATTTCACACGATGCCAAGATTTTTCCATATTTGATACAAATACCATCATCGGAAAGGTTATACATTTGATCAGTACATGACTCGAAGAGTAGTACATATGTATCGGTTATTCAAAGGCTGTTGTAACTATACATCTGTATAAAAAAAGTATATATTAACTTGTAGGAAACATTTTTCTCATATCTAGCTTATTTTGTGGCAACAGTAGGATCACAATCAGTAATGTATTCTTATATCTCACATGAATCAGACCGACCAAACATCGCATACCGGTTGTTTGCAACATTTTCATACAGAAAATCCCTCACAAACCTGCAAAATGTCAATAAGAATTTGGTTATAAGATCACTCTCATGAGGCGTATCCTTAAGCTATTTAAAACCTGTGAGCGAGAACTTACAGAGGCGCAAACTGCAAAAAGAATGCAAGCTGTGGGAATGGCAAGTCAATGTATTTCATGATCTTCAAAACCGCTTCTGATTTTATGTAAGACCTGAAGGAAAAACACATCACAATCAAACGAGATATTGAATATTGCCTATCAAGTTCTGTTCTGTTCTGTTCTGTTCACATCGAAACACAAATGTAATACCTATCTTTCTCCACAAGTACGACACTCGAGATATCATCGGGAGCTCTTCCTGATCGCATTAACAGTTTCTTCCCCGCTTCGCTCTGTAATGCTTCAAACCTTATGCTCCTGAAAACAATTTCATTTGAATTTCAGTTTTTTATTGATCTTACAGTGATAACCAAAAAACTAAAGTTCTAAATCAACACTGACCTGTTTTGATCATGGTCTCGAACAAACTTCACGCCTCCATTACAGAGATTGCAAACACCTAATATGATTCAAAATAAATATCAGATTTACTCGATGCATTCTACAGACCCACAAACGTGAATATGAACTGTTGTATGTGATCAACCTTATATTATATCCATATAGCATCAGTGAATTTTTGAAGATATAGCAAAAGTGATCATTTTTGAAAAAAATTCGACAATGGCCTACATGAAAAATCCAAACGACCTAAACATCATAAATGGATTTTACTAAACGCAACCGCTCTCAACTGAAATCTGAGATTAGCAAAAACGTGATTACCGTCGAACAACATGATCGGCCTCTTGTCTTCTTCGAAAAAGCTTGAAGTCTCCTTGACCCAATCCACCGAATCGCGACGCAAAGTGCGTGGATTAGCAGAAGCAGAAACTCTCAGTCCACGCGATGGAACGGTTAATCGCCCGAAACTCGCCGGAATAAGGATTGCCATCTCTTATTCTTAAGCTTCTCGCCGCCAAACGCCGAAACGGAAACTTCTCCGGAGAGCCACTGAAATTTTGGCCTGGCTTTCGGTTTATTTCCTCGAAAGTGGTACTTTCGTAAATAAGAGTCGATTCAGTGGTAAAACTGTGCCACGTCATCGAAACGTAGCCAACCACGTCATCAAAATGTAGCCACTCAAAGATTTAAACCACGTCACTATAATGTAGCCACTGTAGGATTTGAACCGGATCTTAGTTTGTAAACCGGTTCTCCGATTTTGGGAAAACGCTCTTGGAGAAATCTTGCCTTAAAGCTTGAGAGAGTCATCTCCATTGCTTCGCTTCAAACAACGTTCATCACTGCGATCTGAATTACTTCGGCGAGATCGAAAATCGAAAAGGTCAAAAAGATGGGTTGGATCGGAGAAACCGTAGATTCTATCAAATCTATTCAGATCCGTCAGCTTCTTACTCAGGCCATCAGTCTTGGTTTGCTCTTCCTTTCGTCTCATATGTTTTTTTTTACCCAATTCTGTCCGATTTGGATTTCTTTTACTGTAAACTGATTAATTGGCATCTAGGGTTCACTAATTTATGAACATTGCCGCTCCAATTGCGTTTTTTTTTATCTGAATAAAGTTGAAATCTTTCCAGAGAATTAGAGAATTGGTGAACTCGATGGTGTTTCATAAGATCGTTTCCCTGAAAATTTAGCTCTGATTCCGAAAATGATGCTAAGTACACTGTTTTAAGGGGAAATGTGGTCAACGTTACTGTTAAAGTTTGCGACGTTTCTCTGTTCTGAGCAAACAAGTTTAGACACCTGATGATTTACTGGTGGTTGGATTATTTGTTTTAGTCTTATGACGAAATTGTCTCAATAGTTAATGAAGAATCGTTCTCTGTGTTGTTGCATGATAGGGATGATTGTCACATCTGCTTTGATCATATGGAAAGCTTTGATGTGTGTCACTGGAAGCGAATCTCCCGTGGTGGTTGTTCTATCTGGAAGCATGGAACCCGGTTTTAAGAGGGTAACTAAACTTAGTTTTTCGAGATACATTACATTTAGCAGCAGCTTTGCTCAAACTTTTAATCATAGTGTATTGAACGTGATATCTTGTAGGGGGATATACTGTTCTTGCACATGAGTAAGGACCCGATTCGAGCAGGAGAAATTGTTGTTTTCAATGTTGATGTAAGCTTCCCTTTTTTGTTTTAGTCTCATTCGCTATCTCCCTTTGTTTCGTGGGTCTCTCTCCTAATTGGTTTTTCTTGCTTCACGCTTCTCCTCAGGGTCGTGATATTCCCATTGTTCATCGTGTCATCAAGGTAACTTTTTTCTAGACTTTTGCCATTATCATCTCTTGGTACTTATACTGTAAAAGCTTGATGTAAACATACCTGATTCTTGGGGTTTGACGCGTTACAGGTTCACGAAAGGGAAAATACAGGAGAAGTCGATGTTTTGACAAAAGGTGCTGGTTATATTGATCTGAAATCTCATCTCTAAGAGTGTAAATTGATTTCATAGTGTGATTCTTCAACACACACTCACATTTCAATTTTTATTTTGTTTCCAGGTGACAATAACTATGGAGATGACAGACTTCTGTATGCTGAAGGACAGCTTTGGCTTCATCGACATCATATAATGGGTCGTGCTGTCGGGTAATTAATTTACTTCAGTCACAAATCTGAAATCTCTCAATGGAATGTATAGTATTTAAACCGAAAGCAAATGGTTTACCTTTTTTTTTTATCTCTTTCAGGTTCTTGCCTTATGTTGGATGGGTGACTATAATTATGACAGAAAAACCTATCATTAAGGTAACAATCTCACTCTATGATCCAATCCAAAATGAAATGTTCAGCCTTTTCTGGTTTTGTGACCGTATGAAATTTGCATCTTCTCTTCTTCTTGCAGTATATTCTCATAGGTGCATTGGGTTTGCTAGTTATAACGTCCAAAGATTGAGTCTTTTGGATAGGAGTGGACTCTGCAAATCTTTGGTTGATCATCCTTTTGGTCTTTGTTATTTCAATGGGGGAAAAAAAAACAAATTGAACACTGGTCACTTTGTGGTTTAGACCACTTTAAAGTTTAAACAGTAGAATCAGAAGCTAATTTTTAATCGTGGAGATTAGATTACCTTAAAATCGAGATTTGCTTTCTTATGAACGGTCTTGTCTTCCTATCCCTTGAAAGAGTAAAAGTCGGGGGTGGGAAAAAAAAAGTTCGAACCAAATCGAAACTCAACCTGAAATTTAACCGAATTTTCATAGTAACTCGAATGTTTAAGAAATTGTTATATCGGAATAATAGAATTGAATCTGGATTTTGTGCAATCAAACCTGATGAACTTAAATGCGATAACAATTAATATTTTAATTAAGTAAATGTATAATGTACAATACAGTTGATTTGAATGTGCCAAGATTTCAAGTCTGGGGTTAATCTAAAGAAAATCTATAATTAGGGGTAGATATTAACTAATGACTACAATTTGAGGGACCTTTGTAAAATATATTGCTTCGATTTCTGTCCTTTATGAATCAACGACGATGTTGACAATTAAACCATTTCTCTCGTATAATGTCTAAAACCCTTCTCTCTCGCATCAAACCCCTTACGAATCCTCCTCCTCCATCTAATTCCCTCCGATCTCATTTTCCGATAACTCCCAGAATCAGGAAACAAGTTTTACCGACACCGTTGACCTCCTCAAAACCCAGCAAAACTGGTCTAAATTTCTCGATGATGATGAAGTCCGCCTCGTCGACATTTCTCCTTTCGTATTCGATCGAATCCAGGATGTGGAAATCGGGGTCAAACTGTTTGATTGGCTATCGAATCAGAGAAAAGAGGAGCTCTTTGCAAATGGGTTTGCTTGTTCTTCGTTTCTGAAGCTCTTAGCGAGGCATAGGATCTTCGACGAGATTGAAGATGTGTTGGTAAATCTCAGAAAAGAAAATGTGAAGGTTACACATGAAGCATTGAGCCACGTTCTTCACGCGTACGCTGAATCAGGGGTATTGAATAAAGCTGTGGAGATTTATAATTACGTAGTTGAATTGTACGATTCTGTGCCTGATGTTATTGCTTGCAACTCGTTGTTGAGTTTGTTTGTGAAAAGTAGGAGACTTGGAGATGCACGGAAGATGTATGACGAAATGTGTGAAAGAGGTGATTGTGTGGATAATTACAGTACTTGTATACTGCTCAAGGGTATGTGTGGTGAAGGGAAGGTAGAAGAAGGTAGAAAGCTGATTGAAGACCGATGGGGGAAAGGTTGTGTTCCGAATATTGTGTTTTACAACACAATCATTGGTGGATACTGTAAGCTTGGCGACATTGAAAATGCGAATTTAGTTTTCAAGGAGTTGAAATCGAAGGGATTTATGCCAACTTTGGAAACTTTTGGTACAATGGTAAACGGGTTCTGCAAGAAAGGGGATTTCGTTGCGAGTGATCGGCTTTTGAGGGAAGTGAAAGAAAGGGGTTTAATAGTCAGTGTTCGGTTCCTGAACAACATCATGGATGCTAAGTATAGGCACGGTTCTAAGGTTGAACCAGCTGAGTGTATACGATGGATAGTAGCTAATGGTTGCAAGCCTGATATAGCAACATATAACATTTTGATCAATCGTTTGTGTAAAGAAGGGAAAAGGGAAGATGCTGTTGGGCTTTTGGATGAAGCATCAAAGAAAGGGTTGATTCCGAACAATATAAGCTATGCCCCTTTAATACAAGCCTATTGCAAAAGCAAAGAGTATGATATTGCTTCTAAGTTGCTTCTACAGATGGCTGAGAGAGGATGCAAACCAGATATAGTTACATATGGAATTCTTATCCATGGTCTTGTTGTTTCAGGCCAAATGGATGAAGCAGTTAAGATGAAGGAAAAAATGGTAGATAGAGGAGTTTCACCGGAAGCCGCCATCTACAATATGTTGATGAGTGGATTGTGCAAGAGCGGTGGGTTTTTACCTGCCAAACTGCTCTTCTTGGAGATGCTAGACCGGAATATTACACCAGATGCTTATGTGTATGCCACGCTCATAGATGGATTCATCAGAAGTGGTGATTTTGATGAGGCAAAGAAGGTTTCAACTCTCTCAATTGAAAAGGGTGTGAAGGTTGATCTCGTGCACCACAATGCTATGATAAAGGGGTTTTGCAGATCTGGAATGTTGACGGAGGCATTGACATGCATGGATAGGATGACTGAAGAACATCTTGTACCCGATGAGTTAACTTATTCCACAATCATAGACGGATATGTAAAGCAACAGGATATGGCTACCGCCATAAAGATTTTTCGAGACATGGGCAAGAGTAAATGTAAGCCAAACGTGGTAACCTACTCATCCCTTGTTAATGGATTATGTTGCCAAGGGGATTTCAAATTGGCTGAAGAGACTTTCAAAGAGATGCAATCATGTGGCCTTGTGCCTAACGTTGTCACCTACACAACACTCATAAGAAGTTTTGCTAAAGATGGTAGTACCCTTGGGAAAGAAGTTTACTATTGGGAGCTAATGTTGAGAAACAAATGTGACCCTAATGAAGTTACCTTCAATTGTCTACTTGAGGGATTTGTGAAGAAAACATCTGGAGAAGTTCTTGCTGAACCAAATGAGTTCAGTGAGGGACAAAGTTCTCTGTTTTATGAGTTTTTCTATAAAATGAAATCAGATGGGTGGTCGGACCATGCTGCTGCTTACAATTCTGTCATCGTTTCTCTCTCTGTACATGGAATGGTGGAGACTGCTTGCAGGTTTCAGGATAGGATGGTGAAGAAAGGGTTCTCTCCTGATCCTGTTTCATTTGCTGCTATTTTACATGGTTTTTGTGTGGTTGGGAACTCAAAGCAATGGAGGAGCATGAAATTTTGTCATCTGGATGAAAAGGGTCTTGAGGTAGCTGTTAGGTATTCGCGTGCCTTAGAGCGACACTTACCTCGAGCAGTGTCATCCCAGGCTTCAACTATTTTGCATGCAATGGTTGAAAAAACAGAGACTGAAGAACCTGATAATTGTAGTATCTCAGTAAGATAAGAGAGATGGTTTACTGCTGTATGAAGAGAAGAAACTGATCTCAGAATGCATACTACTTTGTTGTATTTGCAGTCAGGAGCATCTCATCAACTCTCAAAGTGCATAATACATGGACAAATTTTTGCCGTTACAAATGTTGTGTCAAGTCAAGAATGATGTAATAAAAGAATCAGCATTACAGCTCAAATTCACAGAAGCAGTCGGGCAAAGCAAAACCTCTGCCAATTGCAAAATCGTTTTTATGAACTTCCCAAAGAGCTTTCTTCAACTCAGCGCCTTCAAGCCCTTGAGAAGTGAGTTCTGCAAATGCATTTCTGCTCAGGAACAGAGTATTATGCATCTGTTTATATGTTCGCATAGCTGCAACTATTTTATCCATGTTTCCAAAGTAAGTAGCCACGTACGCGTCACTGTTGATGGACACATGATAATCCAATGCAGCTTTTGTATTTCCATGCATTCTGGTGAAATCCTCTTAGTTAAGTAAAGAAGACTTTGTGAACACATTTGAATAAACGGATGTGAATCCTTCCATCTCCATTAGACCGTCTCCAGCTGCCAAGTATATGTTTGTACTTGTTGGAATGTTAAGTGAATGAAGCATCAAAACTGTTTCATTAGGAGTCAGAGGGCATTTGCCTCGCTTACTCCAAAACTCAGCTAATTCTCCTGTCCATGGCTTCCTGTCAACACGAGCAGCTTCAATGGCAGCGATAGATGAAGGAGAGAGGTTCGGGTATTCACATTGGCTGTACGCAACCATGTCTGGATCAAATCTGAGGTGAAGCGACAAGAAGGGTTTGGGAATAGCATCTAAAAGCTCGATAGCCTTCATCTCCAAAGAACTAGTGAGGCGTAAAGCTGAATAACAGGCTTGACATAGGGTGGCTCTTGCAAACTGGGGATACCTAAAAATGCATTGTATGAAATTAGAAGTGTAAGAAACTTGAAAATTCCGAGAAAATAGCAATTACAAAGACAATGTAGACTATTAGAAAGGCACCTGTCCCTGCGTTGGCTCATTGCAGGTGTAAAAGAAATGTAATGATGTTCCAACAATGATGGAAGAACACTTTCAGTGTAATCAAATTGACCATTCCTTTTGCTACAGTCTACTCTGAATGGTTCTTTAGATGCAATATCTTTCGGCAGTTCTTTTACGACATCGATGAAACCACTCATCTTTTGAACAAAGTAGTCTACATCAAACACATCTGCAAAAACACTGCAACAAGAGCATCAATGACGTTAATCATCTAACTTGAAAAAAATAAAAAAAAAAACAAATGAATTTGCTATAAAAGATTTGATCTCAAAAGAAAGCGGGAGTACCTTGACTCGTTCCAATACGCAGCTACCTCAAACTTTGGCAGAACAAGTGTGGCATTCAACAAACGGGCAATCCCAACTCCATCACACAGCTGCAAGCATTATTATCACATCACCATAATCATTTATTTCCCAAGGCATAAACAATGCAAGTTAAAATCTTCATGGATTTAAACTCAGTCACGAGATGCCAGATTCTCTTGCGTTTTTTTTTCAAAACTTACATCGCGTCTCATCTGATTCAGGCCGCCATAGCAATCAACACGGATGTATCCATTAGTTTTAGCTGGTAGAGCTGCAGGATTTGAACAAAAAACCAAAGCAGTTGTCTGCAATGAAGACCGATCACAAAGTTCAGAGAAGTAAATTCACTACAAGGATTCTACTTTCTACCCAACTCAAAAAGTCTTGTCATTTCAAACTAAAAACCAAGTTTTTTTGTTACTGGAATGAACCGGATTTAATTGAGCAAATGGCTAATCAATATCAGCAAAAAACGTCTACAACTAATTAACGATTCACATCAAATTTGCTTCATCCAAAAGTACTGTGAACTGAACAAAACTAGAGTGAACTCTTTAACTCAGAAACTTAGGAGAATGATAAGAGAAGAGTGCATACGAGTGAGGTGTCCTTCTAACCACCATTTGCATGGCCTCCATTCCATAATCCTCTTGACACTCCATATTTCAGAACCGCTGAAGCAGACAACACAGATCAATTATTACAACTTTTGCAGCCAACAAGACAACAATTCCGAGTAGAAATTGAGTTCCACCCGCCGATCAAACATCTGAATAATACTGATAATTACCCTAAGAATCCGAGGCAATGATTGAAAATTACAGAGACGAAACACTTACCCCGATGAACCGGAAGGAACAGGAATCTGCAATAAATGTTGCGACGGAGATAGAAGAATAACGACGAGGAGAAGAGAGAAAGTCAAGACGAAGACGAACAGTGGTTTCACCGGAGATGCAACCATTTGATGGGTTTTGCAATTCCAACTTCAGATCGGAGTTTGCAAGTGTATAATCAGATCTATAAAGCTTCACACTCTCGTCGTCGGTGACAAAACTCTGTTTTCATCAGAGAATCCTCTTCTCCGGGTAAAAAGGTAAAAGAAAGGAAACGAAAAAAAATTCGAACCTTCTTCTTCATTTAAAGGTTTACTTAAAGACTTTGTTTTTTCCTATCTCCCAATTTCACACATTTTTCATTTTTCTATACATTGCACATCCAAGAGATGGTGAATCCAATTATTTTGTCTTCATTGAGAAATTCAAGCTACTTACTCTTTGAGGCAGCCCATCCAAATCTTGAATTCATATAACTCTAAAATCTTTTGTTCATATGTTTATATATGTTTCTTCTCATATGTCAACTCTTTCAAGGTCAGAATCATCATCTTCGCTTTCTTCACTCCTACGTCCCACTCTCCTTCTCTTCCCTCTCATCTCGACCGCCATTTCTCTAACCGAACAAGAACTACTCCTCTCCATCTTCCCCGCCAAAACATCCACAACGTCCATCTGCCCCCAACCGACTAACCGGTTCCTCAACATCTCAACCGTTGTCGAATACGGCGGAATCCCATCATCAATCATCATCTCAAAGTACCTACAAGCTTCCTCCAACTTCCCTTTCTTCCTCACTAACCCATGAATCATCACTGTGTAAGTAGCAACCGTCGGATAAAACTCTCTCTCACTCATTCCTTCCCACATCTCTGTCGCCCGGTCGAATCTCCCTATCCTTATCAGCAACTTGAGAGCCATGTTGTAAGTGTGCCTATCCGGTAAACACTTGGTTCTATCCATTCTCGAGATCAGCTTTGTCGCTCGATTCACTTCGCAGTGATCGCAGTGGTAAGCCATTATCGCATTGTAAGTCCAAGTATCCGGATTAGCTCCTCTCTGAACCATCTCATCTAACAGTAAATAAGCATCATCAACTTTCTCCTTCTTGCAGAGCGTTTTGATGATATGGTTGTATGTGTACACGTTGGGCACAAGCTCGTACCTTTGCATCCGATCAAGAACCTTATAAGCAGAGTGAACATCGTATGCGTCGCAGTACGCCTGGATGAATATCGCGTAGCTGTACGCGTCCGGCTCAAGTCCAAGGCTACCCATTTCTTGAAGCATCTTGTAAGCTCCATCGACATCACCTGATTTGCACAGAGCGTCTAAAAGAGCATTGTAAGCAAGCAAATCCACAGGGCAACTCGTCTCGAGCATTTCATCGAACACCTTGCGCGCACCCGAAGCATCTCGGATTTTAGCCCAACCTCGAACCAAAATGCTATACGTCTTGGCGCTCGGTGCGATCCCGGATTTAGCTCTGTCGAAAAACTCCTGAGCGTGATTCACATGTTTTCTATCGCAAAGCGAATGCAGAAGCTGATCCAAATCATCAACGCAAGGCTTAATCCCAAACTCAATCATTCGATTAAACGCTCGAACTGCTTCACCAGGTAGATGAGCTCTACTATAAGCTCTGAACACGATCCAAAACACGTTAGGGCTTATCTCAAAGTAGTTATACTCTCTGGCTTCGATTAAAAAATCCCAGAGCAAAGCGAATTGCTTGCTACTACCCAGAATCTCCACCAAAATGTGGTAACTTTCCAAGCTATGTTCGAAATCTGGGATTCTTCTTGCCCAGAGAAAGAATCTGTGTGCGGGGAAACCGAGATTTTTGCAGCGTTTCAGCACTTGTTCGACCAGATTCGAGGAAACTCGAGGAGAGTAAACGCCAAGAGTGTGCTCGAGGTCGTCTTTGGGGTTCCGGTGATCGCTCAGAACGCGGGAGATCTCGTTTACTAGATCTGGCGATGGTGGATCGTGTAGAAGAGTAGAGAAGAAACGAAATGCCTGGGCTTTAGGGGTTTGTTGAAGAGCGCGAACAAGAGAAGAGAATGTTCGAATCGCCATTAATGTGTTTTCTCACTTTCGACAAATGCAATGAAGCCAATCTGAATATTTTAAACGTTGAACCGATTAATATAGACAAAGCCTATATGGGATTTATATTTTATAAGTCAGCCCAATAATTTAAGAGGCCCAACAACTAAGCGGCAATGTTTTTTACTCTACACACCAACACCTTCAAAAAGCGTTTTGCAAAAGATTCGGATATCTCTGAATCCAAAAACATAATTTATAAAATAAAGTTTGGAAACGATGTCAAATACTCAATAATATACACCTATATTTTTCAATATATGGGTGTTTTTCATCTAAAATGTCAAAATAGTATTGTTAAACCAAATGATAAAACTATTGGGTCTTTTTTCGAATGCGTTTTAACGTCATCAACTTCTAGAAACTTCTACTTATTCCGTTGAAATATGCTGGATTTGACTTTATACTATATACTTCAAATTTTATCAAGTCTTTTTTACGTAAAAAAAATGTTTTGCTATGTAATTTTGTATGTTAATTCATTGTTTGTACCCGACAGAGATATCTAAAAAAAAATGCAACACACGAGTCTTGAAAGATTATTGAGACGGACTTTAGTTACATATGATGAAATTTAATTATTTGTGATATAACAAAGATTTCGGGGATAACTTGACATGGTAACCACAAAGCGCGACCAACCAACCGAACATACATTTTAAACAATAAATCAGATATATTTTATTGATAAAAAAGAGAGAATTCAGAAAAGTCCGAGTCATACGATAATATACGAAACATATTTATTGTTATTTCATTGCTATTTGGGCGAAGTAGTGCAGGGTTTCATCAGAACATGTATTGATCACTTCTATAAACGTCAAAGAAAACAAAAATAGAATACTCTCACACGCCGAATGAATCGATTAAACTAGGTTTTCATTAGTTATATTTAACCTTAAATTCTCCAACAACCGTCATTAGACATTAGCAAAAATCACAACGTGCAAGTCCGTCCATGCTAAGGCAAATAAAAACACATTCATATAAATATACACGCACAAACACAGTTTCAAGAATCTACTTTTGGGGGAAATTTTAAAAGATGGGGAAAGATTTCAAGAGTTTGGTTAGATGCATCTACGTTGGGAAGATTAACGATAATGTGAAGAAGCTGAAAATCGCAACCGAAGAACTCAAAGATCTTGGGAACAACGTGATGAAAAGGGTCAAGGTTTGCGAAGAGCAGCAACAGATGAAACGGCTAGACAAAGTCCAAGCATGGCTAAGACAAGCCGACATGGTTATTAAAGAAGCAGAAGAGTATTTCTTGATGTCCTCTTCGTCTTCTTCTTCGAGCCAAGGTTTGATATCTTCAAGCCACAAGATGGAGAAGAAGATTTGCAAGAAGCTGAAAGAGGTTCAAGAGATTAAGAGCAGAGGAATGTTTGAGGTTGTTGCTGAAAGCGTCGGAGGCATTGGAGGAGGAGGAGGGAGCGGATCCGCGGATAAAGTTAATGATGAGGAGACGGTAGGGTTAGAGGCGGTTTCGGGTTTGGTTTGGAGGTGTTTGACGATGGAGAACACTGGGGTTATTGGATTGTACGGTGTGGAAGGTGTTGGGAAGACGACGGTTTTGACTCAGGTTAATAACAGGTTGCTTCAACAGAAAGCGAATGGGTTTGATTTTGTTTTGTGGGTGTTTGTGTCCAAGAATCTGAATCTTGAGAAGATTCAAGACACGATTAGGGAGAAGATTGGGTTTTTGGATAGGACGTGGACGAGTAAGACCGAGGAAGAAAAAGCTGCGAAGATCTTTGAGATCTTGAGTAAGAGACGTTTCGCATTGTTTCTTGATGATGTTTGGGAGAAAGTTGATCTTGGTAAGGGTTTTAAATCAAATACTTCTGGTACAAGAAACTGAATGTTTATATTATTACCTGTAACACAAGTAATCTGTTTTTCTGGTACAGTGAAAGCTGGAGTTCCACCGCCGGATGCGCAGAACCGGTCCAAGGTTGTGTTCACGACGTGTAGCGAAGACGTTTGTAAGGAGATGAGTGCACAGACGAAGATCAAAGTGGAGAAATTGGCGTGGGAGAGAGCTTGGGACTTGTTTAAGAAGAATGTTGGAGAAGAGACGGTGAAGAGCCACCCAGACATAGAAAAGGTGGCTCAGGAGGTTGCAGCCAGGTGCGACGGTCTTCCTCTGGCTTTGGTTACTATTGGCCGAGCCATGGCTTCCAAGAAAACGCCACAGGAGTGGCGTGACGCTTTATACATCTTGAGTAACTCTCCTCCTAATTTCTCAGGTTCAAATTTCTTAAACTGATCAATTTTTATTATTATTTATAATAGGTTTTGTATTCTTGGTTATGAGTTTTAGCTAATTATCATTTTTAATTATTTTTTTGTAACAGTTCTCAAGTTACTGGACAGGAACTAGGTGAAGGAATTGGGGATGATATTCTAATTTGGTATTCATGTATTTGGTTTAAGTTACTGGCTAGGTTTCTTTTGGAGAAATTGTTTTTTTTTTTTTTTTTTTAACTGTATACTTGTTTTGTAATTTTTCTCATTGATTATTTGTTTGAATGAATGTTCTATTATCAACGAAAAAAATGGAAAGAGGAAAAAAAAAACAAAATTCAATTCAGTTCAATTTAGTGAAACAAAGAATGGTACGGACAAAAGATTTTTTCCAAGTAGAGCTTATTTGTTGTCTCTGTGGAGAAAAAACAAAGAAGCATACACAAAGCACAAACATTACTTGTTACCGAAGCTTCTTGATGCCAGGAAATGAAGGAAGAACTGTGATGAGAGCATCGTCGTATCCTACAGGCTCTGTCGAATCGAAATACAAAAAGAAAAACGAAAGTGAGAAGAGAAAAATCATGTCGGTATGATGATGAACTATCCAGCGACATAAAGAAAAAAAAAAAGCCTTACCGCCATCTTCACGGAGTATTTTGACAATCTCACCGGAAACATCAGACTGAGAAAGCAAGAACAAAATAAGAAGACCGATAGAGAGAAGAAGAAAAGCAAAGAAAACCGAATGAGATATATTATAAATTACCTCAACTGGGATTTGGCCACCGAGTTGTTCAATGTAGCATAGAACTTGACCTTCTTTCACTATGTCTTTCTGTTGAGAGTAACCAAAAACCAAATATGTAAATCAAACAGAGAGAACCTCAAATACTCCGCGAAGACCTAAAGAGAAGATGTACCTCTTTACAGATTGTAGGAAGGCGTTTCCCCTTTACGGTCTTGGATCTCCTGAAATAACCGACCTGCAACAATAAAGATCCACTCAAAAAGATAACCCCAAATTTAGCTGTGCTCATGCCAGTTTCAAGTACATGTGGAAGACAATTTATCTGGTCTCTAACCGTTGGAGACTGGAGAATCACTAAGCCCTCATTAGCAGCTTTGCTAGCAAGTGTTTGCGGTCTGTCTGCTGAAGAAGATGATGTCTTTGCGATAGACAATGATGAAGACGTGGCTGAGCCATTTGTATTGATCCCCTCAGGAGTTGCACTTGCAGCAACCACATGCGGAATTTTCTGAGGTGGTGGACTACTTTGGTCAGCTAACTTCCTTGCTACATATAGGCGGAAACCTCCAAGCTATTGGGAGAGAGCAGAGATTATTAGACAAGATCTAAAAGAAAATGTTTAGCAGAGACGACAGACGAATACTCGGAATGATTAATAAACAACATAACTGTGAGTCCAGAAATCAGAAGTGAGGGGCTTACTTTCAATTCAAACTCTGCAATTGATGGAGAATCAGTGATTTGATTGATGAGTGCTTCCACCTAAAATGATGGAAAAATAAAATATAATGATTAGAATTCACATAACTGATGTTCAAGCTGGGTCATCAAGGTCACACAGTCTCCCTTCACCTCAGAGGACTTGGGAATGAGCTGAGTATTCACAACAGATGGTTTGGTCTCTTCAGAATCTTCTACATCTGCAATAGCTGTGGTGGTGCAGAATGTTAAAAGAAGAAAACATGTCATCACATAAGCCACAACCCTTAAGCATTGCCTGAAGTATTACAACCTGCTGTTTCTGCAGACAATTGAATAGCTTTCTTCACAGATGGCAAAGTTGTCCTCAGACTCGGATATTTCATGGGGCTTTGGCCGACACATAGTCTTTGATTGTTCGGTATCGGCAAGTTGTCACATCTTACTAATCTACCCAAATTTGCTGCATAAAACTTCATTTTTGGAGCTCTTAGGCTACCTGAAAATAAAAGCAAAGCTCTTTTAGAGAACGCTGAGCCTTAAAAGTAGTATCTTTGCAATTTTCAATTTTCCATCATCAAAGGAACGAACTCGAAATAGCAATTTTATCTTGAGACGAAGAATCCAGAGCGATTATCCAAAAGCTCAAGAGTTTAAAAAGACACTAAAAGTCCGGAGATTTACTCAATCAAATGCTCGAGACGCATCAATAAAAACCATGAATCAAGACAAGAATCAGGCTTCTCTATACACTAACCACATTGCAAAATCAACCTAATCGTTCAAACCCAAGTTCCGTCAATGCTGAATTGCTTAATGATTCATTTCAGAATCGAATTTACAGTAAATCAAAACAGAAATCGTAACTTACAGGAAGACATGGAGGGAGAGGAGAAGGATTTGAGGAAGAGATAAATAATTAATGCAGATACGAAGAAGATGGGAATAGCGAATAGCTCAGTGGAAGACGTTGAAATCAAATTTGAGAGTTGTTCGCTTGTGTTCGATACTATCAAGAACACGAGGAAACTGGATTTGGTTTGGGTTTATGGGCCCATTACTTTGGTCCACATAGACATCACAGCAGCTTTCAAAATAAAATCCAACCCATTGTATTTACTTGCTACTTTCAAAATCGTTGTACCCTTTTTTTTTTTTTTTAATTCAACAGATATATAATTAAAACGGTTCAGAAATCCTGGAGAAACATTGTTTATATACAATATCAAACGTATATAAATGAGTATCGTTTGCTAATTTGTTTGTCTTTGTGTTCTAATTCGATAAGTGAAAGACAATTAAAAAAAAATGAGAACCGCTCGAAATGGACTTCAAAACTAGGTCAATTGTCTAGTTTACACATCAACTTCTTCATCAGTTCTGTATTGTCTGTTGTGAAAGCGATCATAGTATGCTGGTACACTAATATATATTCCATATCCCAAAATGAGAGTTTTTAATTCAGAATGTAGAGAAGATAAACTTTGGCAGAGATTCCTAACTTCTAAAATTGATCGTTCAAAACTTTTTTGGAAACAATATCAGCCTAATCATAAAAAAATATCGGTTTTTTTTTTCCATGAGCCATCTATGTAACAATCGTTGTATTTTGTGATTGTTTAAAAACACTTTTTAACAAAGGCTGCAACTGGATGTACAATTTATGGAATAAAATTATGTGGAATGAGCTATTCCATAGAGATTCAATAAAATTGTTACCAGTTATAAAGAAAAAAAATAAAAATTCATTCCATTTATTTCATTCATTTCATAGAGAAAAAAACAAATCTTTTTGAAAAACTATTTCACTTAAAAAATGGAATAAATGGAATCCATTTTTTATTTCATATAAATTTATTTCATTTATTCTTTTCATTCTAATTTGTGATTACCAGTTACACCCAAAATAATATTAGATATAGTTAAAAAATATATATATATATTAGATGACTTTAGGGTTGGAAGTAGATTTCGCAATTTCTATCTCACGTACTTATTTATATTGCACAGAGCAAGTTTAACCACACACATTTTTAAAAATTTTAAAAACAGAAATTAACACCACACACACCAAATTTCCCACTTACTTTTGTTTGCCAATTTGCATAATTATTTCCTCACAAATGGATCATTATGTTATCACTCTTTCTTGAAACAACATTTAAACAAAAACTATAATATCTGTCAAAATATAAAACTACGTTTTTATGATAACCTTAAAAACGGTGAACTAACAAATGACAATATCCGATTTATATAGGATTAAAATCTTAGGCTAATTAATCAAGCCTGACAAATTATGCATTAATTGAATTTTATAATTATAAATTAAATAAGAAATCGATTATATTATTAGGCGAGTAATTCATAAGAAAAAAACCCTTACTAAGGGTTATGAAATACGTAAAAATGTCTCAACGTACAGTAATAAAAACGGAAACCCAAAATTCAGAAACTTGAACAAAGAAAGCAAACAAAAAACCAACATTTTTTATTTTATACTTTATGTTGGAATATATTAGGCCAGCATTTATTAATTATAGTTTCCTTTCAAATATTCCTGGAGCTGGGGTTGCTCGGGCGGGTCGTGCCGGCCGGGCTGCTAGGGTTGTTGGTGGTCGGACTCATTCCGAGAGTGTTCTTCACCGCGTCGGCTGCTCCTTGTGCCATGTTCTTCACTTGACCACCTGTCTACACTCCAAAATCAACAGTAATTAAAATTGTTAACGGATACAAATGTCTATAAAATTTAATAATGAAGAAAAAAATAAAATAAGAAGAAAAGTAAACCTGTTGGATGACATTAGAGGCCTGGGAAATTAGGGAAGGATTGTTCTGATCACACTCTGAGTGTGACTGTGAGTGAGTGTGATGATCAGCATTCTGGTTCATTGCGTGTGATACTTTGTTCAAGTATTCTTCCTTCTTCAGCTATAATAAAGAAATGTATAATTCATTATAAAATTCAGGTACAGAAAAATTGATTAATAGTCAAAATTTAAGAATCATAAGTAAGATTATATAGTGTGTTCAGGCTCGGTCTAAAGCATATACAAATGAAAGCATGGCTTCGAGCTTCAGACAGATTTGGTCAAAATTTAGAGGAAATGTTTTAATGTGTTTGTAATGTACCTGAACTTGACCGGTGGCTTCTCCGGCCTTGTGGCTTAATTCTTGGCTCGATGACATCTTCTTCGGATCTGTGAATATCTTCTACGATTTTAAATTTTTAGAATAATTGAAGGGATTGAAATGCATATATTAAAGTGGTATTTATACAATTCGAAAGTAGTATTATTGTAAAATCCTGGATCTAAGCATTCCACTGACGCGTAAGAAATAGTTTGACGATTGATTGGCTAAATTTTGTGGAGATGAATAGTTTTAGGACGTATGACCCTAACTTTGCTTGGTCAAGAAGTGGAGGAGGATGGATGACTGGCGATAGGAAGATCTTAAAACCTTTTTTTCCGGTGATATTTTATAGCAATGTTTTATTAGTACAAGTTACAACCAAAATATCATTATATTTATAAATCTTACAGATAAAATATAAATAAACAGGTGGGTTGAGAGGAGATAATTCTTAATTAGCAGGAGTTTTCTGAATAAATGATCTTTCTTTTTTTTTCTGAATGATCAATCATACTCATACGTACGATAACTTTGTTCAGATCTAAAGTAATATCAAATTTGAATCCTCAATATAATTACCCTGCCACTGACACATGAGCTACAGTTTTATTCTTGATATCTAAATATATAGGTAAATTTCTAAAACTAATTTCTAGTGCATATAATGTTGTGACAAAAAGATTTATAGCGTAGTTTATATAAATTATTATGATTTAATTAGATACTAGGTGGCGAGCTAAAGTCTTATTGTAAAAAAAGGTAACTACTTAATATTCTAATACGTAATTTGTATCGACGGTTGTTGCATAATGCATTAAAGTAAATGAATATCCATGTAGCCTCGCCACGTATCTAGCATCTTCCGTAACTCATTTTTACTATGGCGTGGCACTAGCACATCTTATCATCGGTCGTCATCAAAGCAAGAAACCTAATAATTCAACACTCGCACAACAGTCCAAGTTTCGAACTTCTTCGCTTTAACCCGATCACGGCACGTGGCTAAACACATGTCGAGAACCTGCACCACGTATCTTGTTCTCGCGCCGACCAAGACTTGCTATAAAATATCTCAAACGAGAAGAGTCGGAGACAACTCACAGTTCGTACACAGGTTCTGAAAGGAGCTTTTGATCATCCATCAGTCTTCGTGTTTCTTTTGGATATTTTGTTTCGAATTTTCGAGTTTTTCGAAGAGAGAAAATGGCGTCTCATCAAGAACAGAGTTACAAAGCTGGTGAAACCAAAGGCAAGACACAGGTACTAAATGATTTATATGCGTACGATATTTTTTGGAATAACAATATTGTAATTAAATCCAATATCGAATCTTAGGAGAAGACAGGGGAAGCTATGGGAACGATGAGGGAGAAGACAGAGGCCGCTAAGGATAAAACTCAAGGAGCGGCTAAGTCAGCCCAAGAAAAGGCCCATGAAACAGCTCGTGCAGCTAAAGACAAGACATCGCAAGCCGCACAAACAACTCAACAGAAAGCTCAAGAGTCCAAGGACAAAACGGGAAGTCACATGTCAGGGACCGGAGAAGCAATCAAGAACAAGGCACAAGATGGAGCAGAGTATACCAAAGAGACTGCAGAAGCTGGTAAGGATAAGACCAGTGGGTTCTTGGGCCAAACCGGTGAGCAAGTGAAGCAAGTGGCTATGGGAGCTACTGATGCGGTTAAGCACACTTTAGGGTTTGGTACTGATGAAGGAAGCAAAGAACATGTTTCTTCAGATCCAACTAGTACTACTAATGCGACACAGAGGAAGTGAGATAAAAGATTTGCTTTCCTGTTCTTGATTTCATGTTTGTTAATTTGTTTTGATAGTTTCTGTTGTGTTTGTGTGCTTATGTTGATCATTGTTGTTTATTGGGTTTGAATGCTTTTATACCTTTTATGTATTGGAGACTTGTTTTGCTGAATAAAATTTATATTTGATATAATTCTGCATTTGATTAGTGTACACAAATAACATTCTATTAGGTTATTGGGCAATCTTATAAAATAGCATACAAACATATGAGTTTAAACTATCATTTTATATCTCCATAATTTTATTGCTACACTATGCTTTTCTCAGTTCTTCGTTGATATTTACCACTATGCTTCGTTAAACTTTCATGATATTCAACCATATTAGTTCAAACACGCCATTGTTGCTACACTTCTGCAGAGTGTGAAATTTCGGTCCCAAAACTACGGGTGAACTAAGTTGTCCATTCAGACAACTTTTGATCTAGGGATGATTGCCAGAACTGGAATTTTTATATTTTTTGTTCATCCATAATTTGGTTAGGTGGTACAATAAATCTATAATACCCCCTGGTACTCTATATATATATATAAAACTAGCGCGGAATTTTATATGTTTTATAATTTAGTTTTAAAAAATTTCACCAATATAAAATATTAATTTATTTAGTCATTAAAAGATCCGAGTTTTTAATATTCAAATTTACAAATAAAAAATAGTTGTATATTTAATTTTAATCCTACTTGTTAATTCCGATCTTAAAAAATTATAGTGAATATTATACATTTTTCTTTTGACATTTTTTTTTGAGTAGATGTTCATTCATATATACGACATTAATTTTTTTTCATAAACATATAATTTTGAAATATATTACAAATAATATTGGTATCTTTTCATAAATGTTTGATGTATTTTTAAAATGCATTTATAATCTCTCCCTCTCATAAACACAACATATTGAATTGCATATCATATTTTCGTCCGGTTTTAACTTAACCTTCACTATTTTTCTATAATTCATCTTCCTCTCGCCATTCTTAATGTATGCTCTTTCACTTAAAAGTTGTAAATTTTTTATAAGATTTTACCCATTTTTTATTCAAAAATTTAAAATTTTGGAATAACAAATTCTCTCATAACATGCATTTAGACCAAAATACACATCGAACATGCCTTAAGCACATTGCTTTTCGGGTTTGATCCTTGGCTTGCTAGGGGCAATGTGGTTCACGCACTGCCTCGAGAGTCTGGCTCTTGGGGTCGTTACAGGTTTCTTGCTTTGTTTGGTCCACGCCGTCGTACGGAATCCAGTTCTTTGTACAAGAAAAGGAAGTTGTTGTTCCTTCGAATTTTCTTCATTGAAGCTGAAAATTGCATCCTTATGTTTTCACCTTTTTATTAAGTACATAATTATACTATTTCTGATTTGTCCTATTTCTTTTACTAAATCGCCAGAATAAAGTGGTTGGTGTTTTTTTTCTCCAACAACAGCACTTTTATATCGATCAAGAAGAAATGTTATCGTAGCTAATTAAACCGCACTACAAAAAAGAAGGGATTTTACCTCGTTTTTTAAGTGGGTTAACGTCATTTATGGACTAACTCAAATAATTGAGTGTCAGTTACTAAAGTAACGTAAAAATGGCCGACGTTAAATTTTTTAGCATTATTTTTAAAAAAACGTTAAGTTTTACGTCATATAACTAGCAAAATGTTTTTTTGGCTGTTGACAAAAAAAAAAAAAAAAAAAAACTACGTGTGCTTTTTATAGATTACAAATGTATTTCATGTCTTGATGTCTCTATAAGTGCGAATACTATGATAATAATTTTGAAAATACATGTACTTTGTAATGGAAAAGAATAACTAACATTAAGGAAATTAGTTTTGAATTATTCTTATTTTTGACATGTATATTGGTATTTCTCTTATTTATTTTTAATTTCGATTCCTGGAACGAGTAGTAATAAAATATTTATAGTATTCGGCGGTAATATGGCCTTTTGAATAAAATGCTCTCTCCCTTGTGTGTCTTTGAGCATCAGAATCTTGTTTTCACGTTACCACATTTCACACAAGTGTGGAAATATATACCGCAAAAGTCTGTGGTCGTCGAACAGATGAGTAAATCCCACACAAGCCACTACCTCTAATTTTCATCTTGACCACAAAGCTAGCCCCATCATGACCACATTGCATGAGATTAAATAAGATATTAATTAAATGACGACCTAAAATGTCTCGAATCCGCAATTTAACTCGATGACTATCGATTGGACATCATATGTGAGGTTGGAAAGCAGTGGTAATCCCTTATTCCCAAGGGTTAGGTGATGGAGCCTCGGAATAATTTTTTAGAAAACAAGGATGTTCACTAAAAATATTTCGGGTACTTTATAAAGTATATACTTTATATATGTTCACTTGCTCTAAAGTTTTTTTCTTTTTTCTTTTTTCTTTTTTTTCTCTTATAGTAGGACGAAATGAGAGAAAATATTATATTTCCAAATTTTGCTATAGTAAACTCTGCAGCAGTCGGAAGTTAATGTTGCGTCATGCAGCATGCACCGCCATTACAAATGATTCATTATGTTAAAAGGTAAGAATTCGAAGTGTTCAAAGTATTATAATTTATAAAAGGAATATGAGAAAATAGTTTTTTTTTGTTAAAGGAGAAAATAGTTCTCCTCCTATATCATTTTAGCATTTATAATTTTAATTCTTTTGATGACATCTCAGTAGTTATAAGCTCGATCGAAGTACCTTTAATTATTTCTTGTATAAACTATGGCTTAACATCTTTAAAATGTCGAAAGAAAGGGTTAAACTTAGTGGCTGGCTTAGTGGGGGAGCCGAAAGAAACATATGACTTTACCAAAAACCTAGTAAGCCTAACAGTTGCTCACGTGAAGGTTGAGGTTAGTCTCACTACACCTTTGCCACACATTGTTGAATTCACTAGACAAAGTAGTGAGGTGGTGGAGGTAGAAGTGGATTACCCTTGGTTGCCTCCAACTTGCTCCCATTGTAAAGAGCTAGGGCATATCGTCCGAAATTGCCTTCTTCTGCCGCCTCCTGTGCCTCCCCAGACGAATGTGAATCCTAAAGCGTCAGTGACACCGTTAAAGAAAAAAGGGAAAGCCACTTCGGAAGGACAATCAAAAAGTCCTATGCCGGCTAGAAAAGTCACTCCTAATAATCCAGTTTCCACTATTGCTGTTTCCAAAAGTGTTGCCTCTTCATCTAAAGGAACAGAAGTTCCTCTTCCCTCTACTATGCATAAGATCCTATCGGAGGCAACAAATACTAAGGAAAACCAATCTAATGATCAAACATCAGCTTCTACTCGCCTTGTGGCTTCCCACGCGAAGACAGCAGAGATTATCATACCTCTTGCTCTATCTAATATAGTGGATAAGGAGCTTCCAAAGAAGACTGTTTCAGCTCCTATTGTCAAAAAGGTGTCTCTACCTACTACCCCTGTGATTATTGCACTCCCAGCTACTATAACTCCTACAGGAGAGCCATATCCGTATAGTCCGTCTCCTGAGAGAAAGGAAAAAACTACATTAAAAAGATCAAGATCAAATCCAGTTCTATCTTTTCCTAATATAAATCCGCTAAGTTGCCCTCTAACCTTTGCGGCCTTAAGCACTACAGTTCTTGCTCCTTCGGATACTCTCCCCCTTCAAGGAGAGCCTCCTGCGAATTAAAGATGAGTGTTAAAAGTTTTTTTTGGAATGTCCGTGGTATTAATGATACGGGCAAGCAAAGGTCTTTTTGTCAATGACTTAATAGCCATCAGTCTACATTTGGTGCTATTTTGGAGACTCATATTAAGGATCATAATTTGAATCAGTTGATGACTACTATGTGCAATGGTTGGAATTTTACCTCAAATCACGCTTCTGATGAGGATGGCAGAATCGTGTTTATCTGGAAAGACCCGGCGGTGGTCACAGTCAAGCATCAATCGAGCCAGACTCTAACTTGTGAAGTTGTTCTTCCAGGCTCTATTCGGTTTATCTTCACTGTTGTATATGCATCAAATCAGAGAGATGAGAGGAATGACTTGTGGGTGGAATTACTAGGAGTTTATCAGAATTTCTCCCTTCATTCGATCCCGTGGATGATTGGCGGTGACTTTAATCAAATTCTACATCACGCCGAGAACTCATTACCGACAATCAATATCTTGGATACAACAATGATTGAATTCAGAAATACTCTTACTCAGATGGGAATGTTTGACCTCAGATTTCAGGGCCCTCTCTTCACTTGGACTAACTGCCGGCCAGAGGCACCGATCGCAAAAAAGTTAGACAGGCTTCTGGTTAACAGTCCGTTGATATCCATGTTTCCTCACTCTGCTGCAACATTTTTGCCCCCTTTGATTTCAGACCATAGTCCCTGTCTGATTGATCTTGCGCTACCTCAACCTACAGCCGGTACGAGGCCTTACAAGTTTTTCAATTACCTGACAAAGCACCCAAATTTTATCAGAGTTATTACTGAAGCTTGGAATCAGTGTGAAACAAGGCCATTCACGCTCACAAATGTTTGTTGGAAGCAGAAAAGTATAAAAGGGAGTCTAAAGCAGTTAGATAAGAATAACTTCTCTCAAATTCAAGTCAGAGTTTGTGAAGCGAAACAGTTATTACAGACTACACAACTTCAAGCTCTCCAATCTCCTTCGCCTCAGCTATATCAGAAGGAAAGAGATCTTCATGAGCATTGGAATTTCCTCAAAGTGATTGAAGAACTATACTTTAAACAGAAATCTAGGATCAATTGGCTGAAGGAAGGGGATCAAAATACAGTATACTTCTACAGAGTGCTGCAAACGCGTACCAGTTTTAACTCTATCAGACTGTTTGTTCTAGCCAATGGTTTGATCATCTCTGATCCGATTCTGATGAGCAACCACGCTATCAAACACTTCAAATCCATTCTGGCTCCTGAAATTCTCTCTCCTCCAGTCATAAGATCAACTCCTCTCTGGTTCCATGAGCTTACAAACTTCAGCTGCAGCAATGATCAGAAAGAATCAATGATAAGTATCCCTACTACTCTACTGATATCGAATGTTATATTCAAACTCAACCCAAACAAAGCTCCTGGACCAGATGGTCTTACCTCTGGTTTTTACAGAGCCGCTTGGAGCATATTTGGGGAAGAGGTGAGCACATCAATTCAACACTTCTTTCTCTCGGGTTTCCTTCCTTCATCAGCAAATTCCACCATCCTAACACTGGTTCCAAAATTCCCAGGCGCTTCAAAGATAACTGACTTTCGTCCAATCTCATGTCTTAACACGCTGTACAAGGTTGTTTCAAGAATTATGGTTTCAAGGTTAAAGCCTCTGTTGCCATCATTAATCCTGCCAAATCAAACAACATTCGTAAAAGATAGACTACTAGTGGAAAATACAGTGCTGGCAGGTGAATTAGTGAATGGGTATCACAAAAACAAAGGAAGAAAAAAAATCACCATCAAAGTGGATATAGCTAAGGCTTTCGATACTCTATCATGGGATTTCTTATTCAATTGACTAGAAGGTCTATCTCTCCCGACTCAATATATCACTTGGCTTAAGGCGTGTATCTGTACTACTCACTTCACAGTTGGGTATAAAGGCACAGTCCAGGGATATTTTAAAGGAAAAAGAGGTCTAAGACAAGGGGATCCACTATCTCCTTATCTTTTTGTCATTGCTATGAATTATCTATCACATATGTTAAACAAAGCAGAAAGAGAAAAGAAATTCATGTACCACAAATAATGTGAGAAGTCAGAACTTACCCACTTATGCTTTGAGGATGATCTTCTTATCTTTGTGGAGGGATCATTGAACTCAGTTCAGAATGTGCTTCAGGTGTTGCATGAGTTTGAATTAAGATCTGGTCTGGCTGTTAGTATTCAGAAGTCGAGCTTCTTCTCATATGGCCTTACCCAAAATGAAGTTGACCTTATATCCTTCTCCACGGGTATGCCGAATGGTTCCCTCCCAGTCCGCTACTTGGGAGTGCCTCTGTGCACGAAAAAGCTAAATCTTCAAAATTGTCAAAGCCTCATTCAGCAAGTTAAAGACAGAATTACCTCTTGGAGTGCTAAAACCCTCTCTTTCGCTGGGAGGTTGCAATTGATAAAAACAGTTGTAGAGGGGATCTCCAATTTCTGGTGCTCAACCTTTGTTCTGCCAAAGGCATGTGTTAAGAAAATAAACTCCATATGTGGTGCTTTTCTATGGAAGGGATCATTAGAAGGTCAGCATTCGGCAAGGGTGTCTTGGGAGGAGGTTACGAAAGAAAAAATGAAGGTGGCTTGGGAATTAGGGACTTAACTGTCTGGAATAGAGCGTGTACTTTGAAGCTTATTTGGCTTCTCTTCTTCCAGTCTGGTTCGGTTTGGGTTACCTGGTACAAAGCAGAGATTTTGCAAGGCTGTCTTAGCAACTTTTGGATTAAGAAGACACAATAAAAAAACTCTTGGCTCGCAAACAAGCTCCTGAAATTAAGGGACTTCGATTTTACCTCGATAAAGCAAAAAATAGGCAATGGTAAGTCCTGCAGGTTCTGGTCGGATAATTGGTCCCCTTTGGGAAATTTGAGTGCTACTTTGGTGAGTGATCGGGCTTCGCGTCTTGGAATCCCTCAGAATGCGACTTTGGCTTCACTTTTCATACACGGTAACTGGGTTCTCCCACCGGCAAGAACAAATGAGCAGGTCCTGCTACAAAGCTATTTAACAACGCTACATTTGACAGAGAAAGAAGATTATTATGAGTGGGAACTAGATGGGGTGAGTGCTACTAAATACTCAACAAGGGATGTTTACAAGAGTCTGAGGGGAGACAAACCTGTTGTACCATGGGACAAAATAGTTTGGATCAAAGGAGGCATTCCGAAACACAAATTCTTAAACTGACTTTTCGTTCTCAATCGATGTCCTACTAAGGAAAGAATTATCAACTGGGGACTAAACACAGATCAGCTTTGTTTATTGTGCAATAACGTCCCAGAGAGTCGAAATCACCTGTTCTTTGACTGCAGCTTCAGTTGGTCGATATGGCTTCGTGTCGCTGCTAGATCCATGTTAACTCCACCGGTCCGCCAGTGGGATGATACTATGGTGCAGCTTCAAAATTTCTCGGGTGGGAATCTAAGGAAACGACTTCTGCTCATAAGCTGGCAAGCGGTGATCTATTTCATCTGGACTGAGCGAAATGGGAGGATTCACCGGAATGTTTTTAGATCGGGGGATTCAATTGTTGGCTTGCTTGACCATCTTGTGCGCAATCGGATCTCTAGTCTCAGGGAACAAAATCAATCGCTAGCATCAAATCTGTTGCAGCTGTGGCTCTCCACTTCTCCATAACCCAGGAAATTTAAAATGGAGGGAATCTTTGCTCAAGACTTGGGATTGGATCTGCGGTTTATTGTAGTAGCGTAGCATCATCAATCACTGGCGATTCACCTTGATTGTTTCTCGATCGGTTTGCATGCCAGGATTCGCTGGACTATTTCTCTCTCGGGGAAGACGAGGGATGATACATTTGGGCTTCAAACTCTCACTATTGCACAATTGGGCCTAGAAAACTCACCTTTGACTGATTCTACTTATGATCTCTAAATATGTTTCTGTATTGGGCTTGGCTCGTAATAACTTTGGCCAAATGTTGGTTTGTATTATTTTTCTTTTCTTGCATTTTAAATATGAAAGCCCTTTTCAAAAAAAAAAAAAAAAACATCTTTAAAATGTCTTAGATATATATATATTAAAAATATATCTTTCATGATAAGATGGTAGTTGAATAGTCCACTCCTGCCGTTGAATCCTTCATCAAATTGCTAGTTTCTGGTTCGAATTTTCTTGTGGAGTTAGGAAGGTGGCCTTGGATTAAGGTGATTAAAACAAAAAGTTATTCCATAGAAAGATAATAATTATTCGGAAAAAAAGTAAAGAAATTTCGTAAGAAAAGTAAACCAATTAGAATCATCGGAAACAACCATTCTAAAAGGTATTTTATGAAACGTATATAATTTATGCGTGACGTGTACTTTGCAACTAATCCAAAATGTACGCGAGCTTTTCCATATACGTCTTCAATCTGTCAATTATTCTCAAACGTATATATAAGATACGAGAGTTAAAGAGTAATGAGAAGTTTCATCGCCGTCTAGTCACCAAAATGATCATTGTGAATGTCACATAAACACTATTATATAAGAGATATGGAGATTATAGTCTAGGTAGGACATAAAAACCCACAACATGGGAACCACTTGTTGGACATGTAACACCAGGTCTTTTCTTTTTGTTACTTGGGTTGTGGCGTTTATTCAGCAACATAAAACTCTTTTGCATCAACCCAAACACATTCACTTCATCATCATGGTTCCCAATTTCCAAACTCAGGCACTTAGAGCTCTACATAATTATGCTCTTGTCTTCAACCTTCATAGCCAAAGAGCTCTTTATCATTGAAACTAGAAGACACCAACTCCTTGGCTCCAACGACGGTTCCATTCTTCCCAACCATCTCAACGACTTGGAACACACCTTCATTGCGGTGTTGTTCTTAGTCTATGCCGTTTTGGCACTAGTCCTGGATCGAGAACAATCTAGAGCCGAGGGGCTAACCAAACTCGCCGAAGCGGCTTCTTTTGCTCAGGAGCTCTTTCTCTTCCATTTTCACTCTTCCGATCATATGGGCATCGAAGGACAGTACCTCCAGCTAATCATTTTCGTTTCTCTAATCACCACTCTCACAGGTTCTAAGAGCCAAAACTTATTTATCATAGATTCATAGTACATATATTGTACATATATTTCAAAATTTTCATGTTTAATGTGTTAATTTTTACTATTTGGATATCTAATATATAAACCGCATTTGTTTCAAATACCAAATTAATAAATTGTCGGTTTCAAACAGGAATTGCCGTGCCCAAGAGTTTTTTAGTGAACTTTGTGAAATCATCAAGCATAGCCTTCCAAGGAGTGTGGTTCATAGTCATGGGTTACATGCTTTATACACCAAGTTTAATCCCTAAGGGATGCCTACTCCATATAAACGAACGTCACAACATGGTTAAGTGTTCTACACAGGAGGCTTTACAAAAAGCCAAATCGCTTGTTAACATCCAATTTAGCTGGTTATTTGTTTTAACCGTAATCTTTTCCATTTCGTTATATTTGATTCTTGAGAAAGTTTATGGTGAAAACATCAAGTACTCGAGCGTAACCATCAAACGCCAACCAGAACAAGAATATGAAGAACAACAACACATCGAAACAATTCGATTCGAATAGTGAGCTATCCGAGTTTTATCCAAGTGGATATTATTAACAATTTAAATCGTTGGACAAAGAGACAAGACGTGAGAAATTTATAAATGATGATCAATGATTAATGTGGTTGGTTCGTGTGATAAACAATGTTCTATTCACTTCAAACCATTTGGGAGGTTGTGTAAGTGGAACAAAATGTGTGTTTTTTTTTTTTACTGTCAAGAACAAAATGTGATTTAGGTCATGTGTTTATTAATAAAATGTAATTGTGCTGTGTTTCTAATTTTAGAAGTTTAAAAGTATGTATTATTTTTTTTCTTTTTCTTTTTCTCTTGCTCCACATTGTATGTTGTTTTTTCTTAAATTTTCCGTTATTTTTTATAATTACGAAAATTTGATTTAAAAATATTAACAACGGGCCTGACCCAAGTAGAATTACTGTAGTCGGTTGATTCACTAACTGAGTGACTCTCTAGTCTCTATATAAGAACTCGTCTTTTTCTCTCTCTCACACAACACAGCCGGAGAAAATATACTTGAGTAAGAATTTTATTTGATATGTTCCCTTAATCGCTCTTTTATCTCTCACAACATTGATTGAAATCTGTTTCTCGTTGATCTTGTATGACAGGTGAAAAATGAGGAAGATGTTGAACATGGAAGAAGCTCCGGTCGAATCACCGTCACCATCACCGATCGTCGTCCCACCTCCACCACCACCTCCACCAGCACCGATCGTCGAGAATAGCTTGTTCGAGTTGTGCAAATCCCGTGCAGAATCAAAAGAAATTATGAAGATCGATCCGGGAATAGCTTGTTTGATGAAGAATCGGTTGAAGATTCGAAGACGAATCTTTCTTGCCCGGCGAGACCTGATGCAGCGAGATATTTGGAATATCTTAAATATATTTATTATTGTTTATTTGTATATTTAGAAATAAGTCGTTATATTCATATTGTATTCAGACTATCTTTTAGAGCTTTCTAGAATATTCTATGGTTTTTATGATCTATTATAAATAAGTCGTTTAGTCCTCATATTGTATTCAGACTATGATTAATTAATAAAAAGGAGATTTCCTATCATAAAAGAGGTTTTGATAAACCACTGTGAAGAGTATTCACAAACCCTAGTTTCCGGATATTCTTAGAATCAACGGATCTAGTTCTATCTATAGTAGCTTCCGCTCCATCATCCACCAACACCGATCGTTGTCCCACCGCCACCACCACCTCCGCCAGTCCTACCAGCACTCGATGATCTCTTCCATCTGTTCGTCGGACTGATACGGCCGCGACAAGCGTGGGCTCTGAATCGACTGAGCCAGATTGAAAGCCAGGGTGGAGGTGGCGGGGATGATGTCGTCGGAGGAGGCGCTGGAATGGCGATTCCGGCTTGAGTATATGTGGCTTTTCTGTTTTTTGCCTGAATAATTGCTCTGTTTAATTTGCTCTGTTTCTTTTATGGATTGTGTCCTCGTTGATTTTTTTTTTTTTGTGTTTCATGGATTTCTTGTTTTTTCTTTTTCGACTTATGTTTTGCTTCATGGATATGGATGCGTTAATAAAATTACTTAGTAGCCATAAAAAAATCTAAAGCTTAGTACAGCAATGGGTTTGGGAAAACGAAGGATAATAAAAGGACAAAACGTGGCTTTCATGCACGGGATTTGAGAGAGTGTCCCTCGAGTGCGTGGGTGAGAAGTATGCAATTGACAGATTTTTCCTCAAACCGTCTGTAACGATGTAGATGTGCTCGTTCGTGTTTTTTTATTGGTTATCCTGCTAACATTCGTAAACGCAGCTTTTGCGGATGGTAGTGGTTGCTAGCGTTTGATAACAATCACGCAAAACGTTTTATACTATTTTGTACCACTTTTTGTCCTTAAAAATCAAAAGTTCATTTCAGCTAACGTTTGCGGTTGCAGGCAATTGCGGATAGATAATTAAAAAAATACAAAACTTATTTAAAATCAAGATATATATAATAATTTTTTATAAAAATAAGATTTGAATATTATAATTAAAAATAAATAAATAAATTTGACACTTTTTTAACTAATATCATTAACAATCTTTCATAATTGTATATATGTATAAGATCTAAAAACTCTAATTATTTTAATAAATTTTCTCTCCATCACTAATATATCTAACAACTAAAATTATTTTCATTTAATATCTCCATATAAAAAAAAAATTCTCTATTGAAAAGACAACTTATATCCAAACTAAAAAAATTAAATATAAACATAAATATTATACACATACTAGTTTATAATTTTTATAATTAATTGTGTTTAATTAATACTTTTATAGTTTTTTATAATAATATGGTTTTTATGTTTTTTATAGTTATAAAATATGCTTATATTGTTAATTTATTGTTTAACCGCTATTGCATTCGCAAATTAATCAGTCGTAAATATCCCGCAAACACATCTGTTTCCAACCGCTGTGCCAGGTATACAAACTGCTTAATTACGCTGTTAACTGCAATCATCCAGTTTCGTAAACTCTCGCAACTACAAATCGCAACCGCTACATTTAAACCAGTCAGGTACTAGAGTCTAAATAGTGAGAACCGCAAATGATACTTTTTAAATGTTTAACCTTTTTTATTGCTTTTTAAGTGAGTATTAATAGTCTTTACTTATATAATTTATTAAATTATCAACTGTAAGTCGACAAAAAATAAAATTATCAACTGCCTAGTGATACCATGCTTATCATGAAAAGTATTATATATGCGTACAACTATAAGATATATATATATATATATATATATATATATGCTCATAATCTTAATCAAGTATAATTATCTGAATCTACACACAGCATCTGGAGAGAGAAATGAACAAATATATGCATGCGTTAATAAAATTACTTAGTAAGTAAATGTTCCCAAAAAAAAAAAAAATTACTTAGTAGCCATAAAAAAAAATTTAAAGCTTAGTACAGCAATGGGTTTGGGAAGACGAAGGATAACGTCGCTTCATGCAGGGGATTTGAGAGAGTGTGCCTCGAATGCGTGTGTGACTGTCACGTGAGAAGTATACAATTGACAGATTTACCCTCGAACTGTCTGTAATGTAGCAGACATTATTTACCCTTTTTGTTTATTTATTAATTTCTTCTTTTTTAATTCAATTTTTTTTTTTTTTACTTATATTAAGCTTTGTATTGCTTTTTAAGTGAGTAGTTATAGTCCTGTCTCTTATACACATCTAGATGTGTATAAGAGACAGGTCTGTAATGTAGCAGACATTATTTACCCTTTTTGTTTATTTATTAATTTCTTCTTTTTTAATTCAATTTTTTTTTTTTTTACTTATATTAAGCTTTGTATTGCTTTTTAAGTGAGTAGTTATAGTCTTTTCCCTTTAAGATCACTGATTAATTGCATATTTCATAAACATAAACATCATAGTCATGGCTTGCCTAATTAATTCTTTGACTAAACCCTTGAGAAAACAAACTGATTTGGTATGCCATATATATACTTTCTTTTGTCATTATGATAGCATCTTCCTCATCATGCATACTGATCGTGCATATATATATATATACATAGACAAACTTCTCCGACCAAAGTAAAATCATCAAAGTGAGTTTGGTTGTCCATGAAGTTGAACCACTCGTTGTACTCCTCACTATTAGGACTAAGCGTAGGCGAGTTTGATTCAACCAGCTGCGACCACAAGTCAAATTCTCCATTTGTTTCTTCAAATCCGCATGGAATATCTCGTTCAAATGATTGCGTTTTGCTTACCTCTTAAGATGAGATGTGAGTCTGGTGGTGATGAAGAAGCAAGTCGTCCAGTGGTTGCCTCATGAAGCTCTGGCTTTGTGTGCATACATTTCCCGTGGAGATCATGAGACGAAAAATGTCAGTCTTGGCTCTCATTAACCCCTGAATTCCCCTTCTTCTTGAACAATGGCACAATTCTTGTCATGATCGGGTTGCTCATGAGTGCAAGAGATGGATGAATAAGAAGAGGAGGGAGATGAATTTAGAGAAAGTCGTTTCTTGAGATGAGTCTTCCACACGTTCTTTATCTCGTTGTCGGCTCTTCCAGGCAACAAGGACGCGATCTTTGACCACCGGATCAGATATAGAATTTATTAGTCTCCACGTACTATAATCAAGAATGATATATAGGAGCTAGGGATATACTGTATGCAGACAAACTTGTTTCCAAGGGTTTGGTGGAAGCGGATGATAGCATCTTCCTCCTCTTTGGTGAAGTTGCCTCGCTTCACGTCCGGTCTCAGATAGTTTATCCATCTCAGTCGACACCTCTTGCCACATCTCATCAATCCTATCATGCATTCACGTAATTATCAAAACTGCGAGCTAATACTATATATAGTATTTACTGAAACATGCATGAATATATATACACTAACCAGCAAGCTTGGGAAGAGATCTCCAGTTGTGATGGCCATGTTTCTGAATGAAAGTGATGAGAGTAATATCTTCTTGAGGGCTCCATGGCCCTCTCTTCACTTTGCTCTTGTCACAGTGCTCTTCCTTTCCCCATTCTTAATGTCACTCTTCCTTTAATTTCTACCTTTATCTAGTGTATATTTGCAATTCGTTGTTGTGTTAATTAATTATTATCATCAGGAGTTCCTATACATATATATATGATCATAGATATATAATAACCCATTGCGTCAGATGTTATATAATTATTAGTTATATATTAGATTTTCCACTCCATTCAATTAAAGTGCTCCCTTATTAATTTGAGGCACTTCACTCGTCGAGAGACCCAAAAGCATGGAACGTACGGATGTAAACCGTAAACGGCAATCTAAGTGATCATTGTGATTACGCTTAACTTTTTAATTATATAAATGTGCAAGTATTCTTGTGGGAAAAAAAAAAAATCCTACATCTCTTGTTTATATATACATCATCATCATCTACACTTTTTTGGTCTTTGATATACAGTTTTAATTTGTATCTATAATGTAAAATTAGTGAAAGTTCATATTTCTTTCAATCTATTAATATTGTGCATTTTTCATATGAATATATGCTTATAGTTATATATATGATTGTTTGAATTTATTATTGATATCTGGTTTATCTATATGTGTTACTTAATATTAATTTTTTACTTTTTGAAATTAAAATGCTATATGTACTTTTATATGTATAAATGTGTATATTCAAATACGTGTAGGATATATATGATAAGCGTTTTAAATTCATTATATTGAACAATCATCATCATAGCCAAATATTTGTATGGAATACACATATAGCTATAATGAGCTGTGAGATAGGATTAACCCTAACACTATGTGAGATTTTCCCTCTCAATAATTAACAATATTCAAACCTACGTCTACGTGAGATGAAGATTAATTATCTGATAAAATCCCATTTATGGCTTCTCGTTTCGAATATAATCCATTAATTAAACGCTAATCTGCTCTTTAAAGCAAATCCCATTTCCTGATATTTTCAAAATATTATTCTAAGATATCAAGGATCGATGAGCATGACGGCTTCCTTCTAGAACTCAAAGTGTGACACGAAGCTGTACATCCAAAACATGACATCATAAACTGTTTGTAATCGATTAGAATAAATTCTATGCATTAGCATTGAATATATAATAGGTGATTAATTCATATATCGATCGGTGTTTTCCATATGTTAAAATATGGCATGGCATGGTTAGACTTCAAAGTTCAAACCCACGCCACCAGGATCTGATTCAAGATTGTTCAAGAACCCATATTGATCTATAATTTTGCATCATTGATCCGCATATATAGACTTTGTTTAAATAAGTAAATATGTTATTTTTATATAGGCTTAAGACATGATGTCCTGAAATAGCAATTCCATTTTTTTTTAAAGTTAGGTGTGAGAGCCTTAAGTCGTCTTATTTTTTGAGTGGTGTTAAATGTGTTATGATGCCATCTTGCTTGACCAAGATAAACTCGGAAACCCAGTGATCCGGTAGATATTCAGGTTTTCTGTCCGGGTCAGGGTTTCAAAACATTTGATTTAACCAATCTTTTCACGTTCATACCGACCTGGCCGGTTCGTTCAGTTAATCCGCGATTCGATCATTATCCCGGTCCGGTTCTACTGTTAAAATTCGTTATTTTTAAAACCGCCAAAATTCAAAAAAATCCACGGTCAAACCGTGAACCGCTGATCCGCTAACCCGGATGAACCGCCAATTTAACTTTTAAATCATTTAATAAACGTAGTCTCGCATTAAATATAGAGTTTAATACATTGTTCTACTTCTAAAAATATTCGTTGTGATTTTATATTTTTTTAATATCTTTCAATATTTAGTTTGGTTAAATTAGAATTTAAAATGTTTAATCATTTTAATATTTTATTATTTTTATTGAACATCTATGTTTTGTTAAACATAATATGAATGTTTTTTATCTAATTTATTTTTATATTTTCAAAACTATATGGTATATATATATTATATAAAAACTTATTAATTAGTTGATCTACGGTTGACCCGGCTTGACCCAGATAAATCCGGAAACCCGGTAATTCAGTAGATACACCGATTTGTTGTTATGGTCGGGTTTCAAAACATTGGATTTAACCTATTTACATATCTTTCTATTTTGTGACATACCCCTGAGTTTTAAAAATCTCCCAAACAGCAACTATAATTTTGTAAATATTTGGTTCGTCCTCCTAAACTTGTATATCACAAAGTTGACAAACTATATAAACAAAGTTTTGACACCTAACAAAAGGGAAAACTGAAATACAATGATATTTTTACTATGCGTTTGTGAAACTATACATTTGGTTTTAAATCATTTGATTAATGTTAATTCTAATTCTCCTCTATTAGCTAATTTAAAAAAAGAAAATTCAATTAAAATATACATATTAATAAAAATTTGGATTTTTGTTAATTAACAAACTTCTAATTCATATAGGATCTAACTAGTGACATAAGAAATGACGAGGAATACACCATTTACAAATAATAGTTTTTCTATGTGATTCTTTCTTATTTTTTTTTTATAAAGAATTATAGAAAAAAACTATTTCTTATAAAATTTGGGAAGGAACTATAAGTATTTATTACTTTTTTTTTATACATTTTCTTATTCATATTTATTTCTATTATTTTGTTATATTTTTTTTTGTTCTTTTATTGGTTACTGCTTAGAGGCATAGTGACTTTCAAATAAGAGTTTGTTTTTGTTTTCTCTATTCTAAAGGTCTTTTACGTCAGCTGACATATTCTTTTTCTTCTTCTCTTCTTCTTCACTTTTTTTTCTTCTTCTCCAAAGTGTCCCAAAAAATTCACCTATTTGAATATCAATTGACCCCACATTTTATAAGAAGATCCACTTGGGCTGCTTTTTTTGCATATTTTGATGCCTTGTAAGAAAAAAAAAAATGCATTTTTCTGTTTAATACAGCAATTAAGAAGTCTTTGGTTTCGATATGAAAGAACTCGGAAAAGCCTAAAGAAAAACAAAAAAGCAATAACCCCTTTATTCATGATCAAGAATCCAACATGGACAAAAGAACAAACGACATAATAAATCACAAAACAACGAACCATGAACTATATATACCCCCAAGAAACCCACCGATTATACATTCTCCACTATCTCAAGTTTACACTAGTTTTTTTTTTTTTCCTTTTATCCTCCCCCACCCATTATTCTTTGTTCTTTGCGGCCAACCATATCGCCTATATAGCTAGATGCATTGCATTCTGTTCGTAAAGTTTAACGTGAGCCCTCAAGCCCGAGCCTTGTTGTGAGCCAGTGAACGACCTCATCCATTTCTTTGGGAACGGTGTAGTGACCAAGTCTGCACATTGGCATAAACCCAAAACTCTTACAAGTTATAACCAGTATGTTCAAACAAATGACAACTTCAAAAATGATGTTTGCAACTCTTAGGTTGAGTGAAGTTTAATTACCCTTCGTGTGGCTTAAACATGACTTGTCGAAATCCAGCTATGCCAAGGGACTGCGCAGATTTCTCTCCAAACCTATAAGGAACCACGTCGTCGGCTGTGACACAAGACAACCGTTAAATATCAGCTTTTCGCGGTCATTATTAATTAAAGCGAAAAATGTATATATGTTTACACATACCAGTTCCATGTGTAAGTATGATTGGTAAAGATGCAGCACGCCTTGCAGCCTCATATGAACATTCTATTTTGCTCCTTAAGCTCCTACAAAGTTAAGTTAGGCTTCTAGATCAGTAACATAAATTAAACATACACTATGTCTTTTTTTTTGGTGCAACACATAGACTATATGTAACATTAAGTTAAAACAAAAGAAAGTTAGCATAACACGAGGGCTTGAAGAATAATTACTTCAACCCGGGAAGCCAGCCGCTGAGCCCTACAACAGCTCGTAGGTTTATAGGGTAAGTGTGGCCACTTCCATAACGTCCAAGAGCATAGCAAGTGGCAGAGTAGAGAGATATTGCTGCTCCCATGCTAAAACCTCCTATCCCAACTTTAACTATCAAAATCAGAAGAACCAATTTAAAGATTAGCTAGAAAAGTTGATGTGTAATGCATATTATTAGGTTATGTACTCTTGCTTACCATCTGCTGGTTCAGAGGACAAAAGGTTAGCAATATGTGAAGCTGAGGCATCTAAACCTTCCATATCATCATGACTGTCTTCAGAAATTTCCCCAACATCAAACCCTGATTAATATACAACCATTTTATTCAGTTTCCTATTCTAGTATTACTTTTAGAGACGTCAAAGAATTTTTATTGAAGATTTCAAGCGAAATCAGTCCAGAAGAAAGCCAGCTAATCTTACATGCAGTGCAGGTAAATCCACCAAGACTTGAAACAGGACGCGTAGGAGCGGTCGGGCAAATCCATTTTATCTGTGAATAGCATATAAACTCTTTTTCAGAAACTTCAGTACAACAATACCTCAAATTGGTTTTTGGTAGATTCATTACAAATTAATATGGTAACGGAGTCATACATTTGGAAGATGCAAGCTTTCCATGAGCTGGGATGAGCTGCATACAAAACAGAGACAAGGTGAGAAACGCATGGACGTTTTACAATGGAATTTATCTTGATTAATGCACAAAAACATGGGATATTCTTTTTCATATGAGACGAGAAAATTGTCTTGTTAATATTCTACCAGCAGTAATAAAACTAAAGTGAGCCAGTGGTCCACCTATAGAGCCGTGAAGTAAGGTATATACAACTTATTTTTAACTTTATAATAAACTAAACTAATATTCCCATAAGAGAAGACATTTGAGAGGAAAGGTACATGGAAAATCTAACAACTCTTTGCGGCGCCACAAAGGTTTATATACAGATAAAACTTCTAGAAAAAAAGAAAATTAAAGTTAAAGAAGAAGAGTCACATATAAAATTTGTAGTTGAAAATTAGTATTAGAGAACATGCCAAAATTTAACTTTAGAAAACTTTTGTATTTTTGTTTTCTTTTTCCATTACGTACACCCATAAGTTGTATCTTTTTCCAAGACATGTTTAAACTTAATACGACCAGGAAAAGCATAAACCAAGAGTTTAAGCTTCAAGAAATTGCTCTGATTCTTTAAGTAATATAAAAACAAGCATAACGATACAAATTAGCCATGTAAAAGAGTGTTACCTAGAGCCATTGTCACCAAGACCATGAAGCCATATTATAGTGGCTTGATGCTTTCCTTTAGGCCTCACAACATAGGTCCTTCCAAATTCATATCCCCTCGCATTTCTACTACCTTCAAAGATTTTACCAAAAACAGAGTCATTAACCAGTTTCAAGCAGATAATTTATTTCATTCTTTTAAGATAACCGGAGGAATTTCAGGCCATAACACAAACTAATCTCGGAGTCGGTAGAAATTATCTTACAGAGAAACTTGATCCCAACAAGCATCACTAACATTTCAAGAAAAGATATAACATAAACAATCAAGAAGGAAGAAAACAAACCAGAACCCATGCTTTGATGAGAATAACTCATTGTTGTTGAACGGTATCCGAACACTCTACAGGTTTTGTAATTTTTCTTTTGAGAGCCTTCAAGTTTCAAAATACAAACAACAAGTGATGATAAATGTATGAGAAGGCGATGTGAATATATAACCAGATTAAAGGGATGATGTGGAAATGTGGAATAAAAAAAAGAGGTGAATCTGAATCATTCACTATGGGATGCTAAATGTGTATAACAGCTAACCAAAACTACTAGAAAGGGAATGGAATGAGAAAGCTAGAGGATGCGTCCATGGAAAAAGGAGGGTATAAAAGGAGATTAAAGAAAATAAATTAGGTATTTTTCTTTATACAAGAAAAGAAATAAATCTTTTGGGAAAAATAAGGAATATAAAAAAAACCAGAGCAGAGAGCTAGCGGTAACAACACACAGAGAGGAGATAGACAGAGAATCAATGCCTTGTGGGCAGTGGTGGAGGGAAAAATTAAAGGAAAAAGAAAGAAAAACAATTATTTCTTCCTAGAAGAATATCAATTCTATATATAACAATAAATATTTTTACTTGAAACATTAAGGAAAAAGAAGACAAATCTCCTTCTTCAATCATTTATTTATGAAAAAAAATGAAATTTTAGATGATTGCTGGATAGTTGGATACACCCATTAACTAGAAAGCTTGTGAGAAAATCCAGCATAAGAAACAAAGATAGTAGTTTGGAGATTTCGATTGCAATTAAGGATTTTGTTTTGTATAAGAGAGTACTTGGATATATATTAAAGATCTCGATCAATTGCAATGATGACAAGAATGGAAAAAAACATAAGAGACCAACCTGGATTTTCAGGTGGGGTGAACAAGATATTGAGGAAAAAGACACAAATCTTTTTCATCAATTTCAACGCTTTGTTCATTGCTGTGTTCTGTTTGCCATTGTCATTGCTCAGTGCCCACCAATAGATTCAAATCTTTTGGGTTTCCCTGTACGAGTGAGTGAGGACTGAGGAGCCCATTTCACCCAAATTTGCCGTTTAATTTTAAAATAATGAATCTACAATATTTTCTTAACTCTTTATTTATTTATGATCAACAAATCTATAAGTTTCTCTTATGAATAAATCTGGCGAAGTGGAATGCCTTAGTCTAGTGGTTTATAAGTGTTTAATTTTTTCAGATCAAGTATGGAATCTGATTATCTAAAAATGCAGTTTTCTTACATATTAGAATTATAGTTTAAATTTTTTATTTTACTACACGTAAAATCATCTATCGTAATATTATATGTTATAGATAAAATTATCTATTGTGGTGTATGTAGAATTGTTTAACACAAATCCATGCATTATAGAGAAAATCGGCTATTAAATTTTTTCAGTAATAACAGTTGACACAAAAAAAAAAATCATTAAACTAAGGAAAAAATATATTTGATTTAATTCCTTTTATATTTTTAAAAATAGAAAAAAATAGATCAAAAGATTTAAAAGATTTTGACATTCATAATGTGTTAAATAGAGTACAAATGAATTTGGATCTGTTGGGTCCTTTAGACTTTCAGTAATCTTCTCGGCAGACGACACAATCTTCAAAGCCATGCAAGATGCTCGAGAATGGCTACTTGCTCAACCTCTGAATCCTCGGATCGAAGCTACTCTAGCTCCGCCTGGTCGATCCTTAACCATTTTTGCAAATCTGATGGTTTGAGTCACCTGCTTTAACGGTATAGACAATAGATTCGAAATCGGCGGGACTAGGGTGGATCTTCTGTGGAGATAACAGAGACTCTCGATTTTTCTATGCCTAGAAATTTGTCAATTTTGCGTTTGTTGCTAAAATTTAGATGTCAGATCATACTTCTCGTCCGGTATATCATCAATTCATACATCCCAACCACGGAGGCGCATAGAATTTTATTGGACATTTCTATATATCCTGTTAAATTTTCATCTATTATTTTTAATTTTATTCTTCGGACCTCTAATGGGGTAGTTCATTCTTTGGACTTCTAATGGAGTAGTTAATGAAATGAATTCGAATAGTTTGAAAAAAAAAAGAGTAAAAATAAATTTGGAAAACATTGTTTATGAAATCACTGTTTACCAAAAAAAGAGAAAAGAATTAATTTATCAAACTTCTATGCAAAACTGATAAGTTATTATTATATTTTTCTCAAGAAAAAGGAGAAGTTTTGTGGAGGTGATCTGAAAAGGGAATAATGGGAAAGGTGAGTGGGTCTGAGCACATGCACCACAATGCATGTGTCACCTATCGTATCCACTCTTCATGGCCCAATCACCCATCCCATCACTTCCATTTTCCCCAATTTTATTAAAATTTGAAGTTCGTGGGTCACAAGAATTTATTCTTTCGCGATCATAGAAATTGTAATCAAAATTTTTGTTTAATCTATTAAGAACTTACTATTTCCTTTATTTTCCTAAACAACTATATAAATGGGCGTAAAAAAATAGCGTAATATTATTTCAGATAAGAACGTGATATTTATTAAAAATACGCACAAAAGACATAGAAAACATAGTTAAACCCAATGATTGCATTTTTCATCCTTTCTATATTTCTTTCCATGCATAATTTATGGAATGATTTCTATCTGAACACATGGTACTAAATAAATTACTATATGGTAGTGGTATTAATTGTTAGCTGGAAATAATTATGGAAATGGTTGACTAAAATTATCGGGAACAAAAAAACTAGTGGAACGTGACATTAGCCTTTTTACTTAAACAATGGCGATATCATATTAGATTAATTTATTTCTTTACGAAGGTCAAGCAATTTGCAATTTAAATATATTTGTACAGTGAAATGTTTTCGTATTAGCTTTTGTTAGTCAACTCTTTTTATACCCCCACCATTGTCTTAAGAAAATAAAAAAAAATACCATCAATTGGAGTGAAGAATCGGCCGAAATTAGAAAAGTTGAGTTCAACTTTTATTTAATTTTATTAGCGAAAAACAAATTATTTAATTTTGTTAAAATTGCATTAAATTTGAGAATTAGAGATGCTTTCGGCACTACAATGTTAACTAAGTCCTTAATGGTATTGAAAAGGTGTATAGTGTTTGTTTGTTCATAGGGTTAAAGGGCAAATTAAGGCATTATATAAGTTTATGCATTTTAGTTATGCTATGAAACTAGGGTTGTCCAATCCGGTAAAACCGAACCGAATCGAACCGAATCGAAATAGAACATGTGGTTGGAATATGGATATACTATATTAACCGTACGGATATAATAATTTCAAAACTGGATATGGTTTGGATACTAACCGATAAAACCGATAAAATCGAAAAAAACTGATTAATATAAATCATAATATAATAATATATAATATAAAATATAATAGTATATAGTATACAATAAGGATGTAAATGATGTAATCCTGAAAACCTAATGTTTAAACAAATTTTAAAATAAAACAATATAATTAATCTAATCTTAAATTATTAAGAATGAAAAAACAATTTTATATGAACCATAACAAAGTTATGAACACTAAATCATTAACCGAACCATAAACTATGATTCATATAAAAATTTGTTACCATTTCTAAATTTCTATATAAAAAAAAACTGAAATCCACATTATANTTCTATTTTGCTCCTTAAGCTCCTACAAAGTTAAGTTAGGCTTCTAGATCAGTAACATAAATTAAACATAGACTATGTCTTTTTTTTTGTGTGCAACACATAGACTATGTAACATTAAGTTAAAACAAAAGAAAGTTAGCATAACACGAGGGCTTAAAGAATAATTACTTCCAACCGGGAAGCCAGCCGCTGAGCCCTACAACAGCTCGTAGGTTTATAGGGTAAGTGTGGCCAGTTCCATAACGTCCAAGAGCATAGCAAGTGGCAGAGTAGAGAGATATTGCTGCTCCCATGCTAAAACCTCCTATCCCAACTTTAACTATCAAAATCAGAAGAACCAATTTAAAGATTAGCTAGAAAAGTTGATGTGTAATGCATATTATTAGGTTATGTACTCTTGCTTACCATCTGCTGGTTCAGAGGACAAAAGGTTAGCAATATGTGAAGCTGAGGCATCTAAACCTTCCATATCATCATGACTGTCTTCAGAAATTTCCCCAACATCAAACCCTGATTAATATACAACCATTTTATTCAGTTTCCTATTCTAGTATTACTTTTAGAGACGTCAAAGAATTTTTATTGAAGATTTCAAGCGAAATCAGTCCAGAAGAAAGCCAGCTAATCTTACATGCAGTGCAGGTAAATCCACCAAGACTTGAAACAGGACGCGTAGGAGCGGTCGGGCAAATCCATTTTATCTGTGAATAGCATATAAACTCTTTTTCAGAAACTTCAGTACAACAATACCTCAAATTGGTTTTTGGTAGATTCATTACAAATTAATATGGTAACGGAGTCATACATTTGGAAGATGCAAGCTTTCCATGAGCTGGGATGAGCTGCATACAAAACAGAGACAAGGTGAGAAACGCATGGACGTTTTACAATGGAATTTATCTTGATTAATGCACAAAAACATGGGATATTCTTTTTCATATGAGACGAGAAAATTGTCTTGTTAATATTCTACCAGCAGTAATAGAACTAAAGTGAGCCAGTGGTCCACCCATAGAGCCGTGAAGTAAGGTATATACAACTTATTTTTAACTTAAATAAACTAAACTTAATATTCCCATAAGAGAAGACATTTGAGAGGAAAGGTACAATGGAAAATCTAACAACTCTTTGCGGCGCCACAAAGGTTTATATACAGATAAAACTTCTAGAAAAAAAGAAAATTAAAGTTAAAGAAGAAGAGTCACATATAAAATTTGTAGTTGAAAATTAGTATTAGAGAACATGCCAAAATTTAACTTTAGAAAACTTTTGTATTTTTGTTTTCTTTTTCCATTACGTACACCCATAAGTTGTATCTTTTTCCAAGACATGTTTAAACTTAATACGACCAGGAAAAGCATAAACCAAGAGTTTAAGCTTCAAGAAATTGCTCTGATTCTTTAAGTAATATAAAAACAAGCATAACGATACAAATTAGCCATGTAAAAGAGTGTTACCTAGAGCCATTGTCACCAAGACCATGAAGCCATATTATAGTGGCTTGATGCTTTCCTTTAGGCCTCACAACATAGGTCCTTCCAAATTCATATCCCCTCGCATTTCTACTACCTTCAAAGATTTTACCAAAAACAGAGTCATTAACCAGTTTCAAGCAGATAATTTATTTCATTCTTTTAAGATAACCGGAGGAATTTCAGGCCATAACACAAACTAATCTCGGAGTCGGTAGAAATTATCTTACAGAGAAACTTGATCCCAACAAGCATCACTAACATTTCAAGAAAAGATATAACATGAACAATCAAGAAGGAAGAAAACAAACCAGAACCCATGCTTTGATGAGAATAACTCATTGTTGTTGAACGGTATCCGAACACTCTACAGGTTTTGTAATTTTTCTTTTGAGAGCCTTCAAGTTTCAAAATACAAAAAACAAGTGATGATAAATGTATGAGAAGGCGATGTGTATATATAACCAGATTAAAGGGATGATGTGGAAATGTGGAATAAAAAAAGAGAGGTGAATCTGAATCATTCACTATGGGATGCTAAATGTGTACAACAGCTAACAAAAACTACTAGAAAGGGAATGGAAGGAGAAAGCTAGAGGATGCGTCCATGGAAAAAGGAGGGTATAAAAAGAGATTAAAGAAAATAAATTAGGTTTTTTTTTTCTTTATACAAGAAAAGAAATAAATCTTTTGGGAAAAATAAGGAATATAAAAAAAACCAGAGCAGAGAGCTAGCGGTAACAACACACAGAGAGGAGAGAGACAGAGAATCAATGCCTTGTGGGCAGTGGTGGAGGGAAAAATAAAGGAAAAAGAAAGAAAAACAATTATTTCTTCCTAGAAGAATATCAATTCTATATATAACAATAAATATTTTTACTTGAAACATTAAGGAAAAAGAAGACAAATCTCCTTCTTCAATCATTTATTTATGAAAAAAAATGAAATTTTAGATGATTGCTGGATAGTTGGATACACCCATTAACTAGAAAGCTTGTGAGAAAATCCAGCATAAGAAACAAAGATAGTAGTTTGGAGATTTCGATTGCAATTAAGGATTTTGTTTTGTATAAGAGAGTACTTGGATATATATTAAAGATCTCGATCAATTGCAATGATGACAAGAATGGAAAAAAACATAAGAGACCAACCTGGATTTTCAGGTGGGGTGAACAAGATATTGAGGAAAAAGACACAAATCTTTTTCATCAATTTCAACGCTTTGTTCATTGCTGTGTTCTGTTTGCCATTGTCATTGCTCAGTGCCCACCAATAGATTCAAATCTTTTGGGTTTCCCTGTACGAGTGAGTGAGGACTGAGGAGCCCATTTCACCCAAATTTGCCGTTTAATTTTAAAATAATGAATCTACAATATTTTCTTAACTCTTTATTTATTTATGATCAACAAATCTATAAGTTTCTCTTATGAATAAATCTGGCGAAGTGGAATGCCTTAGTCTAGTGGTTTATAAGTGTTTAATTTTTTCAGATCAAGTATGGAATCTGATTATCTAAAAATGCAGTTTTCTTACATATTAGAATTATAGTTTAAATTTTTTATTTTACTACACGTAAAATCATCTATCGTAATATTATATGTTATAGATAAAATTATCTATTGTGGTGTATGTAGAATTGTTTAACACAAATCCATGCATTATAGAGAAAATCGGCTATTAAATTTTTTCAGTAATAACAGTTGACACAAAAAAAAAAATCATTAAACTAAGGAAAAAATATATTTGATTTAATTCTTTTTATATTTTAAAAAATAGAAAAAAAAATAGATCAAAAGATTTAAAAGATTTTGACATTCATAATGTGTTAAATAGAGTACAAATGAATTTGGATCTGTTGGGTCCTTTAGACTTTCAGTAATCTTCTCGGCAGACGACACAATCTTCAAAGCCATGCAAGATGCTCGAGAATGGCTACTTGCTCAACCTCTGAATCCTCGGATCGAAGCTACTCTAGCTCCGCCTGGTCGATCCTTAACCATTTTTGCAAATCTGATGGTTTGAGTCACCTGCTTTAACGGTATAGACAATAGATTCGAAATCGGCGGGACTAGGGTGGATCTTCTGTGGAGATAACAGAGACTCTCGATTTTTCTATGCCTAGAAATTTGTCAATTTTGCGTTTGTTGCTAAAATTTAGATGTCAGATCATACTTCTCGTCCGGTATATCATCAATTCATACATCCCAACCACGGAGGCGCATAGAATTTTATTGGACATTTCTATATATCCTGTTAAATTTTCATCTATTATTTTTAATTTTATTCTTCGGACCTCTAATGGGGTAGTTCATTCTTTGGACTTCTAATGGAGTAGTTAATGAAATGAATTCGAATAGTTTGAAAAAAAAAAGAGTAAAAATAAATTTGGAAAACATTGTTTATGAAATCACTGTTTACCAAAAAAAGAGAAAAGAATTAATTTATCAAACTTCTATGCAAAACTGATAAGTTATTATTATATTTTTCTCAAGAAAAAGGAGAAGTTTTGTGGAGGTGATCTGAAAAGGGAATAATGGGAAAGGTGAGTGGGTCTGAGCACATGCACCACAATGCATGTGTCACCTATCGTATCCACTCTTCATGGCCCAATCACCCATCCCATCACTTCCATTTTCCCCAATTTTATTAAAATTTGAAGTTCGTGGGTCACAAGAATTTATTCTTTCGCGATCAAAGAAATTGTAATCAAAATTTTTGTTTAATCTATTAAGAACTTACTATTTCCTTTATTTTCCTAAACAATTATATAATGCGTGTACACAAATAGCGTAATATTAATTCAGATAAGAACGTAATATTTATTAAAAATACGCACAAAAGCGATAGAAAACATAGATAAACCCAATGATTGCATTTTTCATCCTATCTATATTTCTTTCCATGCATAAATTTATGGAATGATTTCTATCTGAACACATGGTACTAAATAAATTACTATATGGTAGTGGTATATTGGAGTAATTGTTAGCTGGAAATAATTATGGACATGGTTGACCAAAATTATCGGGAACAAAAAAACTAGTGGAATGTGACATTAGCCTTTTTACTTAAACAATGGCGATATCATATTAGATTAATTTATTTCTTTACGAAGGTCAAGCAATTTGCAATTTAAATATATTTGTACAGTGAAATGTTTTCGTATTAGCTTTTGTTAGTCAACTCTTTTTATACCCCCACCATTTTCTTAAGAAAAGAAAAAATACCATCAATTGGAGTGAAGAATCGGCCGAAATTAGAAAAGTTGAGTTCAACATTTATTTAATTTTATTAGCGAAAAAAAAAATTATTTAATCTTGTTAAAATTACATTAAATTTGAGAATTAGAGATGCTTTCGGCACTACAATGTTAACTAACTCCTTAATGGTATTGAAAAGGTGTATAGTGTTTGTTTGTTCATAGGGTTAAAGGGCAAATTAAGGCCATTGTAAGTTTATGCACTTAGTTATGCTAATGAAACTCTTCTGAATTTTAAAAACAAAAACAAAAAAAAAACAAAACTCTATTGATTTAATACAAAGATATAAACGGTAAACTATATGTTTTCTGACTCTTCGTTCACATTTGTTTTCAACATTTAAATACAGTATATATTACAAAACATTATATGAATACGACGATGCGATATTTCGAAAAGAAATCACTAGGTTAAGAAAATTTGGTACGGCAAGGAAAAAAGGAACCGAACCTTACAAAAAGCCACTGCACATTACAAAACGTTGAATGTGTATAAAAATTTGAAACATGTGTTGCGTGTCGAGTTATGACACTTTTAGTAAATTTAGAATTGTAAATGTGAGCTTTACATTAATTAAGAGTATTAATTTGTTATGCTTAGTATATGTCTTAACTAGGAGAAGGTCCGCGCGTTGCACGGATTTGTGATAATTCAAATGTTTTAATTTTATAATTTATTTCATAGTAGTTGTTAGTAAATATTTGTATTTTACAGGGACATCATTAAAAGTAAAGTTATTTTCTCGTAATACTTGATTAGTGGTAAAAAAAAGTTGTGTAGTTGATGTTGTATTCTTGACGAAGTTGACATGTGATTAGGAGATAGAAATTTGTTTCCGGTTAATGGGTGATATGAATTCTCTGATAGTATAATTTCTATTGTTTTTTTTTGTATTTTGTATGGATAGTATTTAATTATCATTATTACTTTGGTTTAGTGTAGTTTAATATTTGACTTTTTTGTTGACTATCTTTTTGTTGAGTGTTATTTTGAGTATAAGTTGTTTTTATTTATGTTCTATATTATATTTGTTGTTTGTTATTGCTAAGATGTTGTTTATGAGTCTTTTTTATATGTGTTTTTAATTTTTTGTTTTTTAATTTGTTTTTCAAGTCATTATTGTTGACATTGAATTGATTGTCGTAAATTAAATTATTTTGTTTATTTATTGGTTTTTTTTTTCTTAAGATTATATTGATGTAGTAAAAAATTTATTCATATTGTTTATATTATTTGTGTCCCGATTAATATTTAAATTTCCAATTTTTTTTTAATCGTGTTATTAGAAACGAAATAAAAGTAAGAAAAATGAAAGACAAGACACCATTTATAAGATTTTTTGTATTCAAAATAAGGGAAGAAATGTTGCATTTTAATTTTATAACATAATTCAAAGTTGTCAGGTTGTAGCATGTCACGTGTCAGCGTTTCAAGATGTCTATGTAAAAAATATTTACTATATTAGAATACTTTTCTTAACTAAGAATACTTTTTTAACAAAAAACTAAAACTATTTATTAATGAATAATAAAAAAAATTAAGATGATAGAAGACAATTTCTGGAGTGCCACATGGTAGCTTATCAAAGCTCAACCTAAAAAAAAACTTACTATCAAAAGGGAAGATGATTGGGCTGCGCTTTATGGATTCAATGGACTCTTCTATGTGAGCAAAGCCTAAAACCGATTTTTTAATGAAAGTGACACATGTCAAGTAGTACAGTGCCACGTGGCAGTGTTTCAAAGTTGCTTTTGTAAAAAAACCTTACTTTATTATAATAGATTGTTTTTATTGTGTAGACGTTAGTGAACCAAAATAAGGTAGCTAGCTAGGGTTCCTACCATTTTTTTTAGTTCTTAGACCAGTTTAAAAAAACTTATCTAAGCTAAAGAATATTACTATTTAGGCACATACAAGAAATTCTAATATATATATTTGATAATCTAAGTTTTATTTATTGAAAACTATATTAATCTAGAGTAGTCTAGTGAACTAACTCTTTTCTGCGTCATCCCATTTCATTGGCTTCGATTAAGATTTGAATTCATCTACGAAGATTAACAAAAGAATTTCCTCTTAAAAAAAAAAACAAAATTAACAAAAGAATGCAAAATCATTCTAAGTGAAGAAACAATAGGAAACAACAACCAAATGTGTGTTTGGAGCAATGCTATTAGACCAACACATCTTCTTCCCTTGACTTCAAATAAAAACTCTCAAAATATTCATATATATGAACAAAAAAATTGAATGTATGTATGTATGAAAAGGAGAGTTGATAATGAGAGCAAGCTGTGTGGAACTTTTAAGAAGTATATATTTGGTGATTCGTCTGAAATAGAAAGGGAATAGAAACCCCAACGTTCGTTTTCTTGAAGTTGGTTTTATTATGAGACTTTTGGAATATTTGGTGGAATTGATTCTTGAAGTATATTTTATATTTTCTTGGTAGGTTTGGTTTTGGTTTCATACGGTGGCAAAACAAATGTTTCTTTTACCAAAAATGTTTTTTTAATATATATTTTCCGGAATGTATCTAGTTTTATACATAAATTGATGACAGATTATATAAGTACAAACGTTTTTTTTGTTTATACATATATATATGCATACAAGTGAATTTGAATCTTTGTGTTCGGTAATTCGTGTGTGGTGGTAACCCAAATTCGTGAATTATTTGGTGAAATATACTTCAGTTCTTCCCTATAATTTGTTGCCCGTTTCGGGAGAATTTGATGCTAAACCCCTTTTAAAAAATCCAAAAAAACAAAAATTGCAATCGATCATCTCAAAATTTGTTATTATTCAATGTTTTTTAGCCGTAGAAAAAGCAACAACAATATTTGTTAATTAGAAAAATATAGAGAGGAAGCTTTAGGAATACATCTTTGTAGTGTTGGAGAATAAAAAAACGGCTTTTGATGTTAACGTCGAGTGTTGTTGTTCTTCATATTCCCTTTTTTGTTATTATTATAATAAATAGAAAAAAAATTTGGATGCTGGTTTAATTAGTACTTCACCAATTAAGGAATAAGGTCGTGAGAAAATATGAGTTTCTTCCTTTTTAAAACTTTTATCGTTTGGTTTTGGGCATCTACGTTCGCTTGTCTTATTCAGGATTTCTTTCCCGGAAAATAAAATGCGATAAAATGTGACACCGAATCTGAGCTCATTGCTATATTAGAGGTATTATTATTGTTATAAATTTTTGACGATGCCAATTAAACCAGGTACAATATTTTATAATTTTAAAAGTATATGAATTTTTGTTTGTTTTCTTTTTTTTTTGAACGAATTTTATTTTGTTTGTTTTCTTATTCCAGTTTTGGATAGTTTTCATTATTCCATTATTTAATAGGAAAAAAAAAAAATCTAAAAAGAGTTTTAATTTAGGCCCTCGATAAAACTTTCGTTTTAAACCATTAATCCAAAACATCAAAACCAACCCAAGCTTCAGTTTTAGTCACCCTTATAAATTCACCAATATTAAAATCAGAACAAACTGAATGATCCCATCTCGACATTCCTAATTAAAACAGTATGGTCAATGAGCTAAGATTTTAATACTTTTTACTTTTTCATTTAACATAAATATTCATTTTTTTGACACAAAATCCGAAAATCCTTATCTAATACGTATATAAACATGTTATTCTACGTTTTTTTTTATTTAATAGTATACGATTCGGTTTGAGTAATTTATGTTCATCAGTTTTAAGAATTTGAATCCCTACCATATAGAGGATCAAAAGGTAATGATTCAATTTTGGAAATACAGATATCAAACAAAAGTTTTGAAAGGATGAAAGAATAAAGAGGGAAAAAAGAAAGAGTCTTAGCGTGGATTATTTTGGTCAATGCTTGAAAATAGGCAGTTTCGTCCGACTAATTTTGGATTGCTTTTTGGATTAGCCTCTATCAGTTTCGTCCGACAAAAGCATAAGCACAAAGAGCAGCACCAGAAATGGCACGGCCATCGACAGCACAAATTGCAGGATCGGCACCCCCACAAATATCAGGAACGGCACCACCGGCCCAAACACCAAAATAGTCGTCACCAACACTGCCATCGCTAACAATGCCATCGCCACGAGCACCGCTGCGTCCACCCAACCCTTGGGGCCATGATCGCCGTTCTAATGATAATATCAGAAACAAACAACAGTCAAAACTCATAGTGAAACAAAAGAAAAGCTTACCTTATCAACACACAATGCCACAGGTTTCAGTCATGCTCTAGGTCTTAAAAATGCATATAAAACATAAATATAAGCAATCACCTCAAGCTCCTCTCTCTCGTTTCCGGTTGCGGCAGGCATAACATCCTCCACATTCTTCTTTATTGGGGTCTCTGCAGCAAGATATACACAAGCAATGGCTCCTCTCTTTAATAGAGAGAACAAAATCTATGTGACTCATGAAAGCAGCTTAAACATGTTAGTGTTATTTTCACCTGATTCGGAGCTGAAATGGCGAGGGAGGAAAACAGACGAAGAACCGGAATTGGCTGGTCGATTGAGAGCAAGATGAAGACCAACGGGCTTGCAGATGACCAATCGGCGAGGCGAAGCATAAACAGCAGCAAAATCAGCTGCTGCTAGGGTTTTGATGTGTTCATATGGGGATAATCTGCATTCTAATCCACCAAACCACACATATAAAGTATCAAATGTAAGATCTGAAACACAAAATTAGAGAAAGAAAAACAAAAAACGGGATTGCAGACGACCAATCGGCGAGGCGAAGCAGCAGCTAAATCGGAAGCTGCTAGGGTTTTGAGATGAGAAGAGACGATTCTTCTCCACATGATGATGATGACGACGATCCAAGAGTGTATTTTTTAACTTTGACTGATGATTACAAGTGTCTTTAGGCGCACGTTATCTTCACATGATCCAAGAGAGCATCAAAAACGGTTTCGAGAGCTGATTTGCTGAGCTGACTTGTACCGTTGTACGTAGGGTTCGTCATAAAGGTTGTGTGACACATTGCTCTGCTTTCAGGAGTCTTGGGCTTGAGTGATATCTGCGGGCCCAAATCTTTCTTCTTCCATTTCTATTGGGCCACTACTTCCTGTTTTGATATCTGTTGGCCCAAGACTTCTTCTTATTAACAGTGTACTAGAGATCAATCCACGCGTGTAGTTTTATTTCATTTAAATTTGTATATTATAATTTTATATATTTACATTATTTTTATGTTTATTTTTATTTTATATTTGTTTTTTTATTTTATTTTAGATGTTGTTTTAATTTTTTTTATTATCCTAAAATATGTATACATATTATTATGAAGTTCTTTTCTTAACATAAATTATGATGTGTTAGTTGTTAAAAAACTTCCTCCTATACTTATATGCCGTTGTAAGTATATACGTCTCCCCACTCAATATATCTATTCAATTGTTTTTTATCTCCCTTATTTCTACCTAGATCAACAAACTGAATTCACCATCAAACCTAGCCTAAGAATTTCGGGACAGGTTTTTCGTTCCGTCCCGTTTCCATCCCGAATTTTTCATCTATTCCCAATCCCGTTTGAAATAACTACATGCTTGGGATCATTTATTTTATTCAAACGGGTACGAGAAGAGTACGTGAGAAGAACGGATATGAGATCAAGTACCCAAATTACCCAAAATTAAATTTGAAAACTCTATATATTTTCTCGTATTTTTTCGAAATTATCCAAATTTTTCTGAATTTTTCCAACTTATTTCAATTTTTTCCGATTTTTCCAAAATTATCCGAAATATGTAAGTTGGTCTTTACCCAATTTATTGAGAGTTTCGAAACATATTTTAGGTAAAACAATTTTCCGAACCCGTCCCGTAACCCAAAATCTTTGTCCCGTTCTTATCGGATTCCCTTTTGTGAATTGTTTTCTAATTTCTAAATTATTCGTTCTCTTTCCGTACTCATAAATTATCGTCCTAAAACCTAAAATGCCAGTGCTAATCGATTCCATTCACTCTTTTGATTTCTTATTCGAAATAACACTTAATTAATTTTTATTCGAAAAAGCATTTCTAATTTTTGGGTGTTTGTAGAATAAGTGTGCTTTTACTTTTTAAAATTTGGTTCTTGTTTGTTTTCTTAATTTTAAATAATGTTTTAGTTTTTTTTTAATCTCAAAATATGTAAACCTATTGTGAAGTTCTTTTTCTAATATAAATTGTGATATGTTAATTGTTAAAAAACTTTATTTTATGTTTATACGCTATGGTAAGTGTACATCTGTCTCCCCGTTTAATATATCTATTCAATTGGCTTCTTTTTCTTTCAGTCGCTTATTTCCAGGGAGATGAAGAAAGTTATTTCACCATTGATCTCATCCATTTTCTTTATTTTTTATTCGAAATACCATTATGATTTTTTGTTGGTTGATAATTTATAGTTTTTGTGTTTTCTAGAATAAGTATGTTTTTACTTTTAAATTAATGTGTGAAAGCCCAAAAAACTACTTACCCAAAATATACAAAAGCCATTAAAAAAATAAAAATTTACTGATGTGGATAGTTTAGATGGAGATAAGTTTACCTAATTATATATAGTAGAAACTCTATGAATTAATATTCTATTCATTAATAACTCGCTAAATTAATATTTTTTGTCAGTCCCAAAATTATTTTTTCAACCAAATAATATATTTATAAATTAATAATTACTATAAATTAATAATTTTTTTATAAAACTTCATGGTTTCAAAATTATTAATTTATAGAATTTCTACTGTATATGATTCCCCTTTGGAATTTTTTTTTTTTTTTGTATTCCACGTTTTTGATTGCATAAATCACGGTTCTTTCACGTTTTAAATAATAAAATTTTGTCGTTGATCAAGATATTGGCAATTTGACGGATATAAAAAAAGCGTTCCACGCGTTTAGACTTAGAGTTATTTACATAGAAGGCACTTTTACTACTTTCATTTTCAAAAAAGCATTTTCATGCGGATTGTGCCTAACTGAAATTAGTTGTTTAGATAATTAGATTTCATGCAAATTTCAATCACTATACACTATAATAACGTTTCACGAGTATGTGAGGAACCAATAATATCCAACTACTAAATTGTACTGTATACAATTATTTTTAAGTAGTATCTCTAATTTGCACAAAAAAAAGTAGTATCTCTGAAGAATATCCATATATAGATCGGCAGGGGCAATATTTGTATATATGTAATATGGATTTTTTGGTTCTAACCTTTTTCAATGCTAAAAGCCTAAAACTATTCCAAACCAAAATTTTCGTATTCTGAACTTTTTTTTTTTTTTTGGGGGGGTATTCCACGGTTGATTGCATAAATCAAACGGCTCTTTCACGTTTTAAATAATAACATTTTGTCGTTGATCAAGACATTACAATTTGACCGATATAAAAAAAGCGTTCCACGCGTTTAGACTTATCCATCTCCCAAAGCTACAATCCAATACGTCAGCGTCCACTTAAAATCTACGTGCACAACTCAATAAAAGCTTGTAATGTACATATCCAACGTACCACGTCCACTCTCGTCTTCCATGTGTACGTAAACCACTTCGTAGCAGATAAAAATTTATTAATTTTATAAAATTCGAAACCCTAGAGATTTATTTTATCCATCTTCTTCTTCTTCTTTCCTTCCTTAAATCCCCAAATCTTCACGTTTCCATATCTATCTCCTCACGGATCACGTTACTTTCTATTTCTATCTGCATTTCCGCTTCCATGGCTTCGATTATCTCCTGCTACGTTCCAACCACGGTCCGAGCATCTTCCGGATTCGGATCCTTAAAGAACCCGGATTCGAACCGCAAGAGATCTGTCTCTTGGTGGGCTCCTCTCTTCGGCGGCATATCCTCCGATCCCGATTACCTCAACATCGAAAGCTCCTCCGTGAGTCCGGTATCGGATCCGGGTAAAATCGATATCTCCGGGCCGGGTCAGGATTCCGGTCAGAAGATCCGTCGCGGTTGTCTGACGGAGGAGAAAGCTAGGCAGCTGAGGAAGAAAATCGCAGAAGCTTCCACGTTCCACGAAGTTATGTATCATTCCGCGATCGCGTCTCGGCTTGCGTCTGATATCTCCGGGTCGGGTCGACCGGTCGAGGATTAAATCGAATTCGGGTCGGATCTGGAGTTGATGAATTAATAAACAAACAATTCGTCGAATCGAAAAATGCGTCTCTTTTTTTTCTCGTAGGGTGAAGACTTATCTTCTACGGTGCTCCTTTTTAACTAGAACCGTTGGATTGTGCCTGGTCTTTTGTGTTGTAAAGTCTGTTTTCTCAAGAACCGTTGGATCGTTAATTAGTAAATTTCTGTTTTTTTTTTAACTTGTTAACTATCTCTTTGATCTATGACTATCCTCAATAAACCTCTCTAATGATCTGCTTTAGATTGGTCTTGCTTTCTTAATTAATCAATACTATACTATTATTGCGAATTCCTCTAATACGATCCGAACTATAATATTTTTGTCATTTGAAAACAACACTTAAAAAAACAAATCTAAGTGAAGATTTATGGAGTTAAACCGTGATGAGTTGATGACTGTAAGCAAGTTGATCGCCACAGTGATTAACGGTGGATCTCGAAGATCTTACTGTGTGTATTTTTATATGTTTAAAGTCAGATTAATGTAAAAAGTTTGTTGCTTTTGATCTGAATCTCACCTGATTCTGCTCAGCCAAGTGACTAGTAATTTCAGAAAGAAAAAAAGCTTAGGCCTTGGAATCTTTCTACTTTGTAGAACTTTGTGTAATCTTCAAGATTTCTGTACAGAGATTAATCCTTTGATTAATCTAATTCTTATTGCATCATAAATCTAATTCCATTGACAGAAATCTTAGATTATACCATTGACAGAAATATTAAATCAAAGTGCTCGACAAATTTTTAATTCAAACGTTTGTTTTTTTTTTGGTCATACAAAATTTTGTTTAAAATCATATCACTTACATGAAAAATTTCAACATTGTTGTATATGTGAAGAAAAACTCGTACTGGCCTCGTTGGACTTGTCAGTTAGGAGCTGTAATGGGCCGAAATCCCCTAATTGCGAGGCTTACCGGGATGTCTACCACAACCGCCGGAGGTTGGATCGGAGTTGAGAATCTAGGGTTGTTAAATTGGAACAGACCTACTCTCCTCCTACAGATAGGACAAGTGGAGTGCGATTGAAGCCACGCGTCGATGCAATGGGCGTGAAACCAGTGATTGCAGGTCGGTAAAAGCTTGGCTTTGTCTCCGTCAGCGAGCTCGGAGATGCAAACGACACAATCGACGCCGTCTTCGAAGTTCCGAGGGTTGAAATCCACGACGGGGATCGATCGGAGGAGGACGGAGGGGTCTATACTGGCCAATTCCTTGATGGTGATGATGATGTTGTTATAATCGCTCGTACCATGATCATGATGATCATTGTTGGCCTCATCATCAGCACAAGCCCAAAACATCAGTCCAAGAAAAACCATAAAGATGCCAAACCAAAGATTACCATCAAATTTATAGTCGTTCATAATGACATGATCATGATCACTGTGGGCATCATCATCATCATTAACACGATTACAAGCCCAATAAAACAGTTCAAAGAACCCAAGCAAAACCATAACAATGCCAAACAATTTTTTTTTAAAGTCGCCCATCTTCGAGTCCCACACAGCAATAATTGTTTTTATTTTCAGGATAATAATCTCAAGAAAGAAGTCCTAATGGTTTTGATTTGTTTTCATGAACATACATCATATATTTATAGATGAACTCTACTATTGTTCTCAAAAGGAAAACTTCCTAAACTTAAATAAACCAAAAAATAAAAATAATAAATAAACCAAAAAGTAAAAGTAAGCAATTTCCTTATTTGATATATAATATGTTTGGGCCTTTTGGGTTTTCTATATCTACGGTTTGTTCAATTCATATAAAACAAAACTGTTACGGAAGCTTTCCAATGGGATATAGAAACCGTAGATATAGAAAACCCTCTTGGGATGATGGCTCATGGACCAAACATTGATTACTCTTTGCCTTTATAATCGACATAGATTCTCTCCATTATCAACATTAAGAGCATCTCCGATGGATGATTTAAAAGCAGGTTATAAAGAATAAAAAAATAAAAAAAAATCAAAAAAGAGGAGAGAGATAGAAGAACCGGTTCTAATTTAGGAGGTTTTACAATCTATTAGAACCTGTCTCTAACCATTTGACATCATTTGATTGGTTTACTTTTTAAAAATAAAATAAAATTTAATTAGATAATTCTATTATATTAAAATATTATTAAATTAAAGATAAAAATATTATTAATGCAGAGCTGAAGAGAGATTCTTAGATTTAAAAATAAAGAAAAAAAAAAAAAATGATGTGTAGAAACTTTGGAAAAAAATCGGTTCTCTGCGCAGAGGCCCAAGAAACGGTTCTTCGGCCACGTGGCGTAACATGGTTTGCCGATTTTGTTTTTTTTTTGTTTTTTTTGGAAAATCATTTTTTATTATTATTTTTTAATATTGAATAATGTTTAAGAGCTCCATCTCAAGCTGTCTAATACTGATGCTCTACTCCATTGTAACGTTTAATCGTGTTTGTTTATCCTTAAGAACATTGTTTTACATTTGAGCTATTAGTCATGTTTGTGGTTTATGTTGTGCACTGTGTGAATATTCAAAATTGGTTAACATTCTTCTAAAAAATATTCATATCAATTTGCTTAGTTATGTTGTGCACACTCCTAACTAAGCAAAAAAAAAAAAATGCAATTTTTGTGAGATGGGACACATAATTAATTCCGAAAATATAGGGTCGCTGATGCGAGACTTGAAAAATATAGGAAGTAATTGAAAATAATACAGATTATGTTCTTCTTCTTTTTTGTCAACAATACAAATTATGTTCTTCCCCGATGTATAGAAATCCCTAAAAACAGGTTACTACTGTTTGTACAAATAAAGCATCCATTCCTACAATTTCCTCTGACCCTTTTTTCTAGTTCCCAATTTTTTTTGTCTGTAGATTTTTTCGGGAAGCAGCATTCAACTGTAGCTGCAGATTTCTCTGTCAATTGTAGATCGATCGAAGTTATTAGATTCGGGATTCTTCTCCCAATATATTTGTAGAAACTAGGAAAAAGTTGAACCCTTTAGATTTTTCGTCTCAGAATCTACTTTGAATCGCTTGAATTAGAAAAACCCTTTTCTTTCAAGGATTTGTTATTCTTCTTAGGGTCTTGGGTTCTCTCCAGTTAGCGGCTAGGGTTTTGTTTTGTTTCCATCGCTGTGTTGTTAAATTGGGTAAATGGATAAGAAAAAGGCCATCGTTCCACTTGTGTGCCATGGCCACTCAAGGCCTGTTGTGGATTTGTTCTACAGTCCAATTACGCCAGATGGTTTCTTCCTCATCAGCGCCAGTAAAGGTAAACACTTCAGATTTGGTTATTGAGAATTTGATTCTGTTGTATCCACGACAGGATCACAATTGGAGTAGTTGACGAAATTCGGATTGAGACCTAGTAGTCTCCGATATTAGTTGTGTCTCTTTGGTCTCAAGAATTGAGTACAACAATGTTATGTTTGGTGGCTTTTATGAATGGATTAGTTTTTTTGGTAGGAACTGAACAATCCTTTCCGCTGTGTTTACATGCTTAGATTAGTTACATTTATCTTATGAATCTTTCTTGCGGGCAAGACTTTTCATTAAATCTGAGAGTGTTTTTGAGCATTTGAGAATAATTATGCCTTTATGCGTTTAGATTCACATCCAATGTTGAGAAATGGGGAGACTGGAGACTGGATTGGTACATTCGAAGGGCATAAAGGTGCAGTGTGGAGTTCTTGCCTGGATAACAATGCATTACGTGCTGCATCTGCATCAGCCGATTTTTCAGCGTATGGTGTTTGAATTGTTTCGGTTCCATTATTGTGTTGTTTGCTTAGGTACAATATATATATCTATCTTTTTGGCGAAGAACTTAATCATCCAATTTTTTTTGTATTTATTCGTTCAGGAAACTTTGGGATGCGTTAACAGGGGATGTGCTGCATTCTTTTGAGCACAAGCATATTGTTCGAGCATGTGCCTTCTCAGAGGTTCGTTCAAGTTGTTTACCCTCTCTGTGTAGCTATACTCTCTACTTGGTCAACTTGTGTACGACATTTCGGTTTTTCTTGATAGACATAAGCTTTCACATCTCTGTGGTTGGCTTCTTATGTGACAACGGAATTTTGTGTTGAATGCTTTGATGATTTGGTTAACTAGGTGATACTCGAATTATTCTATAGATTGGACTATTCTTAGAGACCTTTCTGTTTGTGGATGGTTTCCTCATCGTTCATAATATGCAACTGATTGCTATGCAATGCGTCTAACATGTTTCTTTCACTAGGATACAAAATTGTTGATCACAGGAGGATTTGAGAAGATTCTCCGTGTTTTTGACTTGAATCGGTTGGATGCACCTCCTACAGAAGTCGATAAATCTCCTGGTTCTATCAGAACTCTCACATGGCTTCACAGTGATCAAACAATATTAAGTTCTTGCACTGATATTGGCGGTGTAAGGTACGAACTCTATGAAAGAACAAGACACGGCTAAATTTCACATTGTTGCATAAAACAAGGCATAATTTAATAGACCTTTTTGTTTTCTTCTTTCCCTTGTCTTCTAACTGTAATCTTATACAGGTTATGGGATGTAAGGAGTGGGAAAATTGTCCAGACATTAGAAACCAAGTCTCCTGTCACCAGTGCTGAAGTGAGCCAAGATGGACGATATATCACAACTGCTGATGGATCAACCGTTAAATTCTGGGACGCGAACCAGTAAGTTCTCATCGTAGGAAGAAAATATGGTCTTTTTTTTTCCATTACGTTTTGTAATTTGCTCAAGCTCTATCTTTGTCTCTCTCTTTTTTTTCAAGTTTTGGACTAGTCAAGAGTTACGACATGCCTTGCAATATTGAATCTGCATCGTTGGAGCCAAAGTCTGGTGAAAAGTTTGTTGCTGGTGGAGAGGATATGTGGGTCCGAGTGTTTGATTTCTACACTGGCGAGGAGATTGGTGAGTGACTCTCAGAACGTTTATGCGATCATATTAAAAAAAAAGTTAGTTTTTAAGAAGTGGGCTTTGATTAGTATTCAGCAAGACCATAATCACATCGGATTGTCCTGTCGTATCTTCCTTTTTGTTGTCCAAGTTAAGTTCCAGATAGCTTATTGGAGTTTCTGATTCTGTTTAAACCCATGAGTGAAGAGGTTGATAGATCTTTGAAGCATGGTTCTTCAAGAATCAAGCAAAAGCTCCTGTGAGGTTTTTGGTTTTGGTGTTTTTCTGACTGTGCCATCTCTGTCTGAACTTAGGATGCAACAAGGGACATCATGGCCCCGTACACTGCGTGAGGTTTTCACCCACGGGTGAGTCCTACGCCTCGGGGTCCGAAGACGGGACCATCAGGATCTGGCAAACGACACCTGCGAGTCTTGAAGAGAGCGAATCGGCTTCGAGGAGGGTGAAGCACAGTGTGGATGAAGTTGCTAAGAAGATTGAAGGCTTTCACATCAACAAAGAAGGAAAAACCGCAGAGAAACCATCTGATGCTTAGCGAAATGAAAAGGCCTTTTGTCTTAGCTCTTGATTTGCTGTGTTTTGTTTCCCAGACTGAATGAAAATATACAGTGAAAAAAAGAAAAGAGAGACCTTTCTCTTCTTCTGAATCAAAGCAAGTTCCTGTGTGTGTTAAAAAATCTTATCTTTTAGTTTTCTGGGGTCCTTTTCATTATTATATGAAATATTGGGACATATTTTGTGATTTATGATAATTTGACCTATGTTTGGGCTTGGGCTTTTTAGCTGTAATTAGGGTTGGTGTAGAGGGGTATAATCGTCAACTGGGTGTTTCATAAACCGTCTCAATCTCTCTCTCTATCTTCTCTCTGGGAAACATCAATCGACTCGCGAGCACTTCTTCTTCTCTTTTATCTATCTGGTGCGATCTCCTCCTTTCTATCTCTCTCTTATCTGCGAGAACTTTTACTGTGAGATATTTGGCGGGAAAATGTCTGGGAAAGGAGCTAAGGGGTTGATTATGGGGAAACCTAGCGGTAGCGACAAGGACAAGGACAAGAAGAAACCCATCACCCGTTCTTCTCGAGCTGGTCTACAGGTGAATCTCTCTCTCTCTCTCTCTCTCTCTCTGTATTCTCCGTAAATCCATGCTTGTTTCTTTGAGAATCGAACTGGCCTTATTTACCCGAACGATAAGTAGATCGGATCGACGAGATTCTGACCTAAATTTATGCTATCAGATATGGAATAGGGACATTGGGATACGAGATTCGCTCTTTTCTTGTGTTATCTGCTTGAAATTGCTTCAGTGAGCGTTTTTTGTTGATATCGAACCCGATCTCTTGATTTACAGTGTCGTTTCGCTCTCGTCGTGATATGTCTTTCCTCTTGTTAGGAGCTCTTAATAGACTTTTCTTGCGGTACATGAATTGTTTGCAAGCGATGGAGATTTTAAGTTTTTCATCTTGGACTTGTCATGGTTATGCTTCTTGAGAGTAGTTTTAAGGTCGTAACAGCAACCAAAAAAGCTAATTTGATTCATCATTGTGTGTTTTCTTGAACCCTTTTTTTGTGTGTTGAAGCTGGTGTGAGGTTTTGGGTTCCTCAAACTCTTGCTTCGACTCAAGAACTTGGAACCATGCTTTCTAATGATTGATAGGATAATTGAATGTGTGTTTTCTTGAACCGTGTTTATGGTGTTGAATCTGTGAGAGGTTTCTCTTTGGTGGATTCTTGCTTCGACTCAAGAACCTGAACCATTCTTCGATCTTGTTCCATTGTTGTGGCTAATCAGGGTTACTTTTGTGCAGTTCCCTGTAGGTAGGGTGCACCGACTGTTGAAGACTAGGTCCACTGCTCATGGAAGGGTTGGAGCAACTGCAGCTGTTTACACAGCAGCCATATTGGAGTACCTGACTGCAGAAGTCTTGGAGTTGGCTGGTAACGCGAGCAAGGACCTGAAGGTGAAACGTATCTCGCCGAGGCACTTGCAGCTCGCTATCCGCGGGGACGAGGAGCTCGACACCCTCATCAAAGGAACTATAGCCGGTGGTGGAGTCATCCCTCACATCCACAAGTCTCTCATCAACAAATCCGCCAAGGAATAGAGTTCTTAGTTTAAACCCGCTTTGCGCTTCTGCCTTTTCTGTTTCTTAAGTATTTTGAGAGAGAGAGAGAGTCTTGTGTTTGATAAGACGCTAGAGAGCTCTTTTAGGATTGTTTGTTATTTGTTCCATCGGCGTACTTGTGTTAGAGACGCGTGTCAGATTTATCGTCTTTATCTTTCGGCATATGTATTCTATGATTATCCAAAAAAACCATTTCTGACTACTTTCTGGTTTGTTCGTATCAAAGTTAACGTCTCAAGCTTGAACGCAAGCAAATTAATGGGTAAGGGTTTATATTTTCTCTAATCAGAAATCGTATTTACATGGTTGTATGATACATAGGTATCAGTCTGCAGATGAAGGAACCGAGAGCGGATACGAGTGTTGTAGGACACTCTTCATGTGGCAGATGTCCGCATCCAGATATGGCCACAAATCTCTGTGCGCGCGCACACACAAAACACATAAAAGATTGGAAAATAAAGGTTATGAAAAGTCTTGGTGGAGTAAATGAAACTTACAGAATTGGTGAGTTTAGAAGCTAGAACTTGTGAAGATTTCAAAGAAACAAGAGCATCCTCAGCCCCGGCAACGACTAAGACCGGGACATCTCCCACGGATTTTAAAAGAGCTGTTGCGTTTTGTGGTGAAAGGATCAACTCATACGATAACTTGCTTATCTCATTCAGTGCTTCATCCCAAGCTTCTAAACATAGAGGAGCCTGAAATGTTTTTAAATACACAAAGTTTAACTTCGTGGTGTCGTAATGTCATAATCGTTATAGAGTGAAACTAGTGATTACCTTGTAGAGCATTATGACATCAGTGGTTAGCTTGGTGGTGTCAGACCATGCACGCCGGTTCACCAATTGTGTTATCTCGGTTCGCAGCAAAGGACGGACCAAGTGCTTCTTCCTGAGTGAAGTATGAAGAAGTATTCTTGCAAAGGCAGGAACTACTTCTCTTGATAAGCTAACGTTTATCAAAACCACCCCTTTGGTTTCTATCTGTGTATTGTTTTTAGCCACAATTGCGTATTATTGTTTAGTGGCAGGTGACTTAACCAAAAGTCATTAAGCTTCTAAAGGAAGTGATTCTTACACTGCATTTGAAGGTAGATTCTTGTACACTTTCGGCGGCCTTGAGAGCAAGCAAACCGCCATCGTCGTGGCCAACGAGTACCACTGACGAAAACCCCATCTCGGAACAAAAAGAAACTAGTAGATCCACCTGTGAACGAGAGATGAAAAAGTCAAGAAGCTTTCACAACACTTGCACAACATTTCAACAGCTTTGAAGAAACCTAACCTGGCTTTGGAGCTTGTAAGGGTTAGATAGACTTGTGTCCTCCTCCCAATCTTTCCGGACAAGCCTTGAGGTCAAACCCCAACCAGGCCGGTCATACGCAACGACTCTGCAACCGAGCTGAAGAGACAATTCTCCCATTACATGTCTCCAAGAAAAGACTCCTCCTCCAAACCCATGGACTAGAACTATACCAACATCCCCATTTCTCTCCAAATCGTCACCAGGATTCATGGAATCCATTTGTTTCATATCATCCTTATCAAACAAGCTAATGGGAGTAGTTGGATAATTCGCTAACAGAGGATCATACAAGGAGGATCTATCGGGCTGAATTGTGTAGCTTCGATGCAAATGATTGCTTTGAGTTTGCGCGGTTAAGTTTGACATCTGCTTGTCTAGTAGTCTCAACCTTCTTGCATTCATTTCCGCTGTAGAACCGCTTACAATAGTACGAGGAGGAGGAGTAGAGGGTGAATCAACCTGCTTGTAATGGACAGTTAATCCCTGGATCTTGATGAATAAACTGTCTGCATTTGCAAGCAGCCTTGGTTGAAGTATCTCTTCTCTGTCCAAAGATGTTCCCCTGAGAGACTTTTGTCTGAATTCACCGGCATAGCTTAAGATTTTGTAGTTTGATCGAGTGAAAGATTGACGATGAGCCTTCTTGTAACCGGAGAAACCAGATTTACATGTGAGAACCTGCAAAAACCAGAAGAAATTGAGTGAGCTCCAAACTACAAATCATCTCAACAGAGAAGAAGCAAGAGCTAGAGCAATAATTTTTACAGCTTCTTGGTCAATTTTATGGTACATGAGCTTCCTTCTTGCTCCACAACTCGTCCGATAAGCTACCACGACATGAGCTAAACCGAAAACCGCAGATGATAGTAGCAAAACCGGCATTCCCCATGAGATCTTGAGGTAATAGACCTTTGCTTCCAGATGAGAACTCACAGTGAAAACGCAAGCTTTAACCAAAAGAAGAAGAAACCCTCCAAAGGAAGATACCATCGCTGTTTCAAGATAAGGACCATAAGCTAATCCTGTGTCTTCACATAGCCAAGAGAGACCTGTTTTTCATGGTCATCAAGAACCAAAATGTCAAGTAATTGATTTTGGAAGCGAGAAGAAAAGAGAAATTAAGGAGAATGATGAGTCCGTACTGATAATGGCGAGCGATCTAAGGAGAGATATGAGTGGCACATCAATGAAAGAGCTCTTGAAGCTGTATTGCCGAAGATGCTCCGCGGCAGAGTGGCACGTGAGGCACGTGACGCCGGAGACGATAAGACAAGGAACCACCACATCAGCCACCGTGATCAGGGCCGGAAACGACGAAGCTAACAGAGACGCCGTCATTGCCGCCACAAAGAACATCGTCCGGTAACATCTCCGCGCTTTCTCCGCCACAATCCACGACTTCCACGCCGCCATTTTTCCCGCCTTCTTTTTTTATTAATCTTTCTTTTTTGTTTTTAACAGAAATCCCGACGGTGGCTTACAACAATTATATAATTCAACTCGTAAAAAATTAAAAAATTTCTGTTTTTTTTTAATGCAGTTTTCAAATTAAACATATTGGTACAGAAATATTTGATGTATAAAAAATATAGAATGAGTTGTAAGATAAAGTAAAATTATGAGTGGGAAAATATTTAATGATTAATAGACCAAAAGACAGCAAAGACAAGAAATGATAAGTGTGTTGGAAGAAGAGTAGCACATAGAAGCATGTGAATGTTAGGTTCACTCTAAATATTCCTCCAGCGATCTTCCTCTGTTTTTGTTTCCCCGCTTAATATTTATTTTATTTATTTATTCTCTTTTAAAATCATTTTATTAAATAATTTTGAGATAAATTACATGTAGTAATTTATTTATTAACTCATGACTATTCTTTGCACCGATTACTTTGTTTTTTTGGGTAAAATTTTCACTCTGAAAAAAGGTTTAACAAGGAAAACTAGAAAATGTTAATGTGGGTTTGTTCATATAATTGAGATGTACTAAATCATTATGAAGCGATCTATCTGGCAGAACAAATCAAGATGTTGTCTATGACTAGATAATTACGAGATCTTTAATTAAAAAGTAAACGACATATCTTATTTTCGAAACATATAATAATACTAGAATATTTAGTCAATAATTAATAGTTGTGTTCCCATGCATGTTACTGCAAAACCAAAGGAATAAAATGGTACACCGATTAATGTACGTTTCAAATAAGTGAAATACGAGGAAACTACATTATATGTACTTATATGTATACTATCTCTTACATATCCTTCTCGTATCAAATTAATTTATTTTTCTATCAATCATCGTGATTTTGTTCCCTCTTGGTTGTTCTTCAGAGCTACTGCTACATCATTAAGTTACTTTTAAATATTCAATTATTGCATCTAATAATGTATGTTAGCATAAACACATTCGGTCACAATTATGAATATAGATATTCCTTTTTTGTCTGTGGAAGAAAAGTATTTATAAGTGGGCCGATAACTTTTACTAAAACAAGGCCCAATGGGTTTTAAACATGCCCACTGACCCAATCTTTCCGCCGAATTCGTATAGGCTGAGGTGGAGTCTTGGAGATTAAACCGGACAAACGGTATAATCCATGGAGTAGGTAGGCAGACGAGCGAACCGAACCGGGGGTAGGTGAAGAAGTGACTTATCTGACATGAACCAGATAGGGTCGGGTCGGATCCTCACACCAACTTTCCGCACCAACTCTACTGACCCCACCAACCCCACCCCATCGCGGTTGGTGAACTGAAGAAATCCAATCATTTATCTCTCTAATCATATATTATATTATTACATGTAATCCTTATGGATAATATCACAACATTGCGAAATGATGGTCAAAATCATTTGTTATAACGAATCAAAATCATTAAAAAATTAATATTAATTTGAACTGTTAAACCACATGATACTAGAATGTCTGAATAAAAGTCACTTTCAATAGAATCGAGTGATTATAACTGAGATAAATCATAAGTTAAAAATTCAGATTAGTCATGAAAGTATATGTTTTTGCCATTCGCAAATTCTCTCTATCCGCTTAAGCAAATATCCAAACTACAAGCTCTAGTTGGAATTGTAAATGTACATATTTTTTTTTTCTATAAACAAAATGTGAAGAAAATTATTGGGTCAATTTGCTAAATGATCATAACAAAAATAAAAATTAAGAAACTAACCATAGGGTTAGAGAGAGATAGGGAAAGATAGAGAGAAAAAAAGGGGGGTTTTTGGTTAGTTTATAGATTTTGGTTTTTTTGTGGTTATTTACTTAATTTTCCCAAAATTATTTGCCATATGAGAATATTTTTTCCTTCATTTAGGATTAATATTAATATCTTGAGAGTAAAAGCTTTTCATTCATGTCTTGACTATATAGAATTTTCAAATTTCTATACGTCCATTCACACATAATCAATTTAATGTTATTATTTCACTACTAAACAAAAAGAATATACAACCTAGATCACTGATATTATAGTATTAAATATATTAACTACTATATTTTAATCGCGTTTAATTAGTATGCCGGTATATATAATAAAGTTATAAACTCATTTCGTCTCCCTCTTGCGCTCACTTTCCCAACTCCACCAACCAAATTCAGAGAAGAAAGCAAAAGCGCCAAACATCAAAAACGATGCCGTCGGAGGCGGAGAGCTCAGCGAATCTAGCTCCGGCGACGCCACCGCCGAATTTCTGGGGAGACATGCCGGAGGAGGAGTACTACACTTCCCAAGGAGTGCGTAACAGCAAATCCTACTTCGAAACTCCCAACGGCAAGCTCTTCACACAGAGCTTTCTTCCCTTGGATGGCGAAATCAAAGGGACGGTGTACATGTCTCACGGGTACGGATCCGATACGAGCTGGATGTTCCAGAAGATCTGCATGAGCTTCTCCTCTTGGGGTTACGCCGTTTTCGCCGCCGATCTTCTCGGTCACGGCCGCTCCGACGGAATCCGCTGCTACATGGGTTCGTTCACTACTTCGTTCCCTCGTTTTTGATTAATTTGGAATCTCAATTGGAATTTTTACAAGTTGGGGATTTAGGAGGAAGAGTTTGATTGTGTTAATGTTCGGCAAAATAGAGAATTTGCTTGACATTTGAAATTGAATGTGTTGTAGATAGATTAAAGGCACAATCTTTAGGGTTTCTTACACCTTAGGAATTGGGTTTTTTGTGTTGTTCTTCTCAGGTGATATGGAGAAAGTTGCAGCAACATCATTGTCTTTCTTCAAGCACGTTCGTAGCAGCGATCCGTATAAGCATCTCCCGGCTTTTCTCTTTGGTGAATCGATGGGAGGTCTCGTCACGCTTCTCATGTACTTTCAATCCGAGCCTGATACTTGGACCGGCTTGATCTTCTCGGCTCCTCTCTTTGTCATCCCTGAGGATATGAAACCGAGCAAGGCTCATCTTTTTGCCTACGGTCTCCTCTTTGGCTTGGCCGATACGTGGGCTGCAATGCCTGATAATAAGATGGTTGGGAAAGCTATCAAGGACCCGGCAAAGCTCAAGATCATCGCATCTAACCCACAAAGGTACTGTAAAACTTCTTGGAAGCAAACATTTGTTAATCAAGATGTTGCAAGTCTCTCATCAAAGCTTGAGACTTTCACATTTTATCACCAAACATCAATGTTCTTTGACAAAACTTGGGAAGTTTTTAAAGTTTGAATTTCTCTTTTTGCAGATACACAGGGAAGCCTAGAGTGGGAACAATGAGGGAGTTACTGAGGAAGACCCAATACGTGCAGGAGAATTTCGGGAGAGTAACTATTCCGGTGTTGACGGTGCACGGCACAGCGGATGGGGTAACATGCCCTACATCGTCGAAGCTACTATACGAGAAGGCATCGAGCGCTGATAAGACATTGAAGCTGTACGAAGGAATGTACCATTCCCTGATTCAAGGAGAGCCCGACGAGAACGCTGAGATCGTGTTGAAGGATATGAGAGAGTGGATCGATGAAAGGGTTAAGAGGTATGGATCTAATTAAAACCCACTTGAAATCTTACACATTTGTGAAGAGAGAAATGTACATTGGTATTATGATCCTTATCGATCGATTCGACTTTTGTTTTGTTGTTTGTGTTTAATCCAAGAACATGACTTTTGTGATGTAATAACTTATATACAGTATCATGGATTACAGAAATCTTGTTTTACCATTTCTAAATCTTGGATTAAATTCAACGTGTTTTATGAGCATGGAAACAAAATTCTGGCTTGTGGTTATCGTTGCAAGTGCATAATAACCAGTAACACACATCGTAATATAATTAAAAACGGGACCATACAATACAAATGTTGTGTAGTGTATACTTCTTCTTCAAAAGAGAAGATGTCTAATTGCATTTGTCTGTTTTTCGACTCTGTTTTCTATCCACACGTACGTTGTTGATTGTCCTAAAAGAATATTAAGGACACGTCTATGTTTACAAGTTTGTACGTATTCCCTTCGTAAAACTTTTGCGCGTTCTCTTTCTAAATATCATTTTTTTTTGGAATTGAACGAAGGTTTTGTCTTCACGTAATCTCTTACCTCTATCTTCTTCTCAGCCTCTCAATCCCCTCCAATGGTAGGGTTTATGTCCCTAACTAGCCATATGGTCCATATCATATATTTTTACACATGTCGTTTAAATTAATATATTATGAATTGCCCATTTTTGTATATTTGGAACAAATCAAACTAGCTTCGTTAACTTGGTTGAGCAAGAATTGAGCTTTTTGCATGATTCCCTTTAACTATAATCTGTAATCATATTAAGTTTTGTGCTTTTCATACATTATGAATAGTCATATACTAGTGTTTATTATAGTCAAAAAATTCTGGAACAAATTCATCTACTATTTCTTATAGTTTTATCTAATGTTCAAAATTTCTTTATATGCTCTGCTAATCAAACGTTTGCTAATGGCTTAGCGTCTAACGGCCACTTTTTAGACCTTTTGTTTAGCACTAAAACCCCCCAAAATTACCCTGAAAAAACTCAATAATTTGTCTGGATTCTCTCTTTTTTTGTGTCTTATTTTTTGGATTTGTAAGATTTAACTTGATTGGTTTTATAGGAAATGGCAAGATTTTGTTCTTTCCTTTGGAATTTTACAATAAGTCATGATGAGACGATGACGTTTCAATGTAGTCCATTCAAGAACAGAGCAGCAGCAACGTACTAAATTACTTACACACACTTTATAAAAACTACACACTTTACACACACACTGTAACTTCCACCGTGAAAAAAACCAAAGAGATGAAGAAAACATCTTCGCCGGAATCTGCCATCATCTCCGGAAAATCTCCGTCAACCGCCGCCGGAGAAATAGAGTGTTCTTTGTTCGACGATGGTTGCATTCTCGACATGGATTATTTCGTCAAAACCATCGCCGGAATCAAAGCCAAAGGTGTCCGTCCCGATCTCATCGGCTCCATCATCGCTCATTACGCTTCCACGTGGCTCCCTGACCTCTCGGACATGGCCATAAACCCCGATGATCCGAATCACCAACCGCAACCGCAGCAACAATCCGAGAGCTTCTCCGTAACGGCGTTCGTGATGAAGAAACGTTTCTTCGTCGAGACTCTAATCGGAATCATCCCGCCGGAGAAAGACTCCGTTCCTTGTAATTTCCTCCTCCGTCTCCTCCGAACAGCGAACATGGTCGGAGCAGATCCAAATTACAAGGCGGAGCTAGAGGCGAGGATATCTTGGCAGCTCGATCAAGCTTCCCTCAAGGAGCTGATGATACCTTCGTTTAGTCACACGTGCGAGACTTTGCTCGATGTCGAGCTCGTGACTCGTTTGGTTAAGAAGTTCGCTTGTTTAGACAACGAAGGAGTCAAATCTGGTGCTTCTCTAGTTAAAGTGGCGAAGCTCGTCGACTCTTACTTAGCGGAAGCCGCCGTTGACGGCGATTTAAGTCTCCCGGAGTTTATTTCCTTAGCCGAAGCTCTCCCTAACCACGCTCGTGTGACAGAAGATGGCTTATACCGCGCAATCGACACTTATCTTAAGGTAAAAATATTAGTTTCATGAACTTCCGACTCAAACTAATTGGCAGTTAATAGATTATAGACTCATGTCACTTACATATTAAGAAAAATATATTACTTTAGGTCCTCTCTTACATGAGATGTGGCGATGGGTTTGATTCAAATTGAATTTGGTTTTAATGGTTAGGCACATCCTAAAGTGACCAAACAAGAAAGGAAGAGACTTTGTGGACTAATAGATAGCAAGAAGCTATCAATGGAGGCATCTTGTCACGCTGCGCAGAACGATCGTTTACCGGTTAGAACTATTATGCAAGTTCTGTTCACCGAGCAGACGAAGCTGAGTCGTAGCCGCCAAAGCAACATTGATTGGAGTGGCTCACCGTTCAGTCCAAACCCTTCTAGTTCACAATACTCAGGGCCAGGTCCAGCTCGGTGTATGTCCAAACGCGAGATGAATGTTCAGCAGATGGAGATAAAGAGATTGAGAGAGGATATGTCGAAGCTGAAGAGCGAGTTTGAAGCGATGCAAACGCAGTTAGAGAAGCTGGCTGAGAGGAAATGTAGTAGTAGTAGTGGGAGTAAAGGGTTTTTTAGGTGGAAGAGGTTGGGATTTAGGAGCGGTGTAAGCGTTAGCGTTTTGGATAAGACGAATGGTGAAGAGATTGGTGATAATGGAGAAGAGTTTGATGAGTATAGTACTCAGACGCCTGGTAATATGAAGACAAAGCTTGTTAAAGGAAGAACACCTTCTAGGTGGAGAAAATCAATGTCTTGAAGAACAGAGTTTTTAACTCTTTATTGTCTTTTGTTAGTTTCTGTTTTAAGTTTCTGGTTCTTCAGTCCTTGTTTCCTATCTAACACGTGTACATTTTTGTATGCTCATAATAATACCTCACAAGTCATATCGATGGCTTGTGGGTCAAGCTTCTCAATGGTTTCTCTGTTTTATCTTCTTCTAATTTCATATCTTCGAAACAGTACAAGTCTACAAGAGATTTCTCAGATAATTTTCTCTGGTTTCTTCTTCTTATGTTTTGCAGGATTGTTCTGTTTCTCTCTAGTTTCCCAATGCTTTCCGTCTTTCAGCTAGCTTCAGCCGCCATTCCTAAACAGGCATTAGCTCTAGAGTGGGTTTATGGACCTATTATTTGGGCCCAAACAATATTAGGCTCAACTATTTGGTAATGAAGTGATATGTCTTTTTCTTGTCCACTAAAAATATATAACTTCATCATGACTCATGAGTGATTTCATTTGAGTGAAACCTACTTCCAAAATTCTATATGTACGAATGAAATTGGAGAATTATAGCGTATGGTTGGGAAAAAATAAGTCAAGGTCAATGGGATCGCACTTAAAACATATCCCGTCGAACACGCCTCCAGCAGCATCTTTACAAGTCAAGTCAACCACTCCCTGAAATCTATATATTTTATTATGATAACGATCATTTACTTTATGTCAAAATCCCCTTGGAAATACTATCAAATAGATATAATCTAAAATAGTATATTAAAGTTTAATATCTTTGAGGCCCAAAAATTTGAATATATATTTTTATTTTAGTCATATCTAAGTCTAATACAATAATAACAAATATCTGGATGGTTTTGGCCGTTCAAACTAGTGAAGTCATAACTTTTAGAAATAATGATTTTAATGCACATAAAATCAGTTTTTTATATTTGAATTGGGAAACATACATACGGTAAAACATCTATAAATCTATAAATTAATAACTTTGGAATCAAAGTTTTATAAAATTTTATTAATTTATAGTGATTATTAATTTATAGATATATTATTTGATTGAAAAATTAAATTTAAAATTGATAAAAAAATATTAATTTAACAAGAAGATATTAATGAATCAAATATTAATTCATAGATGTTCTACTCTGTTAGAGATCTAATGAAAACAATGCACAATGTTGGAGTAAAAGGAAAATTAATAGACTTTTCTTTGTTCACACTGTTCTGCTTAATGCTTATATGACTTAACTTCCGAGTGTAATCGCCTCTTACTCCACTCTCTCGATCTGTGTCATCCCCAATGATGCAAGTTTTTCACCAAATCGAATATTGCAGAGAAGAAATTCATAACCAATCCGCACTATTTCCAACATCTTTGTCCTAAAATCAATCGCGACTCGCAAGGTCCTGCCTTTTTTGTTTCCTACAGAACAAAGACCTCTTCTGGTGGTTAATGTCGTCAGTATGAAGACGGTAAATCTCATTCTTTTGATCTTTCTCGCACATTCGTTGTTCGCTTCTCTGGTACTTGCTTCCTTCTCGGAGTTAGGGTACTCGACTGTTGTTTCTGAATCTACATCGGAATCAATTGGCGGCGAGTTCAGAGACGAATCCGCCCCGAAAATTAGTTACGATCGGATCAACGAAGTGAAGCGAAAGTGCAAATCAGTGTTATCTTCAGCTTCTGAACTGAAGCTCGATGAGATTTCTTGGGATCCTCGGAAAGCTAAGAAGAAGCTCGGTTTCCGATACGGAGATTGGAACCAAGACTCTGGCGATTCCCCGATTCTACCGTTCGATTCGACGAACACGCCGATAAACTCGTCGACGAAGCCTCTGAATCTGGTTTCTTTCCGGGTCACGGATCTGGATCTCCCGCACCGAACCAAGAGATACGTCGGCGTCAACGGAGTTCTGCTGCTCGCGATCACAACCTATAACGAAATAAGCTTGAGATCTTACGGGATCCGCGAGTTCGAGCTGTGGCCGAGTCATACTCAGCTTAAGATCTCTTTCCAAGGGATTTATCTTGAGAACGATGACGATAAAGAGCGAGTTTTGTGTATGCTTGGTGAAACAGTGCTGCCTTCTCGCGAATCCGATTCAGCTTCTGATCCATGGAAATGGGTTAAGGAACACGAGGCGCCTCCGCTTCTGCAGGATGATCAGATCCTCCTCCTTCTTCGATACCCGAAAAGCTTCACACTGACGAAAAGAGTGATCCAAGGAGAGCTCAAGAGCCTGAACCAGAAGCCTAACCTCAAGTATTTCGACAAGATCAATCTTTTTTCTCAGCTAGGGAAATCAGCTAGCTACGATTTCGTCTCTGGTGATTTGGTATCAAAGGCTTGTGATCCATATCCTTATAAAAACACTACCTTTGCTAATATTGATGATGTCTACAAAGGGAAAGGCTTCTGTGATCTTCTTCAGAGAGTCACTTCCCGCGCTCCTCTCACGGTTGTACCTAACTGGAAATGCAACGGCACTGATGAGTTCTGCAGCAAATTGGGTCCTTTTGCGTCTGACGGAGATATCAAATCGACGGATGGTAGCTTCAAAGACGTCAAGCTCTATATGCAGAACATACATTGCCAAGAAACCGCGGCTCGGTCTGAGACCGATGCTGTCACAAAAGTCTCGGCGGTTTTCCGTGCGGTTCACCCGAATGAGAATCTTTACATCTCGGGGTTGAGGTCAGGGCTGGACAATATGACGGTTACAGCCGAAGGGATTTGGAAACCGTCGAGCGGGCAGTTATGTATGGTTGGATGCAGAGGAGGCCAAGCCGATGGCTGCAACGCTCGAGTGTGTTTGTATATCCCAACGACCTTTTCGATACGGCAGCGAAGTATACTCGTTGGTACTATCTCCTGCTTGAACACGGAGAAGAACTTGGCTCCTTCTTTCTTCCCTTTATCGTTTGAGAAGCTCGTGGAGCCTATGGATATGCAGAACTACTTTCAGTCATCGGTTTCGCACCCGTTTTATAGTTACTCCAAGTTAGATGAAGCTGGTGTGATCCTTGAGAGAAACGAGGAGTTCTCTTTCACAACCATAATCAAGAAGTCGGTGATGCATTTTCCCAAGTTGGAAGATTCAGAGGATCTCCTTTCGAGCCTCTCTCTTCTAGCTGAGGATCTAACTTTCCATACCCCTGCTTTTACCGACAAGCGGGCCTCGGGGACCAATTTCGGCATGGATGTTCTCTCGCTTGGTCCTTTGTTCGGTCTTTTCTGGCGTTCTTCGAATGGTTCCATTGCTGAACAGAATATAACTGCTCCTTACCGCACAAAAGACCAATACACTGAGAAACAGCTTCTTCTGAATGTATCAGCTCAGATTTCACTTTCAGGGGATGCTTTTGGTAACTTCTCTGTGATCTACTTGGAAGGTCTTTACGATGAGCATGTTGGGAGAATGTATCTTGTAGGTTGCAGAGACGTGAGGGCCTCGTGGAAGATCTTGTCAGAGGGTGGTGATCTTGAAGCCGGGCTAGATTGTCTGATCGATGTTGTCGTTTCTTATCCGCCCATCAAATCACGGTGGTTGGCTGATCCAACGGCTAAGGTCTCGATATCCAGCAGAAGAACGGACGATGATGCTCTCTATTTTGAGCCTGTGAATCTCAAAACAACTCCTATCTTTTACCGAAGGCAGCGTGAAGACATTCTTTCACGTGCAGGCGTTGAAGGGATCCTCAGGGTTCTCACTCTTACCTTATCTATTGGTTGCATCACGAGCCAGCTCTTTTACATCAGTAGCAATACCGACTCGCTTCCTTTCGTTTCGCTTGTGATGCTTGGAGTTCAAGCTCTCGGTTATAGCTTGCCGTTGATCACCGGAGCAGAAGCTCTCTTTAAAAGAAAAGCAGCTTCAGCGACGACGTATGAAACACCTGCGTATGATCTACGGAGAAGTGAATGGTTCAATGTGATTGATTACACCGTGAAGCTCCTTGTGATGCTCTGTTTTCTGCTTACTCTAAGGCTTTGTCAGAAAGTGTGGAAGTCCCGAGTCAGATTGCTCACTCGAAGACCTCAAGAACCGCATAAAGTTCCAAGTGATCGCCGTGTGCTTCTCATCTCCTTGATCTTGCACGCACTAGGATACATACTTGCTCTGTTTCTACATCCCGCAAGGACAGAGAGATTTGCTGAAGTTTATGGAAATTATACACCTGCCGGTCCAAATTGGTGGCAGACTAAAACAGAGGAGTATATTGGTTTGGTTCAAGATTTCTTCTTGCTCCCTCAGGTTATTGCTAATTTTATGTGGCAGATCGATTCGCAGCAGCCACTAAGGAAGCTATATTACTTCGGGATCACGGCAGTGAGGCTTTTCCCGCACGTCTATGACTACATCGTTGGCTCTGTTCCTGATCCTTACTTCATCGGAGAAGAACACGAGTTCGTCAATCCAAATCTCGACTTCTTCTCCAATTTTGGGGATGTCGCGATACCCGTTACCGCGATTCTACTTGCAGTCGTTGTGTTTGCTCAGCAGAGATGGGACTATGACAAGCTTTCTCAAGCTCTAACCATTGGACGCTTTAGGATTCTCCCTTCTCGCTCTGTTAAGTACGAGAGAGTAATGTCTGAATCAGAAATGGTTTCAGGAGTCTGTGTCAATGGTAGTCGCGGTGATGAAGAATGATTATTTCTCGATTTTGTGCTAATATTGATGTATTGATTCCAACCAAGAAATGGATCATTCATGTCCCTTGTGACCTACCATGTAAGTATATATGGTTTCCTGAGTAAGATAACACTTTTTTTTCTCTTAAAAATGATCATTGCATTTTGCATTTATGACGCTTTACATATACATAATAGAAGCGGTTCAAATACCGCAATAGGCTTTGATAGGACACTCTGATTTGTAACCTGTGCCAGTACGGTAAAATCGAAGTAGACCAATATGATCGAATGGCTTATACTTGAGAGGATGTTGATGATCAGTAAGCTCTTCTGGTACTTGTAGAGTTCCATTGTTGAATGAAAACATTCCAAGAGAATATCTGTCTGTGTCACCGCTCACTAGAACTTGGTGTCGCGGAGACCAAATCCTATCGTTGCTCCATGCCTAAAGGTTTTAGATGAATTAGTTTGAATTTATGTTTTTTCTGAATACATTTGTAATTTAGTATTATATAACCTAACTTTACCATCAATGCATCCCCTGCGACGATCATGAAGAGTGAAGGTGATGATAGATTGATATTGATCCTCTCTCCTTCTCTGGTTTCCATTTCTAGGCCGTTGACTTGATTCTGGTGAAGTATTGTTGTGAAGCTCTTGTCTGTATGAGTGACGAATCCTAAATTAGGGTTTTTGTTATTCGGTGCACGATTCTTGAGAACACGGAGAAGGTAAGTGGTTGATTCGATGTATGGATCGTAGTGTTTCTCCACATTATAGCTCTCGAAAACCATCCGAGTCACCATTTGATCAAGCTTTGCTGCAAACTCCGCATACTTGTGCACACAATCACTAACACAAACCGAGCAAAGTTGTCGGTTTAAATATCGAAAAAAACAATAGTTGGGGATTCTAAAATGGATCGGATGCTTTTATACATACCTGAAATGTTCATTGCCTTGCTGCCACATTAAACCGGCGAAGCTTCTGGTTGCTTCTAACGAAGTGGCATCATCAATGCCAAGACTTTCATGAAGAGGAAGAGCTGGAATCTGACCAACGTAGCCATTTAAGGGCTTATCGTATTTGTTCTTCATTTTGGTTTGTGTCGGAAGATCGAACAACTCGACTAAAGAACCAAAGACTTCATTGAGAAGATCTAAAGGAGTCTTGTCTTGAAGATCTATAATGAAACATCCATATTCTTCAAGTGCTTGTCTGATGTTCTTGCTTGTTGATTCCCAATACTTTGTGCCTTGTTTCAAATCTTCTCTTGAGAAATCTAAAGTGGGAATTTTAGAAGACATTTTATTTGGTTATTTTTTTTCTCAATATCCGGTTTGGTTTGTTTACGGATCACATCTTATGTTTATATATAATCTTATTGTGAAATGGATTTTATTATCCATTCACATCCATATTTTGTCATCATGATGTCACCAACATATTATAACCGACATTGAGAGAGTATAAATATGTGCTTTAACTCCTTTGTAAATGTACGACACATGCAATAAAAAAAAGAAAGAGAAATCATAAAGTATTTTTGTCTCTCATTAGTTCTGTCTCTCTCTTTTCCTTTTACTCACACTCTCTCTCTCCTTTTAAACTCTCGTCTCTTTTTTTTCTACCTCCACACTCTTTCTATTGTATATTTATTAATTTTTTTTTGTCTCACTTTATATCTATTACTCCATCTATTTTATTTTAATTGTCGTTTTAAATTATTTCACACATATTAAAAAAACAACTAATTTTCTGTTTTATCTCTTAATTAATACACTATTTTATTTGATATGATCAATTAATAAGCTTAAAAAATAGGGTTAATACTGAAAAATCTATCATAAATCTGCATTGAAATCCGAAAACGATAATTATTTGTAAACAAAAAAACAAATGTAGCAAGATACTTAAATAAAAACGGAGGGAATATAATTTACAACACGTTATTAGCATGCAATAAAAAAGACAAAGAAAAATCATAAAGTCTTTCTCTCTCTCATTAATTTTCATCTCTCTCTTTTCCTTTTACCCACACACTCTCTCTCTCCTTAAACTCTCGTCTCTCTCTTTTCTACTTCCACACTCTCTCTATTTTATATTTATTAAATATTTGTCTCACCTTATATCTATTATAATTTACATCATGCAATAAAAAAGACAAAGAGAAATCATGAAAATCTTTATCTCTCATTAATTATCATCTCTCTCCCTTTTACTCACACACTCTCTCTCTCCTTAAACTCTAGTTTCTCTCTTTTCTACTTCCACACTCTCTCAATTTCATATTTATTAAATATTTGTCTCACCTTATATATATTACTCCCTCTGTTTCATAAAGAGTGTCATTCTACTATTTTTCACACAAATTAAGAAAAATAATAAAAATTATATTCTACCCCTTATTAATACAGTAAACAAGTTTCTCTTTCTAATTAATACATCAATATAACAAGGTTAAAAATGGATTTTTGTTTCAAAAATTGTATTGGAAATACAAAGTGACAGTCTTTGTAAAACAAAAACAAAACTTTAAAATGACACTTTTTGTGAAACGGAGGGAATATAATTTACAACACCATCATGCAATAAGAATGACAAAGAGAAATCATAAATTCTCTCTCTCTCTCTCATTAATTCTCATATCTCTCTTTTCCTTTTACTCACACACTCTCTCTTTCTCCTTAAACTCCAGTCTCTCTCTTTTCTACTTCCACACTCTCTATTTTATATTTATTAAATATTTGTCTCATCTTATATCTATTTTAATCAGCGGCTTTGATTGGTAACCAAAAGATTCACCGTAAAGCTGCGGTACAAGTTATACCGTTTTAATAGTTACCAATCACAAAACAGTACACAAAGCGTTACCAACAGTGTTACACTCAGCTTTTTTGTACCGTTTTGACGTACAGTTTTTTTTTACAGTTTTCAACTATTTTATAAGCACTTTATCACTTCAGCTTACCGCTAAAAGATCCAGTTTACCGCTGAAAATCTACGGTTACCAATCTGACCCAGCATGCAATAAGAAAGACAAAGAGAAATCATAAAAGTCTTTCTCTCTCATTAATTCACACTCTCTCCCTTTTACTCACACTCTCTCTCTCTCCTTAAAACTCTCGTCTCTCTCTTTTCTACTTCCACACTCTCTCAATTTCATATTTATTAAATATTTGTCTCACTATATATCTATTACAATTTACAACATGTTATTAGGATGCAATAAAAAAGACAAAAGAGAAATAATAGTCTTTCTCTCTCTCATTAATTCTCATCTCTCTCTTTTCCTTTTACTCACACTCTCTCTCCTTAAACTCTCGTCTCTCTCTTTTCCACTTCCACACTCTCTCTATTTTATATTTATTAAATATTTTGTCTCACCTTATATCTATTACAATTTACAACACGTTATCAGCATGCAATAAGAAAGACAAAGAGAAATAATAAAGTTTTTCTCTGTCTCATTAATTCTCATCTCTCTCTTTTCCTTTTACTCACACTCTCTCCTTAAACTCCCGTCTCTCTCTTTTCTACTTCCACACTCTCTCTATTTTATATTTATTAAATATTTGTCTCACCTTATATCTATTATAATTTACAACACACGTTATCATCATGCAATAAGAAAGACAAAAAGAAATCATAAAGTCTTTCCCTCTCTCATTAGTTCTCATCTCTCTCTTTTCCTTTTACTCACACACACACTCTCTCTCTCTCTCTCCCTAAACTCTAGTCTCTCTCTTTTCTACTTCCACACTCTCTCTATTTTATATTTATTAAATATTTGTTTCATCTTATATCTATTTTAATGAGCATGCAATAAGAAAGATAAAGAAAAATCATAAAGTCTCTCTCTCTCTCTTTGTTAATTCTCATATTTCTCCTTTTTACTCACACACTCTCTCTCTCTCCTTAAACTCTCGTCTCTCTCTTTTCTACTTCTACACTCTCTCAATTTTATATTTATTAAATATTTGTCTCATTTTATATTTATTACAATTTACAACATGTTATTAACATGCAATAAAAAAGACAAAGAGAAATAATAAAGTCTTTCTCTCTCTCATTAATTCTCATCTCTCTCTTTTCCTTTTACTCACACTCTCTCTCCTTAAACTCTAGTCTCTCTCTTTTCTACTTCCACTCTCTCTATTTTATATTTATTAAATATGTGTCTCACCTTATATCTATTACAATTTACAACACTTTATCAGCATGCAATAAGAAAGACAAAGAGAAATAATAAAGTTTTTCTCTCTAATTAATTCTCATCTCTCTCTTTTCCTTTTACTCACACACTCTCTCTCTCTCCTTAAACTCCCGTCTCTCTCTTTTCTACTTCCACACTCTCTCTATTTTATATTTATTAAATATTTGTCTCACCTTATATCTATTATAATTTACAACACATTATCAGCATGCAATAAGAAAGACAAAGAGAAATCATAAAGTCTCTCTCTCTCTTCGTTAATTCTCATATTTTTCCCTTTTACTCACACACACTCTCTCTCTCCTTAAACTCTCGTCTCTCTCTCTTTTCTACTTCCCCAATCTCTCAATTTTATATTAATTAAATATTTATCTCACTTTATATCTATCACTCCCTCCGTTTTATAAAGAGTGTCATTCTAAGGTTTAGTTTTTGTTTTACAAAGAGTGTTACTTTGTGTTTCCTATGCAATTTTGTTAATAAAAATTCAGTTTTAACCTTGTTATATTAATGTATTAATTAGAAAGAGAAATGGTTTTAATGTATTTATAAAGGGTATAATAGAGTTTCTAATAGTTTTCTTAATTTGTGTGAAAAAGTGTAGAATAACACTTTTTGTAAAACATAGGGAGTATAATTTACAACACGTAATTAGCATGCAATAAAAAAGACAAAGATAAATAATAAAGATTTTCTCTCTCTCATTAATTCTCATCTCTATCTTTTACTTTTACTCACACACTCTCTCTCTCTCCTTAAATTCTCATCTCTATTGTCTCACCTTATATCTATTATAATTTACAACATGTTATCAATACGATCGTCTCTCGATCCGTCTATATATTAGATCTGTCTGTATATCAAGAAGGTGATATTTATTAGTGTTAATTATTTTAAATTTTATTATTTACGGAAAGATAGACTCTGCCTTCTTCATTTATTTGTTATGCCGGGATGATAGGCTTTACCTTCTCCGAGCCAATCGTTATGGTAGGCGCTGCCTTCATATTTAAAGCAAAAAGACACCTGAGAATTTTGATACATACCTAGTAGGTGGGTTGTCTAGTACTCTAGCTGTTCTTTAAATATCCACAATCACTAGTTCAATCCTATCTGAGATATTAGATGATTTACGGGTCGAAATCCCAAAATTTTAGGGGAATTTCATGAATTGCTGAATCAGATATGTTAGAATAAGAAATCCTTTTATAGTTTTTCATCTATCATTGTGTTTATTGCTAAAACTTGATTGATCACCTAATTTCTCGAATAATTCGATGTGTGACATTTGGTGTTCGTAGATTTGATCTCTAGAATACTACGATTTTTGTTGTGGACTTGTTGTTATCAGTTTTTCAGTTTGGTTTGTGCCGGAAGTTCAAACAACTCGACTAAAGAAACAAAAACTTCATTGAGAAGATCTAGAGGAGATTGTCATGAAGATCTATGATGAAACATACATACTCTTCAAGTGCTTTTCTGATGTTCTCGCTTGTTGATTCCCAATACTTTGTGCCTGGTTTCAAATCTTCTCTTGAGAAATCTAAGGTGGGAATTTTAAATTTCATCTATTTATTTTTCCAAGTTTTTGGTGGGGCTTTTCATGGATCGTATCTTATGTGTACATATAACCTAAGACTATTGTGGATGGAATAATTGATGAGAAAATGGATTCTGTGTGTTCATTAGAAGACAAATGTTGAAGGTATCTTACGTCTTAGGTTTCAATTATTCGTTTTAGAGTAAAAACAAAAACATTGCTATATTGATATTATGACTAGTCACCGGGAATATCCGTACCGCATTATATGTTAATATCACTATCTCTATAAATAGTAAGTGCCTGCTGACAAACACAAGATCAGATCAAATCAGAAACAAAACATCCAAATGGGATCAATCGTGAAGTCTTCTTCTAAAGTTCCGATTCTTGATCTCAGGAGTCAGCAAGACCTGAAGCCAAACACGTCGACGTGGCGTTCCATTTCCAGAGAAGCCTGTGAAGCCTTGGAGGAATTCGGCTGTTTCGTGGCGGTGTACGACGGAGTAACGCAGCAGCTAGGCGATTCCGTGTTCGCC